>CM019066.1:59248231-59468050 GCA_009667805.1 Leptobrachium leishanense | reverse complement strand
CATAGGTTTCAATGTTAAAATATTCCCGTTTAAATTTAATATCTAATAAACCATTTATTATTTTAATCTGCAGCAAAAAGTCTCTTTAACTCATTTGGGATCTTTATATATTAATTCCAGGCGTTTTCGTGAAGCAGTTTTTTTGCAAATGCATGTTTTAAAGGATTTTTTTTTTACCCCTATCTGGCGGCTTGTCGACTTGTTCGGCACTCGGGTCGGCGGTCGTTGGCTTTTTTTTTGGACTGAATCAGCAGTGTTGCAGCAGTTTTTTCAATTCGTTCGGTGGTCAATTCGCTGCACTTCTGGGACCCTGTGGTGAATGCTTGAATTCACGCAGGTTCGGCGAATTTGATTCGCCGAAGTGTGGCGATCGGGAGAGCAGTTATATGTCGGTGACATCTTCGGCGCTCTCGGAATAACCCCTATAGTGACTGTCAGACTCACGTGTTGGGCGTCTTTCCTCCAAAATCTTCTCCTTTATTCAGGCGGGCGATAAACAGGAATAGAAGAATGAGCAGAGCGCTCCGCTCCATGTCTCTCCACCGCGCAGCCTGCAGACTGAGCCCTGTGCGGCCCCGGGCGATGCTCTGCGCCCTCACAAAATGCAAATCTCCTAATCAACACTGTGAAACTCATGTGAGCCGGGACCTCTACACCGCGCGGCTCTGTCACCGGGGATTAATGACGCCTCACTGTATTACTGTCTCACTGTATGCGTTAAACATAATATCTAGGCTTGTGCACCGATTTTTTTTTCGGTTCGATTCGGTTCGATTTGTTCAGATGTTTAAACTTTTCGATTCGGCTCGTTTCGACCGATTTCTGTTTCGATTCTGTTCGGTTCGTTTTTCGTGTACATTTTTTTTTTTCGGAATATCGACCATTTTTCGTATTTTCGTGTCACTTTGCTCGTTTTTTGTATCGACTTTTCGGAAATTTTAGTTTTTTCGGAACTTCTGTTCTCCTCGTTTCAAAGTGTCTACGATAATTCTGGCGATTCTATCGTGTTTTTTTTTTTTATTAAATAAAGATCAAATCATTAATAGAGCAAAAATAATTTCGATTTGACACATTTCAAGTCCATCGAAAATTCCGAAAATATTTCGTTCGGCTCGGAAACTTTTCGGATCTGCCGTTTTCGGATCTAAATTTTTTTTCGGAAAATCGGCCGCATCCGAAATCACGAATCGGGAAATTTCGTGAAAATTCCGAAACCCGAAACGCACATCCCTAATAATATCCATGCTCTGCGCCGCGGCCGCAGGAGCTCCAAATATCACATCCCATGGACCTTCCTATGAGACACAAGGGTCTTTAGGGAGCGTTTAAATGAAGCCAGATTTGGGGACAGTCTGATATTGCGAGGGATCGCGTTCCATAGGGTCGGCGCCGCACGAGAGAAAAGTCCTGCAGTCTGGCATGTGAAGAGGTAATGACGGGGATGCCAAGTTAATTAAGTGTAAGGGGCAGTGTTAGTGAGGACAGGTAGTGAGGGGCAGTGTTAGTGAGGACAGGTAGTGAGGGGCGGTGTTAGTGAGGACAGGTAGTGAGGGGCGTATTAGTGAGGACAGGTAGTGAGGGGCGGCGTTAGTGAGGACAGGTAGTGAGGAGCGGCGTTAGTGAGGACAGGTAGTGAGGGCGGGTGTTAGTGAGGACAGGTAGTGAGGGCGGTGTTAGTGAGGACAGGTAGTGGGGGC
The DNA here is from genome assembly GCA_009667805.1 of Leptobrachium leishanense. Classification (NCBI taxonomy): domain Eukaryota; kingdom Metazoa; phylum Chordata; class Amphibia; order Anura; family Megophryidae; genus Leptobrachium; species Leptobrachium leishanense. Next base: position 59,466,353 of record CM019066.1, on the reverse strand, counting down.
GGCGTTAGTGAGGACAGGTAGTGAGGGGCGTGTTAGTGAGGAGGACAGGTAGTGAGGGGCGGTGTTAGTGAGGACAGGTAGTGAGGGGCGGTGTTAGTGAGGACAGGTAGTGAGGGGCGGCGTTAGTGAGGACAGGTAGTGAGGGGCGGTGTTAGTGAGGACAGGTAGTGAGGGGCGGCGTTAGTGAGGACAGGTAGTGAGGGGCGGCGTTAGTGAGGACAGGTAGTGAGGGGCGGTGTTAGTGAGGACAGGTAGTGAGGGGCGGTGTTAGTGAGGACAGGTAGTGAGGGGCGTTGTTAGTGAGGACAGGTAGTGAGGGGCGTTGTTAGTGAGGACAGGTAGTGAGGGCGGTGTTAGTGAGGACAGGTAGTGAGGGGCGGTGTTAGTGAGGACAGGTAGTGAGGGGCGGTGTTAGTGAGGACAGGTAGTGAGGGCGGTGTTAGTGAGGACAGGTAGTGAGGGGCGGTGTTAGTGAGGACAGGTAGTGAGGCGGTGTTAGTGAGGACAGGTAGTGAGGGCGGCGTTAGTGAGGACAGGTAGTGAGGGGCGGTGTTAGTGAGGACAGGTAGTGAGGGGCGGCGTTAGTGAGGACAGGTAGTGAGGGGCGGTGTTAGTGAGGACAGGTAGTGAGGGGCGTGTTAGTGAGGACAGGTAGTGAGGGGCGGTGTTAGTGAGGACAGGTAGTGAGGGGCGTGTTAGTGAGGACAGGTAGTGAGGGGCGGTATTAGTGAGGACAGGTAGTGAGGCGTTGTTAGTGAGGACAGGTAGTGAGGGGCGGCGTTAGTGAGGACAGGTAGTGAGGGGCGGCGTTAGTGAGGACAGGTAGTGAGGGGCGTGTTAGTGAGGACAGGTAGTGAGGGCGGCGTTAGTGAGGACAGGTAGTGAGGCGGCGCGTTAGTGAGGACAGGTAGTGAGGGGCGGCGTTAGTGAGGACAGGTAGTGAGGGCGGCGTTAGTGAGGACAGGTAGTGAGGGCGGTGTTAGTGAGGACAGGTAGTGAGGGGCGGCGTTAGTGAGGACAGGTAGTGAGGGCGGCGTTAGTGAGGACAGGTAGTGAGGGGCGTGGTTAGTGAGGACAGGTAGTGAGGGCGTTAGTGAGGACAGGTAGTGAGGGGCGGGGTTAGTGAGGACAGGTAGTGAGGGGCGGTGTTAGTGAGGACAGGTAGTGAGGAGCGGCGTTAGTGAGGACAGGTAGTGAGGGGCGGCGTTAGTGAGGACAGGTAGTGAGGGGCGGCGTTAGTGAGGACAGGTAGTGAGGGCGGTGTTAGTGAGGACAGGTAGTGAGGGGCGGCGTTAGTGAGGACAGGTAGTGAGGAGCGGTGTTAGTGAGGACAGGTAGTGAGGAGCGGCGTTAGTGAGGACAGGTAGTGAGGGCGGCGTTAGTGAGGACAGGTAGTGAGGGGGTGTTAGTGAGGACAGGTAGTGAGGGGCGGCGTTAGTGAGGACAGGTAGTGAGGGGCGGCGTTAGTGAGGACAGGTAGTGAGGGGCGGTGTTAGTGAGGACAGGTAGTGGGGAGCGGCGTTAGTGAGGACAGGTAGTGAGGGGCGGTGTTAGTGAGGACAGGTAGTGAGGGGCGGCGTTAGTGAGGAGGACAGGTAGTGAGGGGCGGCGTTAGTGAGGACAGGTAGTGAGGGCGGTGTTAGTGAGGACAGGTAGTGAGGGGCGGCGTTAGTGAGGACAGGTAGTGAGGGCGGTGTTAGTGAGGACAGGTAGTGAGGAGCGGTGTTAGTGAGGACAGGTAGTGAGGGGCGTTGTTAGTGAGGACAGGTAGTGAGGGGCGGTGTTAGTGAGGACAGGTAGTGAGGAGCGTGTTAGTGAGGACAGGTAGTGAGGGGCGGGGTTAGTGAGGACAGGTAGTGAGGGGCGGCGTTAGTGAGGACAGGTAGTGAGGGGCGGCGTTAGTGAGGACAGGTAGTGAGGCGGTGTTAGTGAGGACAGGTAGTGAGGAGCGGTGTTAGTGAGGACAGGTAGTGAGGGGCGGCGTTAGTGAGGACAGGTAGTGAGGGGCGGCGTTAGTGAGGACAGGTAGTGAGGGGCGGCGTTAGTGAGGACAGGTAGTGAGGGCGGGGTTAGTGAGGACAGGTAGTGAGGGCTTGGTTAGTGAGGACAGGTAGTGAGGGGCGTGTTAGTGAGGACAGGTAGTGAGGGGCGGTGTTAGTGAGGACAGGTAGTGAGGGCGGTGTTAGTGAGGACAGGTAGTGAGGGGCGGTGTTAGTGAGGACAGGTAGTGAGGGGCGGTGTTAGTGAGGACAGGTAGTGAGGAGCGGTGTTAGTGAGGACAGGTAGTGAGGGGGTTGTTAGTGAGGACAGGTAGTGAGGGGCGGCGTTAGTGAGGACAGGTAGTGAGGGGCGTTGTTAGTGAGGACAGGTAGTGAGGGGCGGCGTTAGTGAGGACAGGTAGTGAGGGGCGGTTGTGAGGACAGGTAGTGAGGGGCGGTGTTAGTGAGGACAGGTAGTGAGGGGCGGTGTTAGTGAGGACAGGTAGTGAGGGGCGTATTAGTGAGGACAGGTAGTGAGGGGCGGTGTTAGTGAGGACAGGTAGTGAGGGGCGGTGTTAGTGAGGACAGGTAGTGAGGGGCGTGTTAGTGAGGACAGGTAGTGAGGGCGGCGTTAGTGAGGACAGGTAGTGAGGGGGGGTTAGTGAGGACAGGTAGTGAGGGCGGGTTAGTGAGGACAGGTAGTGAGGGCGGCGTTAGTGAGGACAGGTAGTGAGGGGCGGTGTTAGTGAGGACAGGTAGTGAGGGGCGGCGTTAGTGAGGACAGGTAGTGAGGGCGGTGTTAGTGAGGACAGGTAGTGAGGAGCGGTGTTAGTGAGGACAGGTAGTGAGGGGCGGTGTTAGTGAGGACAGGTAGTGAGGGCGGCGTTAGTGAGGACAGGTAGTGAGGAGCGGCGTTAGTGAGGACAGGTAGTGAGGGGCGTTGTTAGTGAGGACAGGTAGTGAGGAGGCGGTGTTAGTGAGGACAGGTAGTGAGAGGGCGGGTATTGTGAGGACAGGTAGTGAGGGGCGGCGTTAGTGAGGACAGGTAGTGAGGGGCGGTGTTAGTGAGGACAGGTAGTGAGGGGCGGTGTTAGTGAGGACAGGTAGTGAGGGGCGGCGTTAGTGAGGACAGGTAGTGAGGGGCGGTGTTAGTGAGGACAGGTAGTGAGGGGCGGTGTTAGTGAGGACAGGTAGTGAGGGCGTGTTAGTGAGGACAGGTAGTGAGGGGCGGATTTAGTGAGGACAGGTAGTGAGGGGCGGTGTTAGTGAGGACAGGTAGTGAGGGGCGTGTTAGTGAGGACAGGTAGTGAGGGGCGTGTTAGTGAGGACAGGTAGTGAGGAGCGTGTTAGTGAGGACAGGTAGTGAGGGGCGTGTTAGTGAGGACAGGTAGTGAGGGGCGGCGTTAGTGAGGACAGGTAGTGAGGGGCGTTGTTAGTGAGGACAGGTAGTGAGGGGCGGCGTTAGTGAGGACAGGTAGTGAGGGGCGGTGTTAGTGAGGACAGGTAGTGAGGGCGGTGTTAGTGAGGACAGGTAGTGAGGGGCGGCGTTTAGTGAGGACAGGTAGTGAGGAGCGGCGTTAGTGAAGACAGGTAGTGAGGGGCGTTATTGAGGACAGGTAGTGGGGGGCGGTGTTAGTGAGGACAGGTAGTGAGGGGCGGCGTTAGTGAGGACAGGTAGTGAGGAGCGGCGTTAGTGAGGACAGGTAGTGAGGGGCGGTGTTAGTGAGGACAGGTAGTGAGGGGCGGCGTTAGTGAGGACAGGTAGTGAGGAGCGGCGTTAGTGAGGACAGGTAGTGAGGGGCGGTGTTAGTGAGGACAGGTAGTGAGGGGCGGCGTTAGTGAGGACAGGTAGTGAGGGGCGTCGTTAGTGAGGACAGGTAGTGAGGGCGTGTTAGTGAGGACAGGTAGTGAGGGGCGGCGTTAGTGAGGACAGGTAGTGAGGGGCGGCGTTAGTGAGGACAGGTAGTGAGGGCGTGGTTAGTGAGGACAGGTAGTGAGGGGCGGGGTTAGTGAGGACAGGTAGTGAGGGGCGGCGTTAGTGAGGACAGGTAGTGAGGGGCGGTGTTAGTGAGGACAGGTAGTGAGGAGCGGCGTTAGTGAGGACAGGTAGTGAGGGGCGGCGTTAGTGAGGACAGGTAGTGAGGGGCGGCGTTAGTGAGGACAGGTAGTGAGGGGCGGTGTTAGTGAGGACAGGTAGTGAGGGCGGCGTTAGTGAGGACAGGTAGTGAGGAGCGGTGTTAGTGAGGACAGGTAGTGAGGAGCGGCGTTAGTGAGGACAGGTAGTGAGGGGCGGCGTTAGTGAGGACAGGTAGTGAGGGGCGGTGTTAGTGAGGACAGGTAGTGAGGGGCGGGTTAGTGAGGACAGGTAGTGAGGGGCGGCGTTAGTGAGGACAGGTAGTGAGGGGCGTGTTAGTGAGGACAGGTAGTGGGGAGCGGCGTTAGTGAGGACAGGTAGTGAGGGCGGTGTTAGTGAGGACAGGTAGTGAGGGCGGGTGTAGTGAGGACAGGTAGTGAGGGCGGCGTTAGTGAGGACAGGTAGTGAGGGCGGTGTTAGTGAGGACAGGTAGTGAGGGGCGGCGTTAGTGAGGACAGGTAGTGAGGGGCGGTGTTAGTGAGGACAGGTAGTGAGGGGCGGTGTTAGTGAGGACAGGTAGTGAGGGGCGTGTTAGTGAGGACAGGTAGTGAGGGCGGTGTTAGTGAGGACAGGTAGTGAGGAGCGTGTTAGTGAGGACAGGTAGTGAGGGGCGGGTTAGTGAGGACAGGTAGTGAGGGCGGCGTTAGTGAGGACAGGTAGTGAGGGGCGGCGTTAGTGAGGACAGGTAGTGAGGGGCGTTGTTAGTGAGGACAGGTAGTGAGGGGCGGTGTTAGTGAGGACAGGTAGTGAGGGGCGGCGTTAGTGAGGACAGGTAGTGAGGGGCGGCGTTAGTGAGGACAGGTAGTGAGGGGCGGTTAGTGAGGACAGGTAGTGAGGAGCGGCGTTAGTGAGGACAGGTAGTGAGGGGCGTGTTAGTGAGGACAGGTAGTGAGGGGCGGCGTTAGTGAGGACAGGTAGTGAGGGGCGGCGTTAGTGAGGACAGGTAGTGAGGGGCGGTGTTAGTGAGGACAGGTAGTGAGGGGCGGCGTTAGTGAGGACAGGTAGTGAGGGGCGGCGTTAGTGAGGACAGGTAGTGAGGGGCGTGGTTAGTGAGGACAGGTAGTGAGGGGCGGGGTTAGTGAGGACAGGTAGTGAGGGGCGGGGTTAGTGAGGACAGGTAGTGAGGGGCGGTGTTAGTGAGGACAGGTAGTGAGGAGCGGCGTTAGTGAGGACAGGTAGTGAGGGGCGGGCGTTAGTGAGGACAGGTAGTGAGGGGCGGCGTTAGTGAGGACAGGTAGTGAGGGGCGGTGTTAGTGAGGACAGGTAGTGAGGGGCGGCGTTAGTGAGGACAGGTAGTGAGGGCGGTGTTAGTGAGGACAGGTAGTGAGGAGCGCGTTAGTGAGGACAGGTAGTGAGGGGCGGCGTTAGTGAGGACAGGTAGTGAGGGGCGGTGTTAGTGAGGACAGGTAGTGAGGGGCGGGGTTAGTGAGGACAGGTAGTGAGGGGCGGCGTTAGTGAGGACAGGTAGTGAGGGGCGGTGTTAGTGAGGACAGGTAGTGGGGGGCGGCGTTAGTGAGGACAGGTAGTGAGGGGCGGTGTTAGTGAGGACAGGTAGTGAGGGCGGCGGTTAGTGAGGACAGGTAGTGAGGGGCGGCGTTAGTGAGGACAGGTAGTGAGGGCGGGTGTTAGTGAGGACAGGTAGTGAGGGGCGGCGTTAGTGAGGACAGGTAGTGAGGGGCGTGTTAGTGAGGACAGGTAGTGAGGAGCGCGGTGTTAGTGAGGACAGGTAGTGAGGGGCGGTGTTAGTGAGGACAGGTAGTGAGGGGCGGTGTTAGTGAGGACAGGTAGTGAGGGGCGGTGTTAGTGAGGACAGGTAGTGAGGGGCGGGTTAGTGAGGACAGGTAGTGAGGGGCGGCGTTAGTGAGGACAGGTAGTGAGGGGCGGCGTTAGTGAGGACAGGTAGTGAGGGGCGTTGTTAGTGAGGACAGGTAGTGAGGAGCGGTTAGTGAGGACAGGTAGTGAGGGGCGGCGTTAGTGAGGACAGGTAGTGAGGGCGGCGTTAGTGAGGACAGGTAGTGAGGGGCGGCGTTAGTGAGGACAGGTAGTGAGGGGCGGGGTTAGTGAGGACAGGTAGTGAGGGGCGTTGTTAGTGAGGACAGGTAGTGAGGGGCGGTGTTAGTGAGGACAGGTAGTGAGGGGCGGTGTTAGTGAGGACAGGTAGTGAGGGGCGGCGTTAGTGAGGACAGGTAGTGAGGGGCGTGTTAGTGAGGACAGGTAGTGAGGGGCGTGTTAGTGAGGACAGGTAGTGAGGAGCGGTGTTAGTGAGGACAGGTAGTGAGGGGCGTTGTTAGTGAGGACAGGTAGTGAGGGGCGGCGTTAGTGAGGACAGGTAGTGAGGGGCGGTGTTAGTGAGGACAGGTAGTGAGGGGCGGCGTTAGTGAGGACAGGTAGTGAGGGGCGGCGTTAGTGAGGACAGGTAGTGAGGGGCGGTGTTAGTGAGGACAGGTAGTGAGGGGCGTTGTTAGTGAGGACAGGTAGTGAGGGGCGGTATTAGTAAAGACAGGTAGTGAGGGGCGGTGTTAGTGAGGACAGGTAGTGAGGGGCGGTGTTAGTGAGGACAGGTAGTGAGGGGCGTTGTTAGTGAGGACAGGTAGTGAGGGGCGGCGTTAGTGAGGACAGGTAGTGAGGGGCGGTATTAGTGAGGACAGGTAGTGAGGGGCGGCGTTAGTGAGGACAGGTAGTGAGGGGCGGTGTTAGTGAGGACAGGTAGTGAGGAGCGGTGTTAGTGAGGACAGGTAGTGAGGGGCGGTATTAGTGAGGACAGGTAGTGAGGGCGGCGTTAGTGAGGACAGGTAGTGAGGAGCGGCGTTAGTGAGGACAGGTAGTGAGGGGCGTTGTTAGTGAGGACAGGTAGTGAGGAGCGGTGTTAGTGAGGACAGGTAGTGAGGGGCGGTATTAGTGAGGACAGGTAGTGGGGCGGCGTTAGTGAGGACAGGTAGTGAGGGCGGCGTTAGTGAGGACAGGTAGTGAGGGCGGTGTTAGTGAGGACAGGTAGTGAGGGGCGCGCGTTAGTGAGGACAGGTAGTGAGGGGCGTGTTAGTGAGGACAGGTAGTGAGAAGCGGTGTTAGTGAGGACAGGTAGTGAGGGGCGTTGTTAGTGAGGACAGGTAGTGAGGGGCGTATTAGTGAGGACAGGTAGTGAGGGCGGTGTTAGTGAGGACAGGTAGTGAGGGGCGGTGTTAGTGAGGACAGGTAGTGAGGGGCGGTGTTAGTGAGGACAGGTAGTGAGGAGCGGTGTTAGTGAGGACAGGTAGTGAGGGGCGGGTTAGTGAGGACAGGTAGTGAGGGGCGGCGTTAGTGAGGACAGGTAGTGAGGGGCGTTGTTAGTGAGGACAGGTAGTGAGGGCGGCGTTAGTGAGGACAGGTAGTGAGGGGCGGGTTAGTGAGGACAGGTAGTGAGGGGCGTTGTTAGTGAGGACAGGTAGTGAGGGCGGTGTTAGTGAGGACAGGTAGTGAGGGGCGGTGTTAGTGAGGACAGGTAGTGAGGGGCGGTATTAGTGAGGACAGGTAGTGAGGGGCGTGTTAGTGAGGACAGGTAGTGAGGGGCGGCGTTAGTGAGGACAGGTAGTGAGGGGCGGCGTTAGTGAGGACAGGTAGTGAGGGGCGGTGTTAGTGAGGACAGGTAGTGAGGAAGCGGTGTTAGTGAGGACAGGTAGTGAGGGGCGTTGTTAGTGAGGACAGGTAGTGAGGGGCGGTGTTAGTGAGGACAGGTAGTGAGGAGCGTGTTAGTGAGGACAGGTAGTGAGGGGCGGGGTTAGTGAGGACAGGTAGTGAGGGGCGGGGTTAGTGAGGACAGGTAGTGAGGGCGGCATTAGTGAGGACAGGTAGTGAGGGGCGGTGTTAGTGAGGACAGGTAGTGAGGCGGCGTTAGTGAGGACAGGTAGTGAGGGGCGGTGTTAGTGAGGACAGGTAGTGAGGGGCGGTGTTAGTGAGGACAGGTAGTGAGGGGCGTTGTTAGTGAGGACAGGTAGTGAGGGGCGGTGTTAGTGAGGACAGGTAGTGAGGGGCGGTGTTAGTGAGGACAGGTAGTGAGGGCGGGGTTAGTGAGGACAGGTAGTGAGGGGCGGCGTTAGTGAGGACAGGTAGTGAGGGGCGGCGTTAGTGAGGACAGGTAGTGAGGGGCGTGTTAGTGAGGACAGGTAGTGAGGGGCGTTGTTAGTGAGGACAGGTAGTGAGGGGCGGCGTTAGTGAGGACAGGTAGTGAGGGCGGTGTTAGTGAGGACAGGTAGTGAGGGGCGGCGTTAGTGAGGACAGGTAGTGAGGGGCGGCGTTAGTGAGGACAGGTAGTGAGGGGCGGTGTTAGTGAGGACAGGTAGTGAGGGGCGTTGTTAGTGAGGACAGGTAGTGAGGGGCGGATTAGTGAGGACAGGTAGTGAGGGGCGTGTTAGTGAGGACAGGTAGTGAGGGGCGGTATTAGTGAGGACAGGTAGTGAGGGGCGTTGTTAGTGAGGACAGGTAGTGAGGGGCGGCGTTAGTGAGGACAGGTAGTGAGGGGCGGTATTAGTGAGGACAGGTAGTGAGGGCGGCGTTAGTGAGGACAGGTAGTGAGGGGCGGTGTTAGTGAGGACAGGTAGTGAGGAGCGGGTTTAGTGAGGACAGGTAGTGAGGGGCGTTGTTAGTGAGGACAGGTAGTGAGGGCGGCGTTAGTGAGGACAGGTAGTGAGGGGCGTTGTTAGTGAGGACAGGTAGTGAGGGGCGGCGTTAGTGAGGACAGGTAGTGAGGGGCGGCGTTAGTGAGGACAGGTAGTGAGGGGCGTGTTAGTGAGGACAGGTAGTGAGGGGCGGTGTTAGTGAGGACAGGTAGTGAGGGGGCGTGTTAGTGAGGACAGGTAGTGAGGGGCGGTGTTAGTGAGGACAGGTAGTGAGGGGCGGTATTAGTGAGGACAGGTAGTGAGGGGCGTTGTTAGTGAGGACAGGTAGTGAGGGGCGGCGTTAGTGAGGACAGGTAGTGAGGGGCGGTGTTAGTGAGGACAGGTAGTGAGGGGCGGCGTTAGTGAGGACAGGTAGTGAGGGCGGTGTTAGTGAGGACAGGTAGTGAGGAGCGGTGTTAGTGAGGACAGGTAGTGAGGGGGCGTATTAGTGAGGACAGGTAGTGAGGGGCGGCGTTAGTGAGGACAGGTAGTGAGGAGCGGCGTTAGTGAGGACAGGTAGTGAGGGGCGTTGTTAGTGAGGACAGGTAGTGAGGAGCGGTGTTAGTGAGGACAGGTAGTGAGGGGCGGTATTAGTGAGGACAGGTAGTGGGGAGCGGCGTTAGTGAGGACAGGTAGTGAGGGCGGGTGTTAGTGAGGACAGGTAGTGAGGGGCGGCGTTAGTGAGGACAGGTAGTGAGGGGGCGGTTAGTGAGGACAGGTAGTGAGGAGCGGCGTTAGTGAGGACAGGTAGTGAGGGGCGGCGTTAGTGAGGACAGGTAGTGAGGCGGCGTTAGTGAGGACAGGTAGTGAGGGCGGCGTTAGTGAGGACAGGTAGTGAGGGCGGTGTTAGTGAGGACAGGTAGTGAGGGGCGTGTTAGTGAGGACAGGTAGTGAGGGGCGTTGTTAGTGAGGACAGGTAGTGAGGGGCGTATTAGTGAGGACAGGTAGTGAGGGCGGCGTTAGTGAGGACAGGTAGTGAGGGGCGGTGTTAGTGAGGACAGGTAGTGAGGGGCGGTGTTAGTGAGGACAGGTAGTGAGGAGCGGCGTTAGTGAGGACAGGTAGTGAGGGCGTAGTTAGTGAGGACAGGTAGTGAGGGGCGGCGTTAGTGAGGACAGGTAGTGAGGGGCGTTGTTAGTGAGGACAGGTAGTGAGGGGCGGCGTTAGTGAGGACAGGTAGTGAGGGGCGGTGTTAGTGAGGACAGGTAGTGAGGGGCGTTGTTAGTGAGGACAGGTAGTGAGGGCGGTGTTAGTGAGGACAGGTAGTGAGGGGGCGTTGTTAGTGAGGACAGGTAGTGAGGGCGGCGTTAGTGAGGACAGGTAGTGAGGGGCGGTGTTAGTGAGGACAGGTAGTGAGGGGCGGCGTTAGTGAGGACAGGTAGTGAGGGGCGGTATTAGTGAGGACAGGTAGTGAGGGGCGGTGTTAGTGAGGACAGGTAGTGAGGGGCGGCGTTAGTGAGGACAGGTAGTGAGGAGCGGCGTTAGTGAGGACAGGTAGTGAGGGGCGTTGTTAGTGAGGACAGGTAGTGAGGGCGGCGTTAGTGAGGACAGGTAGTGAGGGCGTCGTTAGTGAGGACAGGTAGTGAGGGGCGTTGTTAGTGAGGACAGGTAGTGAGGGGCGGCGTTAGTGAGGACAGGTAGTGAGGGCGGCGTTAGTGAGGACAGGTAGTGAGGGGCGTGTTAGTGAGGACAGGTAGTGAGGGCGGGTTAGTGAGGACAGGTAGTGAGGGGCGGGGTTAGTGAGGACAGGTAGTGAGGGGCGGTGTTAGTGAGGACAGGTAGTGAGGAGCGGCGTTAGTGAGGACAGGTAGTGAGGGGCGGCGTTAGTGAGGACAGGTAGTGAGGGGCGGCGTTAGTGAGGACAGGTAGTGAGGGGCGGTGTTAGTGAGGACGGGTAGTGAGGGGCGGCGTTAGTGAGGACAGGTAGTGAGGAGCGGTGTTAGTGAGGACAGGTAGTGAGGGAGCGGCGTTAGTGAGGACAGGTAGTGAGGGGCGGCATTAGTGAGGACAGGTAGTGAGGGGCGGTGTTAGTGAGGACAGGTAGTGAGGGGCGGCGTTAGTGAGGACAGGTAGTGAGGGGCGGCATTAGTGAGGACAGGTAGTGAGGGGCGGTGTTAGTGAGGATAGGTAGTGAGGAGCGGTGTTAGTGAGGACAGGTAGTGAGGGGCGGTGTTAGTGAGGATAGGTAGTGAGGAGCGGAGTTAGTGAGGACAGGTAGTGAGGGCGGCGTTAGTGAGGACAGGTAGTGAGGGGCGGTGTTAGTGAGGACAGGTAGTGAGGGGCGGTGTTAGTGAGGATAGGTAGTGAGGAGCGGTGTTAGTGAGGACAGGTAGTGAGGGCGGCGTTAGTGAGGACAGGTAGTGAGGGGCGTTGTTAGTGGGACAGGTAGTGAGGGGCGGTGTTAGTGAGGACAGGTAGTGAGGGGCGGCGTTAGTGAGGACAGGTAGTGAGGGGCGGGTTAGTGAGGACAGGTAGTGAGGGCGGCATTAGTGAGGACAGGTAGTGAGGGGCGGTGTTAGTGAGGACAGGTAGTGAGGGGCGGGGTTAGTGAGGACAGTAGTGAGGGAGGGGGCGGCGTTAGAGTGAGGACAGGTAGTGAGGGGCGTGTTAGTGAGGACAGGTAGTGAGGGCGGTGTTAGTGAGGACAGGTAGTGAGGGGCGGTGTTAGTGAGGACAGGTAGTGAGGGCAGGTAGTGAGGGGCGGTGTTAGTGAGGACAGGTAGTGAGGGGCGGCGTTAGTGAGGACAGGTAGTGAGGGGCGGTGTTAGTGAGGACAGGTAGTGAGGGCAGGTAGTGAGGGGCGGTGTTAGTGAGGGCAGGTAGTGAGGGGCGGGGTTAGTGAGGACAGGTAGTGAGGAGCGGTGTTAGTGAGGGACGGTAGTGAGGCAGGTAGTGAGGAGGCGGTTGTAGTGAGGTAGTGAAAATTCGGGTTTTAGAGTGCCCTCCAAGAGGGCATATATGCTAGATATTTCCATAAAAGGTGTATGGGGTCCGGTAGTGCCCTGGGGGAGGAAACAAGGACAAAAAGTTAAAAAGAAAACGTTTTGAAAGGAACAGTGAATTTTCCATGAAATAAGGGTTAAAAAATAAAAACGAAAGGGCGGATTTCTAGGATGTGTAGTAATATGTAAAAACCAAAAATGACATTTCAAATGACAGGTAAATGCTTTTCCTTTAATCTATCCATAAACAACTGCTTAGGGCGGCAGTCTGTATGAAAAGAGGAGACATTTTCGGAGACGCAGAAAAAGTTTACTGATTTTTTGCGGTGAAAAGCAGGAGAGAATGACTGGAGAATGGAAAATTAGAACAATAGCCGATTTGGAAAGTGAGATAAATGGGAGAATTTTCCTGGTTTGGCTATTTTGACCTAGAATTTTCCATTCTCCAGTCATTCTCCTTTAGTGGGTTATTCAGAGAGCGGTGAAGAGCAGGAGAATGACTGGAGAATGGAAAATTCTAGGTCAAAGTAGCCAAACCAGAAAAATTCTCCCATTTAGGCTGGGGTCAGACTAGCGAATTTTTAACGTGCGTTTTGGCACACTTAATCACGGCCGCACTAGCAGCAAATGACGGGCAATGACAGCCAATATACGAAGTACGGTCGCACGAAAGTTCGGCTGCGCAACGCAAGTGGAAAATGAACGCATTTTTTCGAGAACGCAGAACCTCTAGTACGGACATACAGAGTGCGCTGCGTCCACTAGCGGCGTGTGTGCGTGATTTGGAGACGTCAGACCCTGCTCATGTCCGGCCAACATAACATCCAGACACCCAAAGTTTCCTGGTTTGGATCCGTAAAAATCACGCACAAAAATGCGCATTAATATGACCGTTTTTGCACATTTCGTTCGGACGCACTTTTTGACGGTCGCTGCGAAAAATGCATTAGTCTGACCCTAGCCTTATCTCACTTTCCAAATCGGCTATTTGGTCCAGATTGTTCTCTTTTCCTGCCATTCTCCTGGTTTTCACCTTTCTTCTGAACAACCCTGAGAGAGAGGTGAAAGCCAGGAGAACTGGCAGGAGAAGAGAACAATCTAGACAAATAGCCAATTTGGAAAGTGAGTTAAATGGGAGAATTTTTCTGGTTTGGCTATTTTGACCTAGAATTTTCACTTCTCCAGTTATTCTCCTGCTTTTCACCGCTCTCTTAATAACCCTGTGAATGTTTAATCCCGAGTGAAAAATAACATTGTTTAGATGTTATTTTGAATTTTTTTCAAACACCAGTTAAATGCAGCATATTAGGAAGTTTTAGGAGGGAAATTAATTCTCAAATCTCAATCAGAAGCAGACACCACCCCACCCCCTCAGTACCTCAGTATAGTGTACAATGTATCAAATTGATTACCAGACTAAAAACACCTGGTGTTATGCCCATTTGGGCCTTAATTGGGCAGACTAGATGGGCCGAAAGGTTCTTATCTGCCGACATGTTTCTATGTTTCTATGTTTCATTTGTGAACAGAGGTCATTTAGAGTTGAGAATCTTTCCACGTACACATTAGTTTTTAATTCAATATCTAATAAACTTATAATAAGCTTATAATATTCTGCAGTAAAGAGTCTCTTTATTTCTAGATTTTTTAGTATTTTTTTAAGCATTTTCTATACTTTTTACAAAATTTCTTTTTTTTTTTCGAACTCGAACCGAACACACCCAAAAAGTTCGAAGTTCGTGAACTTTCGAACTGCCAAAGTTCGGGCCGAACTCCGAACTGTCCGAACCCGAACAGCTCATCCCTAGTGAGGACAGGTAGTGAGGGGCGGCGTTAGTGAGGACAGGTAGTGAGGGGCGGCGTTCGTGAGGACAGGTAGTGAGGGGCGGTTAGTGAGGACAGGTAGTGAGGGGCGGTGTTAGTGAGGACAGGTAGTGAGGGGCGGCGTTAGTGAGGACAGGTAGTGAGGGGCGGCATTAGTGAGGACAGGTAGTGAGGAGTGGGGTTTGTGAGGACAGGTAGTGAGGGGCGGTGTTAGTGAGGACAGGTAGTGAGGGGCGGGGTTAGTGAGGACAGGTAGTGAGGGGTGGCGTTAGTGAGGACAGGTAGTGAGGGGCGGTGTTAGTGAGGACAGGTAGTGAGGGCGGCGTTAGTGAGGACAGGTAGTTAGGGGCGGCGTTAGTGAGGACAGGTAGTGAGGGGCGGGGTTAGTGAGGACAGGTAGTGAGGGGCGGCGTTAGTGAGGACAGGTAGTGAGGGGCGGCGTTAGTGAGGACAGGTAGTGAGGGCGACGTTAGTGAGGACAGGTAGTGAGGAGCGGTGTTAGTGAGGACAGGTAGTGAGGGGCGGTGTTAGTGAGGACAGGTAGTGAGGGGCGGCGTTAGTGAGGACAGGTAGTGAGGGGGGTGTTAGTGAGGACAGGTAGTGAGGGGCGGGGTTAGTGAGGACAGGTAGTGAGGGGCGGTGTTAGTGAGGACAGGTAGTGAGGGGCGGCGTTAGTGAGGACAGGTAGTGAGGGGCGGCATTAGTGAGGACAGGTAGTGAGGGGTGGGTTTGTGAGGACAGGTAGTGAGGGGCGGGGTTTGTGAGGACAGGTAGTGAGGGGCGGGTAGTGAGGACAGGTAGTGAGGGGCAGTATTAGTGAGGACAGGTAGTGAGGGGCGGCGTTAGTGAGGACAGGTAGTGAGGGGCGGCGTAGTGAGGACAGGTAGTGAGGGGCGGTATTAGTGAGGACAGGTAGTGAGGGGGGGTTAGTGAGGACAGGTAGTGAGGGGCGGTATTAGTGAGGACAGGTAGTGAGGGGTGGCGTTAGTGAGGACAGGTAGTGAGGGGCGGTATTAGTGAGGACAGGTAGTGAGGGGCGGCGTTAGTGAGGACAGGTAGTGAGGGGCGGCGTTAGTGAGGACAGGTAGTGAGGGGCGGCGTTAGTGAGGACAGGTAGTGAGGGGCGGCATTAGTGAGGACAGGTAGTGAGGGGCGGGGTTTGTGAGGACAGGTAGTGAGGGGCGGGGTTAGTGAGGGCAGGTAGTGAGGGGCGGTATTAGTGAGGACTGGTAGTGAGGGGCGGTGTTAGTGAGGACAGGTAGTGAGGGGCGGGGTTAGTGAGGACAGGTAGTGAGGAGCGGTGTTAGTGTGGACAGGTAGTGAGGGGCGGTGTTAGTGAGGACAGGTAGTGAGGGGCGGTGTTAGTGAGGACAGGTAGTGAGGGGCGGGGTTAGTGAGGACAGGTAGTGAGGAGCGGTGTTAGTGTGGACAGGTAGTGAGGGGCGGTGTTAGTGAGGACAGGTAGTGAGGGGTGGTGTTAGTGAGGACAGGTAGTGAGGGGCGGGGTTAGTGAGGACAGGTAGTGAGGGGCGGCGTTAGTGTGGACAGGTAGTGAGGGGCGGTGTTAGTGAGGACAGGTAGTGAGGGGTGGGGTTAGTGAGGACAGGTAGTGAGGGGCGGCGTTAGTGTGGACAGGTAGTGAGGGGCGGTGTTAGTGAGGACAGGTAGTGAGGAGCGGTGTTAGTGAGGACAGGTATGAGGGCGGGGTTAGTGAAGGACAGGTAGTGAGGAGCGGTGTTAGTGAGGACAGGTAGTGAGGGTGGGGTTAGTGAGGACAGGTAGTGAGGGGCGGCGTTAGTGTGGACAGTGTAGTGAGGGCGGTGTTAGTGAGGACAGGTAGTGAGGGGCGGTTAGTGTGGACAGGTAGTGAGGAGCGGTGTTAGTGAGGACAGGTAGTGAGGGGTGGGGTTAGTGAGGACAGGTAGTGAGGGGTGGCATTAGTGAGGACAGGTAGTGAGGGGCGGCGTTAGTGAGGACAGTTAGTGAGAGGCGGTGTTAGTGAGGACAGGTAGTGAGGGGCGGCGTTAGTGAGTCCGGAGTTGTCTAGATGGGACGTGCTTGCGGAGGAGTAATGAAGACATGTAGGAAGGGGTTGAATTACTGAGCGATTTGAACGTGAGCGTCAGTATTTTAAACTGTATCCTGGAAAGTACAGGAAGTCAATGGGGGGACCGGCAGAGGGGGGAGGTACAGGAAGCCAATGGAGGGACCGGCAGAGGGGGGAGGTACAGGAAGCCAATGGAGGGACCGGCAGAGGGGGGGCCAGGAAGCAAGTGGAGGGACCGGCAGAGGGTGGGAGGTACGTCTGGTGAGAATAATAAGCCTGGCACTTGCATTCATTACAGATTGAAAAGGGGCGATACGGGAGTTGGGGCCAATAAGGAGCGAGTTGCAGTAATCAAGTCGTGAAATGATAAGAGCATGAACCAGCACCTACGCGGTATCTTGTGTCAGAAAGGGGTGGACGCAGCGATGTCCTTGAGTTGATAGTAACAGGATTTGGTCACTGTCTGGACGTGGGGAGAGAACGTCAGGTCAGAATTGGACATGACACCGCGGCAGTGAGCTTGGGGTGTTGGACTAATGAGCGTCCATTTACTGGTAGAGAGACAGGTGGGATTGGGTTTTTCATGGAGGGAGGAATGACGAGAATTTCAGTTTTGTCAAGATTGAGTTTAACCCCTTCACTGCTGAGGCATTTCACCACTGTGTGCTGAGCTCATTTTTACCGCTTTCGCTCATCATGTTTAAACGCGATTTGAAGTCACATTTTATTAAATGACCCAGACATATTATATATCGTTGTTTCCGGCAGACTACGCAGATTCATTAATATCATTTTTATATGTATACGTCATGTCCTGCCTGTAAATATTATTAACAAAAAATAATAAAAATTGAATTTTTAATCATCTGCAGTGTGTAAAGTGTTTTTTTTCACATTTTATCACATGAGTGTTTGCGGTTATGTTTCCTATGGGGTGTGCTTGTACAAAAAATTTGAATTTGAAATGGGGACTTGTTACTTTTTTTGGGGGGGAATTACGTGATTTTTAGCAAACGCACCCCATAGAAAAAAATCATTAGGTGCAGCATCATTGTTCACATTTATAATTGAAATGTGAACAATATTGCTGCATTAATTATTATTATTATTATTTACTTTTTACTAGTCATGTTGGGTATCGTTCGAAAGGCATGCTCAGGCCTGTCAAATGACACCCTCCATGACCCCTAGCCTGCCACGGTTCTGGAGATATCGGGGTTCACAAGAACCCCTATCTCCACCAGGGATTTCTTGGGGAAATCCCCGGCAGCTAGGGGTTCCCGGCTATCTGACGTCATCACGCTATGCGTGATGACGTCAGACAGCGGGGAGTCGGGGGTGGAGCCGCCATCCAAGATGGCGGCCCCCACGGAGATAGGCTGCACTTCGGCGCCGCAAGGGCGCTGAAGTGCAACCAGCACTTGAGGGTTAAAGCCAGCACCGCTTAAAAGGGGAGACTCTCCCTTTTAAGCGTGCTGCTCTTCTGCGCTGCTCCTTCCTGATCGGGAGGGAGAGGGATCCGAACGGACCCCCCCTCCTTCCAGGCTATCTCCCGGCATTGCGGGGGGTTCGCCTGGAAATGACATCATCGCGCATGGCGCGATGATGTTCATTTACGCCGGGAGGAGCTTGACTTCAGCGTCTGAGGACGCTGAAGTCAGAACGCCGTGGACCCCGGACAGAGAGTGAGTATCTCCGCCGGTCCGCACCAGCTGATGACGTGTGGGGCACGTCCTCAGCATGCAACGTGCATCAATGAGGACGTGTCACACGTCTTCAGCAGTGAAAGGGTTAAGGAAGCGGGAAGACATCCAATTCGAGACGGCAGAGAGACAGTCAGTGACTCGATCCAGGTGAGAGATCAGGGGAGGAGAGGTATATATGAGTATCTCAGCGTATAGGTGGTACTGGAATCCAAAGGAGCTGATCAGTTTGTCTAGAGAGGCCGTGTAGATTGAAAAAAGTAGAGGGTCCAAAACTGAACCTTGGGGCCCCCCAACAGAGACAGGCTGCCGGGAGGAGGTACTTCCACAAAATGAGACACTAAATGATCGTTGGGACAGGTAGGAAGTGAACCATGAAGGAACAGCACCTTGAAGGCCTATATCACTAAGAGTTTGAAGGAGGATTAATTGATCAACTGTATCGAAGGCGGCAGAGAGGTCAAAAAGGATCAGCAGAGAGTAGCAACCACTGGATTTAGCAGTTACAAGGTTATTGGCAGGGCCGGATTTACATCTCAGGTGCCTGTAGGCACAAAAATGTGGAACGCCCATCCCCCCAAATGAAAAAAAAGAAACATGCCAAAATTACTTTTTACATTTTTGTTTTGGGGCAAACTAAGAAAAAATTATAGTAATATAAAAAAAAATCCCGAAAATCCGTTTCTCTCTGCGTCAAATCATGAGAAGGAGGAGAATCTGTTGTGTTAGTTGAGTTAGTGCAGCGGCATGGTGTGTGGTTATATGTAAAAGCATATATTGCTTCTGCCGTAGAGCAGAGAAAATTCTTTTTTTACACATTACATGTTTGTATCATTAGACCAGACTCTGACCTTTCCAATGACACCTCACTTAAGCTTGTACAATTCAGAGATGCAGCTTCCAAAGTCCCCCAGTGTCTCCTCACTGCAGCGCCACGGTCTAGACTGTCCATGAAACAATACGTTGCATCATTAGCTCCACACTTGCTGGCAGTGCAGGAAACGAGAAGGTGAGTTTGCGCAGCGTCACTGTGCACTTTATAATTGTAAACTGAATAATAATGCTGCGATAGAAAAAAAGAGAAAAGTAATATTTTACTTTTACATAATTCTAACCTGGTTATATTTGATATCTCTGGAAAGGTCATATCATGGCCGTTCAAATGATATCTCATATGCTCCGCTAGCTGCTCAGACTCCAGAGATACAGTGGGCTAAATGACTGTAAATTGTAAAAAAAAAAAAAGAGCAAGTCGCCCCTTTGTGGCAGGTGCCTGTAGGCACATGCCTTCTCTGCCTAGTTATAAATCTGGCCCTGGTCATTGGTCAGTTTTACAAGAGCCGTTTCCGTCAAGTGCAGTGAGCGAAAGCCAGATTGCAGAGGGTCAAGGAGAGAGTGGGTGTTGAGGTCAGTCAGACGGGCATACACAAGCTTCGAGGAGTTTGGAGGCAAAAGGGAGCAGGGAAACGGGACAATAATTGGAGGGAGCAAGGATACGGGGCGTTAGTTGGAGGGAGCAAGGATACGGGGCGTTAGTTGGAGGGAGCAAGGATACGGGGCGTTAGTTGGAGGGAGCCAGGATACGGGCGTTAGTTGGAGAGTGCAGGTACACGGGGCGGTAGTTGGAGGGAGCAAGGATACGGGGCGTTAGTTGGAGGGAGCAAGGATAAGGGGCGTTAGTTGGAGAGTGCAGGTACACGGGGCGGTAGTTGGAGGGAGCAAAGATACGGGGCGTTAGTTGGAGAGTTCAGGTACACGGGGCGGTAGTTGGAGGGAGCAAGGATAAGGGGCGTTAGTTGGAGGGAGCAAGGATACGGGGTGTTAGTTGGAGGGAGCAAGGATACGGGGCGTTAGTTGGAGGGAGCAAGGATACGGGGCGTTAGTTGGAGAGTGCAGGTACACGGGGCGGTAGTTGGAGGGAGCAAGGATACGGGGCGTTAGTTGGAGGGAGCAAGGATAAGGGGCGTTAGTTGGAGAGTGCAGGTACACGGGGCGGTAGTTGGAGGGAGCAAAGATACGGGGCGTTAGTTGGAGAGTTCAGGTACACGGGGCGGTAGTTGGAGGGAGCAAGGATACAGGGCGTTAGTTGGAGGGAGCAAGGATACGGGGCGTTAGTTGGAGGGAGCAAGGATACGGGGCGTTAGTTGGAGGGAGCAAGGATACGGGGCGTTAGTTGGAGGGAGCAAGGGTACGGGGCGTTAGTTGGAGGGAGCAAGGATACGGGGCGTTAGTTGGAGAGTGCAGGTACACGGGGCAGTAGTTGGAGGGAGCAAGGATACAGGGCGTTAGTTGGAGAGTGCAGGTACACGGGGCGGTAGTTGGAGGGAGCAGTCGGATCCAGAGATGACTACCGTGGCATGTTTGAGGGGATCAGGAAAGACTCCAGAGGTTAAAGACAGATTAAAGGTGTGGGTCGAGGATGGTACAAGAGAAACAGAAAGTGTTTTGGCAAGATGTGAGGGAACGGGGTCGAGGGGGCAGGTAGTGGGATGAGAGGATGGTAATAACTTTAAGACCTCTTGTTCAGTAGCTGAAGGGAACGACTTAAACATGAGAGGATGGACATGGTTAGCATCTTCCTGCATGGGTGAAGATGGCATCGTGGAGATTTCAGTTCTTATCTGTTCTATTTTTGCTGTGAAAAAGCAGGCTAGGTCTTCGGCATTGAGGTCAGTGTGAGGAACAGCCACAGCAGGACGGAGAAGGGAGTTGAATTAGCCGAAGAGGTATTTTGGGTTCCGGGAGTGAGTATGTATGAGGGCCACATAATATGACTGCTTGGCTAGATAGAGGGCAGAGCTGTAGGACCGGAGCATAAATTTATAGTGAAGGAAGTTGGAGAGGGAGCGGGACTTTCTCCAATAGCGTTCAGCAGTTTTAGAGCATCTTTGGAGATGCCGTGTCATCTTCTTGTGCCAGGATTGCAGGTTTTGTCGCCTCATTGACCAGGGTTTTTGACAGTGCTAACTTATCAAGGGTGGAGGGAAGAGTAGAGTTGTAGCGGGTGATGATGGCTTCATTAGGACAGGAGAGAGATAGGACGGACGAGAGCGGTACGGATATATCAGCAGAGAATTGCTGTGGATCCAGAGAGTGGCGATTTCTGAGGGTCTGATAAAGTTTGTGTTCAGATGGAGGAACGAGGGGAGAGCTGAGTTCACAGGTCAGTAGATAATATAGATAATGATGAGGAAGAACAACTGTTAGAGCAAATTAGGAAGGCTGCACATCATGGTAGCACTTTAATTATTGGAGATTTTAATTACCCGGACATTAATTGGGATAGTGGGACTAGTAATTCAGCAAAGGGAATCCGGTTCCTGAACATTTTAAATGATACCTTCATGTCACAACTGGTAGAAACACCAACTAGAGAGGATAACTGTCTGGACCTGGTTATAACAAATAATGTGGATCTTTTCTCAAATATTAATGTAAAAGAACAGTTGGGAAACAGCGACCATAACATGGTGACTTTGAAATAAACTCAAAAAAACACATTCATAGGGGGCAGCTAAAATATATAATTTTAAAAAGACCAACTTTATTAAAATAAAGGAAGCTCTCAATGTCGTTGACTGGCAGAAACTCTTTCACGGGAAAAACACTGAGGATAAGTGGAATATCTTTAAACTAACACTAGAAAAGTACACGTCACAATATATTCCACTGGTTAATAAATATAAAAGAAACAGACTGAAACCAATGTGGCTTAGTAGGAAGGTAACTAAGGAAATGAAACATAAAAAGAAGGCATTTAAAGCTTTTAAATTTGATAAATCTGAGGCATCCTATAAAGCATATAGGGCAGCCAATAAAGCATGTAAAAATGCGATTAGATGGGCTAAACTAGAAAATGAAAAAGAAATAGCCAAAGAGAGCAAGACCAACCCTAAAAGATTCTTTAGGTACATAAATTCTAAAAAACCCAAGAGTGAAAATGTAGGTTCACTAAAATCTGAGTCAGGGTTATTGTTAACTGAAGATCAGGATAAGGCAGAAATTTTAAATGATTATTTTTCTTCAGTATTTATCAAAGAGAAACCTATAACAGGAGACATGCAATTCATTAATAAAAACTTACTAATACAAAGTGACTGGTTGACTCAGGACAAGGTTTTACAGAAATTAAACAATGTGAATGTTAATAAAGCCCCAGGGCCAGATGGAATTCACCCGCGAGTACTGAGAGAGCTATGTGTTGAAATATGTAAACCTCTGTTCTTAATCTTTCAAGATTCTTTTCTTTCAGGAATAGTACCAGAGGATTGGAGAAAAGCTGACGTGGTCCCTATATTTAAGAAAGGTTTAAGATTTGTGCCTGGGAATTATAGACCTGTGAGCTTAACATCTGTGGCTGGGAAAGTATTTGAGGGGTTACTAAGGGATAATATTCAGGAATTTATTGGGAGGTATAATGTAATTGGCAAAAATCAGCATGGTTTCATGAAACACAGATCATGTCAGACTAACCTAATTACGTTCTATGAGGAAGTAAGTAGAAGTATAGATCAGGGGGTCGCAGTGGATGTGATTTACTTAGATTTTGCCAAAGCTTTCGACACAGTTCCACACAAAAGGTTACTATTTAAATTAAGAAAAAATGGTCTAGATGAAAATACTTGTTCTTGGATAGAAAACTGGCTAAAAGATAGGGTACAGAGAGTGGTCATAAATGGTACATTTTCAAGATGGACACCAGTGGTAAGCGGTGTCCCTCAGGGGTCTGTTATAGGACCAATACTATTCAATTTATTTATAAATGACCTTGAGATAGGCATTGAAAGTCATGTATCAGTGTTTGCAGATGACACAAAGCTAGGAAAAGTAATACAATGTGAGCAGGATGTTACTTCGCTGCAGAGGGATTTAGATAGATTGGGGGACTGGGCACTTAAATGGCAGATGAGATTTAATCTAGATAAATGCAAAGTTATGCACTTTGGAGTGAAGAACACACAAGTAATTTATACCCTAAATGGTACGGAGTTAGGGAAATCCAAGCAGGAGAAGGATTTGGGAATAATCATAGACTTCAAACTAAGTAGCAATGTGCAATGTCAAACAGCAGCCGCCAAGGCCAGCAAAGTACTGGCATGCATTAAAAGGGGAGTTCACTCACGGGATGAAAACATAAATTTGCCTCTGTATAAATCAATGGTCAGGCCGCACCTTGAATATGCCGTGCAATTTTGGGCACCTGTCTTAAAAAAAGATATTATATCGCTAGAAAAAGTGCAGAGACGGGCAACTAAATTAATAAGGGGGATGGAAGGGTTAAATTATGAGGAAAGACTAACAAGCTTAAACCTGTTTAGTTTAGAGAAACGGTGCCTTAGAGGGGATCTGATAACCTTATATAAATATATACGGGGCCTTAGAGGGGATCTGATAACCTTATATAAATATATACGGGGCCTTAGAGGGGATCTGATAACCTTATATAAATATATACGGGGCCATTATCAACCATTGTCTGATAACCTATTCATTAACAGGACTATACATAGGACAAGGGGTCATCCATTTAGACTGGAAGAAAGAAAATTTAGCTTAAAGCATAGGAAGGGTTATTTTACGGTGAGAACAATAAAGCTGTGGAATTCTCTGCCTGTTGAGGTGGTTGGGTCAGAGTCTGTACAGACTTTTAAAAAACGACTGGATGGCTTCCTGCAGACACAGAATATTAAGGGTTATAATATTTAATATGTGGGTAAAAGCTTCTTGATCCAAGGGGAAATCTGACGCCATCTGGGGGCAAGAAGGAATTTTTTCCCAGTATGTTGCATATTGGCAAGCATTCAGACTGGGTTTTTTGCCTTCTTTTGGATCAACAGCAGTAGGTTATGTGGGAGAGGCTGAACCCGATGGACGCATGTCTTTTTTCAGCCTATATAACTATGTAACTATGGTCAGAGAGAATGAGAGGTGTAATTGTGAGGCCAGAGATAGGACACGAGTGGGAGAAGATGAGATCCAGATGAGATCCAGAGTATTGCCAGCTGTGTGCGTGTGGGGCCAAACGAGGACATAATGGAGAGAAATCTCAAGGCAGCTGAGTTCTGTAGTGAGTCGACAGGGATGTTATAATCACCAATGAGGGATGGAACGTCAGAAGACATGAAGTGTTGGAGCCAAGAAGAGAACTGGTCAAGGAAGGGAAGAGGTTGGCCAGGGGGTCGGTAGAAACAGCAATACGAGCGGCTAGATCCTTAAACAGGCGAATGGTATGGACCTCAAATGTGGGGAAAGTAAGAGATGGGCACGGAGGAACGGGCTGAGAGGATCAGTAAGAATCCACGCCGCCACCTTTTTGTCACTCGGTCTAGGGGTGTGTGTCAGTTGGAGACCGCCAGAGAGGACACAATACAGGGAGCTTGGGATTTCCGTCGGATATATCTGCATTACACAGAGAGGACACAATACAGAGAGTCTGGGATTTCCGTCGGATATATCTGCATTACACAGAGAGGACACAATACAGAGAGTCTGGATTTCCGTCGGATATATCTGCATTACACAGAGAGGACACAATACAGAGAGTCTGGGATTTCCGTCGGATATATCTGCATTACACAGAGAGGACACAATACAGAGAGTCTGGGATTTCCGTCGGATATATCTGCATTACACAGAGAGGACACAATACGGAGAGTCTGGGATTCCGTCGGATATATCTGCATTACACAGAGAGGACACAATACAGAGAGTCTGGGATTTCCGTCGGATATATCTGCATTACACAGAGAGGACACAATACAGGGAGCTTGGGATTTCCGTCGGATATATCTGCATTACACAGAGAGGACACAATACAGAGAGTCTGGGATTTCCGTCGGATATATCTGCATTACACAGAGAGGACACAATACAGAGAGTCTGGGATTTCCTGACGTTGTAGTCTCTATATGCTGGCAGAGTGTCATGGCGGTCCCGGGTGTACGGTAGTGGAAGGTTTCCCGGGTCGTCCCGTGTTATGTTTCTATTTTCTTGTCCTTCCTGTGATAATAATCTCCATATAACACATTCCTGACGTGATAACACATGCGTTACTGGGGGACTCGGCGTGACCGCCTCGTGTACGTGTTAATCCCTGTGTATACACGAGGCCGACCTAGACAAATTATCTGTGTATTTAACAAAAGGTTGAACCGCCATGGCCTCTCAGCCGCCATTATTTCCCTAAATAATTCATAGGCAAACATTCCACCGAGCCGCCGGCACCGCATCCTCATCCTCTGGCCACGCACAGCATGCCCAGCCGGTGTATAGCACTCACTGGCTCCATGCAGCGGTGTGTGGGGGCTGCCACGAATAAAGACCCTGAAGTAACCATGGACATCATGACTGACTGACCCATGGACATCTCCAGCAGAGCAGAGGGATGGGCTGGGACCAGGAGAGGTGTCTGCGGAGATACCCGGCATGCAGGAGGATGGCACATGGCACCATTGCCAACGTCATGGGAAGAAGCGTATTGGACCGTTTCATGGACCCTGGAAACCAAATCTGAGATCAATCACCGAGATTTAAACCGAGCGGGGAACGTCACCGAATCTGTGATTTCAGGCCAATTCTTCTGGTCACTAAACTGTTACTAATTCACCAAATACAGGAGAATTCACATCAAAATACGGTGCAATTCACCAAAATTCGACAGCACCAAAATTTGGCAGCACCGAAATTGTCCCATAGAAGACTACCGTGTCTTCTATTCACAGAACGCCGAATAGCACCGGAATTTGGGCCAGATTACCTGACTTTCAGTGTTTCAGTTGGAGCTGGTTTTAACGGGTGAATCCCATAGGATTAATGTAATAAATTAACCCCTTCACTGCTGAGACATTTCACCACTGTGTGCTGAGCTCATTTTTACCGCTTTCGCTCATCATGTTTAAACACGATTTGAAGCCACATTTTAATAAATGACCCAGACATATTATACTGTATATCGTTCTTTCCGGCAGACTCCGCAGATTCATAATATATCATTTTTATATGTATACGTCATGTCCTGTCTGTATATTATAACAAAAAATACAATAAAAATTGAATTTTTAATCATCTGCAGTGTGTAAAGTGTTTTTTTTCACATTTTATCACGTGAGCGTTTGCGGTTATGTTTTCTATGGGGTGCGCTTGTACAAAAATTTTGGGGTTCCCCGGCTATATGACATCATCACGCTATGCATGATGACATCAGGCAGCGAGGGGAGACCCGGGGGTGGAGCCGCCATCCAAGATGGCGGCCCCCACCGGAGCTAGGCTGCACTTCAGCGCCGCAAGGCGCTGAAGTGCAACCCGGCGCTTGAGGGGTTAAAGCCAGGCACCGCTTAAAAGGGGAGACCCTCCCCTTTTAAGCAGTGCCTGGCTTTCGGCGCTGCTCCTTTCCGATCAGGAGGGAGAGGGATCCGAACGGATCCCCCCTCGATTCCAGGCTATCTCCCGGCATTGCCGGGGGGTCGCCTGGAAATGACGTCATCGCGCTTGGCGCAATGACGTCATTTACGCCGGGAGGAGCTTGACTTCAGCGTCTGAGGACGCTGAAGTCAGAACGCCGCAGGACCCCGGACAGAGAGGTGAGTATCTCCGCCGGGGGTCCCGCACAGCTGATGACGTGTGGGGCATGTCCTCAGCATGCAACGTGCATCAATGAGGACGTGCCCCACACGTCTTCAGCAGTGAAAGGGTTAAATATCTTTATATAAAAAAAATATTAAAAGACATTTATTATTTTTTACAAGAAAACTTTTTTTTTTTTTTTTTTTAAAAAGCGTTTTTTAGTTATTTTGTAACAGGCCGTTTATTATTTAGACACATTTTATTTATTTCAGACTTTTTAGAATAGGACACCTTTTTGTTTTACCAGCGTGGCGGAATTCGCCGATGCCAATTTGGTGATTATTGGTGCGATTTGGTGGTTTGGTGTGATAACTGCTTCAGCGACTCCATTTTCATTGAAATACGGGGACCATTCGCTAAATAGTGAATTCACTTTATGTTCGATGAAATGGAATCGCTGATTTGAAAAGCAACGGAATTGCGTTCTATTTCGACACTTTGTTGATATTTGTGTGTCACCGTTCCCCCAGCATTTGAACAAAGGGAATGGCGTTTGCATCGAGCCCTCACGCCGGCTCGGACACTCTCTGCGCGCGGTTCCCGCTGCCCTCTGTCCGGACTACATTTCCAAACGGTGCACCCAAAACAACTTTCATTATAAGAGTGCGGTTGGCTTGGGTGGGGGGGGGGGTGTCTCATGAGGTCTCGCCCATCTTTTTTAGGATCAGACGCCCGGCAGGCCCTGTGGGTAATTGTGCCGTGTGGTTGGTTCCCCGGTCGGCCTGCCACGACCTGCTCTCCAGCCGGTGTGTAGAAAGTCATGTTGGTGGCGTCTCAAGATCCGATTCTCAGGGATTGGGCAAGAAAAGGTAAAAAAAAAAAAGGAGAAGAAAGAAATGGAATTGGCGCATCAAGAAAAGGAGCCGCGCTCCCTCCAGTCCATCCCCTCACCCTCTGGCGGCACGGCACGGCAAGGCGTTCGGATGGGGTTTTGGGTCCCCGGTGCCACTTTAAGTCTATGAGATCTTGGTAAAAGCCCTGATCTGGCAGAAGTCCCATGCTCTGCCCCTGGAGCCCGTGTTTATGGTGTCTGCCCCTCATGGCTGCCAGGGGACCCCGCCGTGGGGTGTCTGCCGTATCCTCAGCCTGTCCTGTTAACAGGACACATTGGAGACAGGCCAGGCTCCCTGTAAGACCTGTGAATGCCGGTCGCACCATGAAATCATTAGGCTTGTGCACCGATTTTTTTTTCGGTTCGATTTTTCGGATTTTTAAACTTTTCGATTCGGCTCGTTTCGACCGATTTCTGTTTCGATTCGGTTCGGTTCGGCTCGATTGGTTTTTCGTCTACTCTTTTTTCTCGGCATTTCGACCATTTTTCGGATTTTCGTGTCACTTAGCTCGTTTTTTGTATCGACTTTTCGTGATTTCGGAAATTTTCGTTTTTTTCGGAAAGTCTGTTCTCCTCGTTTCAAAGCAATAAATTTCGATTTGACACATTTCAAGTCCATTTGAAAATTCCGAAAATATTTCGTTTCGGCTCGGAATACTTTTCGGATCTGCCATTTTCGGATCTAAAAATTTTCGGAAATTCGGTCGCATCCGAAAACACGAATCGGGAAATTTCGTGAAAATTCCGAAATTCCGAAACCTGAAACGCACATCCCTAGAAATCATGAGATCCTCGGTCTTATGATGTCACACCGTTATAAAACTCAGCGCACAGGGTTACAGGCTGGAGCCCAATGTGCGATGATAACGCCGGACAGGCAGCTATAAACGAATAAAGGCTGATTTATAGACACGGCGGATGAAACGAAGCCGATAAAGCATAAGAAGTGTCTGAGCGAGACAGAAAATAGGGCAAAAACTAACAGGGTTATTCAGAGAGAGGTGAAAAGCAGGAGAATTGCTGGAGAATGAAAAATTCTAGGTCAAAATAGCCGATTTGGAAAGTGAGATAAATGGGAGAATTTTTCTGGTTTGGCTATTTTGACCTAGAATTTTTCATTCTCCAGTCATTCTCCTGCTTTTCACCTCTCTCTGAATAACCCTGTAAATATATATATATATATATAAAAACAGCCTAAAAGAGAGCGAGGCCTGAAACATGGATAACTAATAACACAGAGAAACAAACAGGCCAGGAAAGGGGCTGCCCAGAATATACACAGAACCCAGGATAAAGCCAGAGGAACAATACAGGAACAGGACTGGCCACAGACACTGGAGGGAACAGAGAGACAAACAAGAAGGGGTTAACTAATAACACACAGACCATGAATGGGACAGGAAGAGGGCTGCATAGGGTCGCAAGGTCGGCCATGTTTTCCCGGACACATCGTTTATTCATGCTGATGGGCAGTGCATTAAAAATGCCACCCCGCAACATGTATAATCCATACGCTGCAGTGAACTCAAAAGGGAATGCCTTGATTTCCTTCCTGCAACATATGAATTATACATGTTGCAGGGCTGGACTTTTCCCTTTGCTCTCCTCTGAATGAAATGGTAATGTGTCCAGGAAAACATGGCCGACCTGGAAACCCTAGGGCTGAGGTAAATCAGAAGTACCGGGGGGAGGGGATACGGTGAGAGTCCAGGGGGGCTGGGAGTTGGAGTCGTGGGAAATGGTGCAGAGGTTACTATAGGGCGTCACTAGGGTTGCCAGGTCTGCCATGGTTTCCTCTACATATATAATTAATTCATGCTGATGGGCAGTGCATGAAAAATGTCACCCTGTAGCATGTATAATCCATACTCTGCAGGTAAGAAATCAAAGAGGAATCCCAGGTGACCTGCCTTGATTTCCTTCCTGCAGCATATGAATTATACATATTGCAGGGCAGCGCTTTGCCTTGTTCTCCCCTCTGAGTGAAACAGTGATGTGTGTCCAGGAAAACATGGCCGACCTGGCATCCTTAGGGCTGAGGTAAATCAGAAGTACTGGTGGGACGGGATACGGTGAGAGTCCAGGGGTGCTGGGAGTTGGAGTCGGGGGAAATGAGGATGCAGAGGTGCTGGGAGTTGGAGTCGGGGGAAATGCTGGATGCAGGGGTGCTGGGAGTTGGAGTCGGGGGAAATGAGGATGCAGGGGTGCTGGGAGTTGGAGTCGGGGGAAATGAGGATGCAGGGGTGCTGGGAGTTGGAGTCAGGGGAAATGAGGATGCAGGGGTGCTGGGAGTTGGAGTCGGGGAAATGAGGATGCAGGGGTGCTGGGAGTTGGAGTCGGGGGAAATGCTGGATGCAGAGGTGCTGGGAGTTGGAGTCAGGGGAAATGCTGGATGCAGGGGTGCTGGGAGTTGGAGTCAGGGGAAATGCTGGATGCAGGGGTGCTGGGAGTTGGAGTCGGGGGAAATGCTGGATGCAGAGGTGCTGGGAGTTGGAGTCAGGGGAAATGCTGGGTGCAGGGGTGCTGGGAGTTGGAGTCGGGGGAAATGCTGGATGCAGGGGTGCTGGGAGTTGGAGTCGGGGGAAATGCTGGATGCAGAGGTGCTGGGAGTTGGAGTCAGGGGAAATGCTGGGTGCAGAGGGGTGCTGGGAGTTGGAGTCAGGGGAAATGCTGGATGCAGGGGTGCTGGGAGTTGGAGTCGGGGGAAATGCTGGATGCAGAGGTGCTGGGAGTTGGAGTCAGGGGAAATGCTGGGGAGGGGTGCTGGGAGTTGGAGTCGGGGGAAATGCTGGATGCAGAGGTGCTGGGAGTTGGAGTCGGGGGAAATGCTGGATGCAGGGGTGCTGGGAGTTGGAGTCGGGGGAAATGCTGGATGCAGAGGTGCTGGGAGTTGGAGTCAGGGGAAATGCTGATGCAGGTGGTGCTGGGAGTTGGAGTCGGGGGAAATGCTGGATGCAGAGGTCCTGGGAGTTGGAGTCAGGGGAAATGCTGGTGCAGGGGTGCTGGGAGTTGGAGTCGGGGGAAATGTGGATGCAGGGGTGCTGGGAGTGGAGTCGGGGGAAATGCTGGATGCAGGGGTGCTGGGTTGGAGTCGGGGGAAATGCTGGATGCAGAGGTGCTGGAGTTGGAGTCAGGGGAAATGCTGGATGCAGAGGTGCTGGGAGTTGGAGTCAGGGGAAATGCTGGGTGCAGGGGTGCTGGGAGTTGGAGTCGGGGGAGATGTGGATGCAGGGGTGCTGTAGGGCGTCACGGAGACTTCTCTAGAAATAATGGCGGGTTCTTGTAACAAAAGTAGATTTGTGAAGCAATAGCGGTGTGTGTGGGGGGGGGGGTTCCCAGGCGCGGCCGGTATCTAAGGGGCAAATCCAGAGGTGGAGGGACGGTATCCGGTAACAAGGTCCACATAAACAAAGCTAAAAGGCTTATCAATAAATTGCAATCTTTGAGCTTGGATTCCAATATTGTTGAATGGATTAGGCAGTGGCTGAGTGACAGACAACAGAGGGT
Source organism: Leptobrachium leishanense (assembly GCA_009667805.1). Lineage (NCBI taxonomy): Eukaryota > Metazoa > Chordata > Amphibia > Anura > Megophryidae > Leptobrachium > Leptobrachium leishanense. Next base: position 59,436,134 of record CM019066.1, on the reverse strand, counting down.
TGTGGTAAATGGAGTTTATTCGGCGCAAGGTCTTGTTACCAGTGGGGTACCTCAGGGGTCAGTACTTGGACCCATTCTCTTTAATATTTTTATTAGTGATATTGCAGAAGGTATTAATGGAAAAGTATGTCTTTTTGCTGATGACACAAAGATTTGCAACAGGGTTGACGTTCCTGGAGGGATCAGCCAAATGACAAATGATTAGGTAAACTAAAAAAATGGTGGGAGCTGTGACAATTGAGTTTTAATGTGGATAAGTGCAAGATAATGCACCTGGGACGTAAAAACCCAAGGGCTGAATATAGAATAATTGATACATCTGAGGGTTGGGATTTAGGGGTTATTATTTCAGAGGATCTAAGGGTAAGTAGTCAATGTAATAGAGCAGCAGGAAATGCTGGCAGAATGCTTGGAAATGCTGGCAGAATGCTTGGAAATGCTGGCAGAATGCTTGAAATGCTGGCAGAATGCTTGGAAATGCTGGCAGAATGCTTGGTTGTGTAGGGAGAGGTATTAGCAGTAGGAAAAGGAAGTGCTCATGCCACTGTACAGAGCACTGGTGAGACCTCACTTGGAGTACTGTGTGCAGTACTGGAGACCGTATCTCCAGAAGGATAAGACATCTTAGAGAGAGTTCAGAGAAGGGCTACTAAAATGGTGTACGGCTTGAAGGAGAAAAGTTACCAGGAAAGGCTTAATGATCTTAACATGTACAGCTTGAAAAAAGACGAGACAGAGGAGATATGATAGAAACATTTAAATACGTAAAGGGAATCCACAAGGTAGAGGAAGGGAGTATATGTGAAAGGAAACAAAATAGCAAAACAAGAGGACATAGTCTTAGATTAGAGGGGCCAAGGTTTAAAAGTAACATCAGGAAGCATTATTTTACTGAGAGGGTGGTGGATACATGGAACAGTCTTCCAGTTGAAGTGGTAGAGGCCAAAACAGTGATTGAATTTAAGCAGGCATGGGATAGGCATAAGGCTATCCTAAACAAAAGATAAATCCAGGTAAAGTATCCATGTAATTGGACGACTAGATGGGCCGAAAGGTTCTTATCTGACGACATTTTCTATGTTTCTATGTTTCTAAAAGGTCTGGTAAACAGAAACGCACTGAATAACAGAAGCAGTGCATTGTGGGTGCTGTACCCTTCAATAAATTCCTGATCGTTACAGAAAGAATCAGAGGCGAGGCAGGAAAGGGGCTGCCGGGATTTGTATGGATTACCAGTCTTTTTTGCTCTTCCTGCGGTCACGGCGCCGCCAGCTATGACACACTTTCCCTCAGACATCACGGCGTCTGAAAAGGGATGAGAGATGTAGAGATTTTTCCCCGTGTTAAACTCGTGACGCGGCTTTAAACCCTGTGACTCTGTATAGCGCCGCGTCGTAATAGCCAATAAATAATAATAAACCTCCTCTCCCAGTAACGTTTACACATATTTGCAGAATTTAACATTTTGCCCGTTATTTCAGATTTTTCACCTCTGCGTGTGTCAGCCGTCTCCTCTTAGATTGTAAACTCTGGAGCAGGGTCCCCTCTCCTCTTAGATTGTAAGCTCTGGAGCAGGGTCCCCTCTCCTCTTAGATTGTAAGCTCTGGGGCAGGATCCCCTCTCCTCTTAGATTGTAAGCTCTGGAGCAGGGTCCCCTCTCCTCTTAGATTGTAAGCTCTGGAGCAGGGTCCCCTCTCCTCTTAGATTGTAAGCTCTGGGGCAGGGTCCCCTCTCCTCTTAGATTGTAAACTCTGGAGCAGGGTCCCCTCTCCTCTTAGATTGTAAGCTCTGGAGCAGGGTCCCCTCTCCTCTTAGATTGTAAGCTCTGGAGCAGGGTCCCCTCTCCTCTTAGATTGTAAGCTCTGGGGCAGGGTCCCCTCTCCTCTTAGATTGTAAGCTCTGGGGCAGGGTCCCCTCTCCTCTTAGATTGTAAGCTCTGGAGCAGGGTCCCCTCTCCTCTTAGATTGTAAGCTCTGGAGCAGGGTCCCCTCTCCTCTTAGATTGTAAGCTCTGGAGCAGGGTCCCCTCTCCTCTTAGATTGTAAGCTCTGGGGCAGGGTCCCCTCTCCTCTTAGATTGTTAGCTCTGGGGCAGGGTCCCCTCTCCTCTTAGATTGTAAGCTCTGGAGCAGGGTCCCCTCTCCTCTTAGATTGTAAGCTCTGGGGCAGGGTCCCCTCTCCTCTTAGATTGTAAGCTCTGGGGCAGGGTCCCCTCTCCTCTTAGATTGTAAGCTCTGGAGCAGGGTCCCCTCTCCTCTTAGATTGTAAGCTCTGGGGCAGGGTCCCCTCTCCTCTTAGATTGTAAACTCTGGAGCAGGGTCCCCTCTCCTCTTAGATTGTAAGCTCTGGAGCAGGGTCCCCTCTCCTCTTAGATTGTAAACTCTGGGGCAGGGTCCTCTCTCCTCTTAGATTGTAAGCTCTGGAGCAGGGTCCTCTCCGCTTAGATTGTAAGCTCTGGGGCAAGGTCCCCTCTCCTCTTAGATTGTAAGCTCTGGGGCAGGGTTCCCTCTCCTCTTAGATTGTAAGCTCTGGAGCAGGGTCCTCTCTCCTCTTAGATTGTAAGCTCTGGAGCAGGGTCCTCTCCGCTTAGATTGTAAGCTCTGGGGCAAGGTCCCCTCTCCTCTTAGATTGTAAACTCTGGGGCAGGTCCCCCCTCCTCTTAGAATTGAGAAGCCTGAATAAAGGCCACTGATCCCTATGAATCACAGCCGCACGCCCTGAGCACACACATAATATGATTATACGCAGCGCTCTGTGACCATCTCACCAGCACAACATTGCCCTGCATGCAGTCTCCACTGTGGCCACCAGAGGGCACTGCCTGCACCATGGGAAACCTAGGGGCATATTCTCTAAACTGTGAACTGTCAGTCAGCCAATTTTACTTATGTTATGTTATGGATATTTGGGCTAAAACATTTTCTCCCCTCTCTCAAATAAATATACAGACCCTCCTGTCCCCACTCCACGTGTCTGTACTCCGCATAAAGAGAAATAAATAAAAAAACCTTCCTGTGAGTTTTATAGCTGTGGAGCTCTGCGATATGCTCATACACGCCGCACATTCCTGTGAGTTTCATTGCTGTGGATTCTGTCATACACTTATACACACTGCACATTCCTGTGAGTTTTATTGCTGTGGAGCTCTGTGATACCTTCATACACGCTGCACATTACTGTGAGTTTTATTGCTATGGAGCTCTGTGATTTACAATAATGTGCGGTGTGTATGAGCGTATCACAGAATCCACAGAAATAAAACTCACAGTAATGTGCAGTGTGTATGTTACCTACAAAACCCTCACTAACTCAGCGCCCCACTACCTGTCCTCACTAATCACCAAATACACCCCAGCCCGCTCCCTAAGGTCAAACAGTGACCTGCGCCTAGCTTCTCCCCGCATCACCTCTTCCCATGATAGACTGCAGGATTTCTCACGCACAGCCCCCACTCTCTGGAACGCTCTCCCTCGTACTGTCAGACTTTCCCCTAACTTCTCTTCCTTCAAACGCTCCCTAAAACATTCCTATTTAGGGAAGCCGACCCCCCAACTCACTGACGCAACCATCAATCACTCTCACCTTGCAGTCCTCTCCTCTGTTTCCAACCCCAACCCTCCCAGATTGTGAGTTCCTACGGGAATAGGGCCCTCATCTCCTCCTGTACTGTTTGTCAAATGTTGTTCAATGTATTGTAACCCTGTCTGTACTGTGCTTATTGTACAGCGCTGCGGAATATGCTGGCGCTTTATAAATAAAGAATAATAATAATAATAATATGCGCGTATCACAGTGCTCCACAGCAATAAAATTCACAATAATGTGCGGTGTGTATGAGTGTGTCTTATTGCTGTGGAGCTCTGCGATACACTCATACACAAAATCTCAATGTATCCTTCCTGGTAAAATCCTTTATAAATAAATAAATAAAATTACCGTGAGTTTTATTGCTGTGGATTCTGTGATACGCTCATACACACCGCACATTACTATGAGTTTTATTGCTGTGGATTCTGTGATACGCTCATACACACTGCACATTACTGTGAGTTTTATTGCTGTGGATTCTGTGATACGCTCATACACACCGCACATTACTGTGAGTTTTATTGCTGTGGATTCTGTGATACGCTCATACACACCGCACATTACTGTGAGTTTTATTGCTGTGGATTCTGTGATACGCTCATACACACCGCACATTACTGTGAGTTTTATAGCTGTGGATTCTGTGATACGCTTATATGCACCGCACATTACTGTGAGTTTTATACCTGTGGATTCTGTGATACGCTCATACACACCGCACATTACTGTGAGTTTTATTGCTGTGGATTCTGTGATACGCTCATACACACCGCACATTACTGTGAGTTTTATAGCTGTGGATTCTGTGATACGCTTATATGCACCGCACATTACTGTGAGTTTTATACCTGTGGATTCTGTGATACGCTTATATGCACCGCACATTACTGTGAGTTTTATACCTGTGGATTCTGTGATACGCTCATACACACTGCATATCACTGTGAGTTTTATTGCTGTGGAGCTCTGGGATACGCTCATACACACCGCACATTGCTGTGAGTTTTATTGCTGTGGATTCTGTGATATGCTCATACACACTGCACATTACTGTGAGTTTTATTGCTGTGGATTCTGTGATACGCTCATACACACTGCACATTACTGTGAGTTTTATTGCTGTGGATTCTGTGATATGCTCATACACACCGTACATTACTGTGAGTTTTATAGCTGTGGATTCTGTGATACGCTCATACACACCGCACAGTGCCGCACATTACTGTGAGTTTTATTGCTGTGGATTCTGTGATACGCTCATACACACCGCACATTACTGTGAGATTTATTGCTGTGGATTCTGTGATACGCTCATACACATACACCAGGCATGCAGTTGGATTGTTATTGAGCTGCAGTATCAATTGATACCATTATACCCGAGTTACTGGCGTGTCCGTCTCTGCACGGCTCTGTCTATAAGATCCATTGCATGTCATTGTCTCACTGGAACTACAGCCCCCAGAATTCCTCTGCAGGATACCATGGCATGTCCCGCGGGGTCATCCTGCTGCTGGGTGAGGTCTGATATGAAAGGGAAAGCTGCCGCTGTGTGTTATTGTGTTATGTGACTGGCTGTTTCCTCCTGTCAGTAAGTGTGGAGGCATCTTGGCTCCCCCCTCTCTGGAGCCATACGGCAGCGGTGGGATCAGCAGCAGCAGCAGCAGCCGCCTCTGTCCTGATCCCGCCCAGCCCCTCTGCCTGTTTTCCCCTGTCATTCTGCCACAGCAGCGGTCACACTGCAAGCAATGAGCATCCACAGCTGACAGCAGTCTAGGCGTTCCCGGCCGCCGCTCTCAGATCAGCTTCCAAACCGGCAGATGACACCGTCCGACTGGATCTCTCTCCGTGCATCATCTCCTCAGCCTCAGGTGCTGTCGTGACCATCTTTGGGGCGGCGAGTCTTCCAGGCGAACGGGTTTGAAGAAATGACAGAACAGCCATTTAGGAAACAATGTGCAGCAGATGCTCGGCTCCTGGGGACTCGTAGCCATTGAATCTCTCGGCACGGCACGGTGAGGTGGAGGGACGACACGCCAGGGCGACCGTCCTCTACGCTTAGATGAATTAGGCGATAGGAGGAATCGGCGCGTCTGTGTTCCTAGGTGCGCTGCCTGGAATAAACAAGAGCATCCGACGCAGACACGGAGAGGGAGGGGGCACGATGGGCAGCAAACCCAAGAGCAGCGAGGCGCTGAAGGTGGTGGTGCGATGCCGACCCATGAACAGGAAAGAGGAGGCAGCAGGCTACGACAGCATCGTGTCCATGGATGTCAAGTTGGGCCAGGTGACCATCCGACATCCCCGAGCAAATCCGGTGGAACTGCCAAAGACCTTTACGTTCGACGCCGTCTACGATGCCAACTCCAAACAGGCAGATCTGTATGACGAGACGGTCAGGCCTCTCATAGACTCCGTCCTGCAAGGGTTCAACGGCACCTTGTTCGCTTACGGCCAGACTGGCACGGGGAAAACGTACACAATGCAAGGCGTCTGGGCCGAGCTGGAGAAAAGGGGCGTCATACCTTTCACCTTTGATCATATCTTCACCCACATCTCACGCTCCCAAAACCAACAGTTTTTGGTGAGGGCGTCTTACCTGGAGATCTACCAAGAGGAGATTAGAGACCTCCTGAGCAAGGACCAGAACAAGAAGCTGGAACTCAAGGAGAATCCCGAAACCGGGGTGTACATCAAAGACCTCTCTTCCTTCGTAACCAAGAACGTGAAAGAGATTGAGCATGTCATGAATCTGGGCAACCAAGCTCGGTCAGTGGCCTGCACCAACATGAATGAGCACAGCTCCAGGTCCCACACAATTTTCGTCATCACCATAGAATGCAGCGAGTTGGGTGTGGATGGAGAAGAACATATCCGAGTGGGCAAGCTCAACCTGGTGGACTTGGCTGGCAGCGAACGACAGAGCAAGACAGCCGCAAATGGCGAAAGGCCAAAGGAAGCGTCCAAAATCAATCTCTCCCTCTCGGCTTTGGGAAACGTGATTTCGTCCCTGGTGGATGGTAGAAGCACCCATATTCCCTACAGAGACTCGAAGCTCACCCGCTTGCTTCAGGACTCACTGGGTGGCAATGCCAAAACCATCATGGTTGCCACGTTGGGCCCAGCATCCCATCATTACGATGAGACCTTGTCCACGCTCAGGTTTGCCAACAGGGCCAAAAACATCAAAAACAAGCCGAGAATCAATGAGGATCCCAAGGACACATTGCTGAGGGAATTCCAGGAGGAAATTGCCCGGCTGAAGGCCCAGCTGGAGAAGAGAGGGATGCTCAGCAAGAAGAAGAGGAGGAACAGTCGCAGGAAAAAATCAGTGGATGGAGACCCGATCATAGACACTGAAACAGAAGAAGACAACGATGTACACCTAATTGAGAAAAATGTGGGGTGTTATCTGAAGGAGCAGGCGGAGAGGCTGGAGCAGGAGAAGGCCGCCATACAGGATGACCACAGCCTGCTCGCTGACCAGAAGCTGAAGCTTATTGAGGAGAAAGAGAAGATGATGGAGGACCTGTCCAAGGAGCGTAAAGCCACCGAGCTGTTGGCGGTGAAATTTAAGGTAAGATCTTCTGGTTGCACATTACCCAAAACAGGACACAGTTGGAGGCCCAGAGGCAAGCGTGAAGGATCTCTGGGCGACCCCACCGAGGTGGAAGGTAAAGGTGATGTTAACAGGTCACGATTCCACATGTGTGATGACCGAACCATAGGTCTTCTAGCATTTTCTCAGGTAGGTTGTGAGAGGAAGCACTTATGGCCTCCATTAGAGGAAGGTAGAGAAGCACCACGTGCCCTGATACACAGATACCCCACGACTACTGTCTGGGCCGGTGCGACCTAGTGAATGGCTGCAGCCAGATTCCCAGTGGACTGGTGAGATCATAGACTGGTTCTGCCAGCGCTGGCTTTACCGCAGTGTATGGTCACAGGGTGCTGCCTCCCTTCATGTCCTCTGCCCTCCCATTCCTGGACTCCCTCTTTTTCCTTATAGGTACGTCTTCCTGACGTCACGTGAAGTGACACAACCTGACATTTATTCATTCATTTAATAAAGGGATCAAACCGACTCTGCAGACACAGAGGGGGCGGGGGAGGGGCACGATCCACCATAACACAATGTATCAGGGGAGCCCTGGCAATCATATGGCACATCTATCTATCTATTTATCTATCTATCTATCTATCTATCTATCTATCTATCTATCTATCTATCTATCTATCTATCTCTGTATCTATCTGTATCTGTATCTATCTGTATCTATCTATCTATTTATCTATCTATCTATCTATCTCTGTATCTATCTGTATCTGTATCTATCTGTATCTATCTATCTATTTATCTATCTATCTATCTATCTATCTCTATCTATCTATCTCTGTATCTATATCTATCTATCTATCTATATCTGTATCTATCTGTATCTATCTATCTATATCTATATATCTATCTATATATCTATCTGTATCTATCTGTATCTATCTATCTATATCTATATATCTGTATCTATCTGTATCTATCTATATCTATCTGTATCTATCTATATATCTATCTGTATCTATCTATATCTATCTGTATCTATCTATATATCTATCTGTATCTGTATCTATCTATATATCTATCTGTATCTGTATCTATCTATCTGTATCTATCTGTATCTATCTGTATCTATCTGTATCTATCTATCTATCTATCTATATATCTATATTTATCTATCTGTGTCTATCACTGTATCTATCTATCTATCTATCTATCTATATCTATCTCTGTATCCATCTATCTATATCTATCTATCTCTGTATCCATCTATCTGTATCTATCTATATATCTGTATTTATCTGTATCTATCTATATATCTGTATTTATCTGTATCTATCTGTATATCTATTTATCTATCTATCTATCTCTATCTATCTGTATCTGTATCTATCTCTATCTATCTGTATCTGTATCTATCTCTGTATCTATCTTTGTATCTATCTATCTATCTATCTATCTATCTGTATCTATCTATCTATCTATCTCTGTATCTATCTGTATCTGTATCTATACTTGTATCTATCTATCTATCTATCTATCTATCTCTGTATCTATCTGTATCTATATCTGTATCTATCTATCTATCTATCTATCTATCTATATATCTATATTTATCTATCTGTGTCTATCACTTTATCTATCTATCTATATTTATCTCTGTATCCATCTAGCTGTATCTATCTATATCTATCTATCTCTGTATCCATCTATCTATATATCTGTATTTATCTGTATCTATCTATATATCTGTATTTATCTGTATCTATCTGTATATCTATTTATCTATCTATCTCTGTATCTATCTATCTGTATCTGTATCTATCTGTATCTATCTGTATATGTATATCTCTATCGATCTATCTGTATCTATCTATATCTATATATCTGTATCTATCTGTATCTATCTATATCTATCTGTATCTATCTATCTATATATCTATCTGTATCTATCTATTTATCTATCTGTATCTATCTATCTATCTGTATCTATATATCTGTATCTATCTGTATCTATCTATCTTATCTATCTATCTATATATCTATATTTATCTATCTGTGTCTATCACTGTATCTATCTATCTATCTATCTATCTATCTATCTATCTATCTATCTATATCTATCTCTGTATCCATCTATCTATATCTATCTATCTCTGTATCCATCTATCTGTATCTATCTATATATCTGTATTTATCTGTATCTATCTATATATCTGTATTTATCTGTATCTATCTGTATATCTATTTATCTATCTATCTATCTCTATCTATCTGTATCTGTATCTATCTCTATCTATCTGTATCTGTATCTATCTCTGTATCTATCTTTGTATCTATCTATCTATCTATCTGTATCTATCTATCTATCTATCTATCTCTGTATCTATCTGTATCTGTATCTATACTTGTATCTATCTATCTATCTATCTATCTATCTATCTCTGTATCTATCTGTATCTATATCTGTATCTATCTATCTGTATCTATCTATATATCTATATTTATCTATCTGTGTCTATCACTTTATCTATCTATCTATATTTATCTCTGTATCCATCTAGCTGTATCTATCTATATCTATCTATCTCTGTATCCATCTATCTATATATCTGTATTATCTGTATCTATCTATATATCTGTATTTATCTGTATCTATCTGTATATCTATTTATCTATCTATCTCTGTATCTATCTATCTGTATCTGTATCTATCTGTATCTATCTGTATATGTATATCTCTATCGATCTATCTGTATCTATCTATATCTATATATCTGTATCTATCTGTATCTATCTATATCTATCTGTATCTATCTATCTATATATCTATCTGTATCTATCTATTTATCTATCTGTATCTATCTATCTATCTGTATCTATATATCTGTATCTATCTGTATCTATCTATCTGTATATATATATATCTGTATCTATATATCTGTATCTGTCTGTATCTATCTATCTATCTATCTATCTATCTATCTATCTATATATCTATATTTATCTATCTGTGTCTATCACTGTATCTATCTATCTATATCTATCTCTGTATCCATCTAGCTGTATCTATCTATATCTATCTATCTCTGTATCCATCTATCTGTATCTATCTATATATCTGTATTTATCTGTATCTATCTATATATCTGTATTTATCTGTATCTATCGGTATATCTATTTATCTATCTATCTATCTATCTCTATCTGTATCTATCTGTATCTATCTCTATCTATCTGTATCTGTATCTATCTCTGTATCTATCTTTGTATCTATCTATCTATCTATCTATCTATCTATCTGTATCTATCTATCTATCTCTGTATCTATCTGTATCTATATCTGTATCTATCTATCTATCTATATATCTATATTTATCTATCTGTGTCTATCACTGTATCTATCTATCTATATCTATCTCTGTATCCATCTAGCTGAATCTATCTATATCTATCTATCTCTGTATCCATCTATCTGTATCTATCTATATATCTGTATTTATCTGTATCTATCTATATATCTGTATTTATCTGTATCTATCTGTATATCTATTTATCTATCTATCTCTATCTATCTGTATCTGTATCTATCTCTATCTATCTGTATCTGTATCTATGTATCTATCTATCTATCTGTATCTATCTATCTATCTATCTCTGTATCTGTATCTATCTATCTCTGTATCTATCTGTATCTATCTATCTCTGTATCTGTATCTATCTATCTAGCTGTAACTGTATCTATCTCTGTATCTATCTTTGTATCTATCTATCTATCTATCTATCTATCTGTATCTATCTATCTATCTATCTCTGTATCTATCTGTATCTGTATCTATACTTGTATCTATCTATCTATCTATCTCTGTATCTATCTGTATCTATATCTGTATCTATCTGTATCTATCTATCTATCTATATATCTATATTTATCTATCTGTGTCTATCACTGTATCTATCTATCTATATCTATCTCTGTATCCATCTAGCTGAATCTATCTATATATATATATATCTGTATCCATCTATCTGTATCTATCTATATATCTGTATTTATCTGTATCTATCTATATATCTGTATTTATCTGTATCTATCTGTATATCTATTTATCTATCTATCTCTATCTATCTGTATCTGTATCTATCTCTATCTATCTGTATCTGTATCTATGTATCTATCTATCTATCTGTATCTATCTATCTATCTATCTATCTATCTATCTATCTCTGTATCTGTATCTATCTCTGTATCTATCTGTATCTATCTATCTCTGTATCTATCTATCTAGCTGTAACTGTATCTATCTCTGTATCTATCTGTATCTGTATCTATCTATCTGTATCTATCTCTGTATCTATCTATCTATCTATCTATCTCTGTATCTATCTCTATCTATCTATCTATCTATCTATCTATCTGTATCTATCTATCTATCTATCTATCTGTATCTATCTATCTATCTATCTGTATCTATATATCTGTATCTATCTATCTATCTATATATCTGTATCTATCTGTATCTGTATCAATCTATCTGTATCTATCTATCTGTATCTATCTATCTATGTATCTATCTGTATCTGTATCTATCTGTATCTATCTATCTATCTATCTATCTATATCTGTATCTGTATCTGTATCTATCTATCTCTATCTATCGATCTATCTGTATCTATCTGTATCTGTATCTATCTGTATCTGTATCTATCTGTATATGTATATCTCTATTGATCTATCTGTATCTATTTCTATCTATCTATCTATCTATCTCTATCTGTATCTATCTGTGTCTATCTATCTGTATCTGTATCTATCTATCTGTATCTATATATCTGTATCTATCTGTATCTATATATCTGTATCTATCTATCTGTATCTATCTGTGTCTATCTATATATCTATCTATCTATCTATCTATCTGTATCTATCTATCTAGCTATCTATATCTGTATCTGTATCTGTATCTATCTATCTCTATCTATCGATCTATCTGTATCTATCTGTATCTGTATCTATCTGTATCTGTATCTATCTGTATATGTATATCTCTATTGATCTATCTGTATCTATTTCTATCTATCTATCTCTATCTGTATCTATCTGTGTCTATCTATCTGTATCTGTATCTATCTATCTGTATCTATATATCTGTATCTATCTATCTGTATCTATCTGTGTCTATCTATATATCTATCTATCTATCTATCTGTATCTATCTATCTATATCTATCTCTGTATCCATCTGTCTTTATCTATCTTTCTATCTATCTATCTATCTATATCTATATGACTGTATTTATCTGTATCTATCTATATCTATCTCTGTATCCATCTATCTATATATCTGTATTTATCTATATCTATCTATATATCTATTTATCGATCTATCTCTATCTATCTATCTGTATCTATCTGTATCTGTATCTATCTCCCTATCTATCTATCTATCTATCTATGAATCTATCTGTATCTGTATCTATCTGTATCTGTATCTGTATCTATCTGTATCTGTAGCTATCTGTATCTGTAATTATCTATCTGTATCTATCTATCTATCTAATATGTATCTATCTGTATCTGTATCTATCTGTATCTATCTATCTATATCTATCTCTGTATCCATCTATCTTTATCTAGCTTTCTATCTATCTTTATCTATATAACTGTATTTATCTGTATCTATCTATAGCTATCTATTTATCTATCTATCTCTATCTATCTATCTGTATCTATCTGTATCTGTATCTATCTCTGTATCTATATATCTGTATCTATCTATCTATCTATGAATCTATCTGTATCTGTATCTATCTCTATCTGTATCTGTAATTATCTATCTGTATCTATCTATCTATGTATCTATCTGTATCTGTATCTACCTGTATCTATCTATCTATATCTATCTCTGTATCCATCTATCTTTATCTATCTTTCTATCTATCTATATCTATATGACTGTATTTATCTGTATCTATCTATAGCTATCTATCTCTGTATCCATCTATATATCTGTATTTATCTATATTTATCTATCTATCTCTATCTATCTATCTGTATCTATCTGTATCTGTATCTATCTCTGTATCTATATATCTGTATCTATCTATCTATCTATCTATCTATCTATGTATCCATCTATCTATATATCTGTATTTATCTGTATCTATCATATATCTATTTATCTATCTATCTCTATCTATCTGTATCTATCTGTATCTGTATCTATCTCTGTATCTATATATCTGTATCTATCTATCTATCTATCTATCTATCTATGTATCTATCTATCTATCTATGAATCTATCTGTATCTGTATCTATCTCTATCTGTATCTGTAATTATCTATCTGTATCTATCTATCTATGTATCTATCTGTATCTGTATCTATCTATCTATATCTATCTCTGTATCCATCTATCTTTATCTATCTTTCTATCTATCTATATCTATATGACTGTATTTATCTGTATCTATCTATAGCTATCTATCTCTGTATCCATCTATATATCTGTATTTATCTATATCTATTTATCTATCTATCTCTATCTATCTATCTGTATCTATCTGCATCTGTATCTATCTGTATCTGTATCTATCTGTATCTGTATCTATCTGTATCTATCTGTATCTGTAATTATCTATCTATCTATCTATCTTTGTATCTATCTGTATCTGTATCTATCTGTATCTATCTATCTATATCTATCTCTGTATCCATCTGTCTTTATCTATCTTTCTATCTATCTATATCTATATGACTGTATTTATCTATATCTATCTATCTCTGTATCCATCTATCTATATATCTGTATTTATCTGTATCTATCTATATATCTATCTATCTCTATCTATGAATCTATCTGTATCTGTATCTATCTGTATCTGTATCTATCTGTATCTATCTATCTATCTATCTGTATCTGTCTATCTATCTATCTATCTATCTATATCTGTATCTATCTATCTGTATCTATCTGTATCTGTATCTATCTGTATCTATATCTATCTGTATCTGTATATCTCAATCGATCTATCTGTATCTGTATATCTCTATCGATCTATCTATCTCTCTATCTGTATCTATATCTATCTATCTGTATCTATATATCTGTATATATCTATCTGTATCTATATATCTGTATCTATCTGTGTCTATCTATATATCTATCTATATCTATCACTGTATCTATCTATATCTATATATCTGTATCTATCTATCTATATCTATCTCTGTATCCATCTATCTATATATCTGTATTTATCTGTATCTATCTATATATCTATCTATCTATCTCTATCTATGAATCTATCTGTATCTATCTGTATCTATCTGTATCTATCTATCTATCTGTATCTGTCTATCTATCTATCTATCTATCTATCTCTATCTATCTATCTATCTATCTATCTGTATCTATCTGTATCTGTATCTATCTGTATCTATATCTATCTGTATCTGTATATCTCTATCGATCTATCTGTATCTGTATATCTCTATCGATCTATCTATCTCTCTATCTGTATCTATATCTATCTATCTGTATCTATATATCTGTATATATCTATCTGTATCTATATATCTGTATCTATCTGTGTCTATCTATATATCTATCTATATCTATCACTGTATCTATCTATCTATATCTATATATCTGTATCTATCTATCTATATCTATCTCTGTATCCATCTATCTTTATCTATCTATCTATCTATCTATATCTATATGACTGTATTTATCTGTATCTATCTATCTCTGTATCCATCTATCTATATATCTGTATTTATCTGTATCTATCTATATATCTATTTATCTATCTATCTGTATCTATCTGTATCTATCTGTATCTGTATCTGTATCTATCTGTATCTGTATCTATCTGTATCTGTATCTAACTGTATCTGTAATTATCTATCTGTATCTATCTATCTATATCTGTATATATCTGTATCTGTA
The DNA here is from genome assembly GCA_009667805.1 of Leptobrachium leishanense. Classification (NCBI taxonomy): domain Eukaryota; kingdom Metazoa; phylum Chordata; class Amphibia; order Anura; family Megophryidae; genus Leptobrachium; species Leptobrachium leishanense. The sequence goes on along the minus strand of CM019066.1, from coordinate 59,421,039 downwards.
TATCTCTATCTGTATCTGTCTGTATCTATTTCTATCTATCTCTCTATCTGTATCTATATATCTGTATCTATCTATCTATCTATCTATCTATCTATCTGTATCTAGCTGTGTCTATCACTGTATCTATCTATCTATCTATATCTATCTCTGTATCCATCTATCTGTATCTATGTTTCTATCTATCTATCTACATTTATATGTCTGTATTTATCTGTATCTATCTATATCTATCTATCTATCTCTGTATCCATATTTCTATGTATCTGTATCTATCTCTATCTGTATCTATCTCTATCTGTATCTGTATCTATCTCTGTCTATCTATCTCTATCTATCTGTATCTGTATCTATCTCTGTATCTATCTTTCTCTCTATCTATCTATGTATCTATCTGTATCTGTATCTATCTATCTGTATCTATCTGTATCTGTATCTATCTATACCTATCTATCTGTATCTATCTATGTATCTATCTGTATCTGTATCTATCTGTATCTATCTGTCTATATCTGTATCTGTATCTATCTATCTATCTGTATCGATCTGTATCTGTATCTATCTGTATCTATATTTATCTGTATCTATCTATTTCTCTGTATCTATATATCTGTATCTATCTATCTTTCTTAATATATCTATCTATATCTATCACTGTATCTATCTAACTATCTATCTATATCTATATATCTGTATCTATCTATCTGTATCTATCTATATCTATCTCTGTATCCATCTATCTGTATCTATCTATCTGTATCTATATGTCTGTATTTATCTGTATCCATCTATCATCTATCTATATATCTGCATTTACAGTTGTGTTCAAAATGATTCAACCCCCAATGCTGTAAAGGGTTTTAGGGAATTTAGTGACATTTGTAATTGTATTCAGAATGAAATCCTACAAGGACTTTTTAAAGAACCATATGCAACTAAAATGACATCAATTGGTTTTGTAATACAGTAGTAAATGTTTCTTTTGTGAATTCTTCATTCACACAATTATTCAACCCCTTAAAGACTACCACTCTGAAGAACAGAGGTTCATTCAAGTGTTTTCAATCAGGTATTGAAAACACCTGTGGATGTCACGGCAGCAATAAAGCATAATAAGCACCAATTAGGCAGCTTTAAAATGACTGTGATACTCAGCTCCTTCTAGACATTTACTGGTGTGGTTACAAACATGGTGAAGTCAAGAGAATGGTCCAGGAAGACAAGAGAAGAGGTGATTACTCTTCACAGGAAGGGCAATGGCTATAAGAAGATTGCAAAGATGTTAAACATACCAAGAGAGACCATAGGAAGCATCATTCGCAAATTCAAGGCAAAGGGCACTGTTGAAACGCTACCTGGTCGTGCAGAAAGAAGATGCTGACTTCGACTGCTGTGCGCTACCTGAAGCGTAGAGTGGAGAAAAGTCCCCGTGTGACTGCTGAGGAACTGAGAAAAGATTTGTCAGATGTGGGTACTGAAGTTTCAGCTCAGACAATACGGCACACACTGCGTAATGAAGGCCTCCATGCCAGAACTCCCAGGCGCACCCCCTTGCTGTCTCCAAAGAATAAGAAGAGTCGACTGCAGTATGCCAAAAGTCATGTGGACAAACCACAGAAGTTTTGGGATAGTGTTCTGTGGACTGATGAAACAAAATTAGAACTGTTTGGGCCCATGGATCAACGCTATGTTTGGAGGAGGAAGAACAAGGCCTATGAAGAAAAGAACACCTTGCCTACTGTGAAGCATGGCGGGGGGTCAATCATGCTTTGGGGCTGTTTTGCTTCTGCAGGTACAGGGAAGCTTCAGCGTGTGCAAGGTACCATGAATTCTCTTCAGTACCAGGAGATATTGGATGACAATGTGATGCAGTCCGTCACAAACCTGAGGCTTGGGAGATGTTGGACCTTTCAACAGGACAATGATCCCAAGCATACCTCCAAGTCCACTAGAGCATGGTTGCAGATTAAAGGCTGGAACATTTTGGAGTGGCCATCGCAGTCACCTGACTTAAATCCCATTGAGAACCTCTGGTGGGACTTAAAGAAAGCAGTTGCAGTGCGCAAGCCTAAGAATGTGACTGAACTGGAGCTTTTGCCCATGACGAATGGGCGAAGATACCCGTAGATGGCTGCAAGACACTTGTGTCAAGCTATGCTTCACGTTTAAAAGCTGTTATAACTGTAAAAGGATGTTGTACTAAGTACTAAGATTGAATGTCACTTGGGGGTTGAATAAAACTGATAATGATGTGAGCACAGAAAAGACATTTGTGGTTATTTCATTATAAATGTTATGTTATATTTGTCTGACCTACACGTGCCTCTTTGATTTAATTGTAAGCAAGATGACTGAATGATCAAAATCAATGTCAAACTGGCCAAAACACTCAATTTCAGTGGGGGTTGAATAATTTTGAACACAACTGTATATATCTATATCTATCACTGTATCCATCTGTCTGTATCTATCTATCTATCTATCTTTCTATCTATCTATATCTATATGTCTGTATTTATCTGTATCTATCTACAGTGGCAAGAAAAAGTATGTGAACCCTTTGGGATTACGCATAGTTTTGCATGAATTGGTCATGAAATGTGCTCTGATCTTCATCTAAATCACAACAATTTGAAAAACACAGTCTGCTTAAAATAATACAACACAAACATTATATGTTTTCATGTTTTTATTGAACAGAACATGTAAACATTCACAGTGCAGGGTGGAAAAAGGTATGTGAACCTTTGGACTTAATAACTGGCTGACCCTCCTTTGGCAGCAATAACCTCAACCAAACGTTTCCTGTAGTTGCAGATCAGACCTGCACAACGATCTGGAGTAATTTTGGACCACTCCTCTTCACATAACTGTTTCAATGTAGCAATATTCTTGGGATGTCTGGTGTGAATCGCTCTCTTAAGGTCATGCCACAGCATTTCAATCGGGTTGAGGTCTGGACTCTGACTGGGCCACTCCAGAAGGCGTATTTTGTTTTGTTGAAGCTATTCATTTGTTGAATTACTTGTATGCTTTGGGTCATTGTCCTGTTGCATCACCCATCCTCTGCGGAGCTTCAGTTGGCGGACAGATGGTCTTACGTTTTCCTGCAAAATGTCTTGATAAACTCTGGAATTCAATTTTTCATCAATGACAACAATCCGTCCAGGCCCTGAGGCAGCAAAGCAGCCCCAAACCATGATGCTCCGTCCGCCATGTTTTACAGTGGGGATGAGGTTTTGATGTTGGTGTGCTGCGCCTTTTTTTCTCCACACATAGTGTTGTGTGTTTTTTCCAAACAACTCAATTTCGGTTTCATCTGTCCACAGAATATTTTGCCAGTAGTGCTGTGGAACATCCAGGTGCTCTTTTGCAAACTTCAAACGTGCTGCAATATTCTTTTTGGACAGCAATGGCTTCCTCCGTGGTGTCCTCCCATGTACTCCATTCTTGTTTAATGTTTTCCTTATTGTAGATGTGTCAACAAAAATGTTAGCATGTGCCAGAGATTTCTGTAAGTCTTTAGCTGACACTCTAGGATTCTTCTTTACCTCATTAAGCATTCTGCGCTGTGCTCTTGCAGTCATCTTTACAGGACGACCATGCCTAGGGAGAGTAGCAACAGTGCTGAACTTTCTCCATTTGTAGACAGTCTGTCTTACCGTGGCACATGAACATCAAGGCTTTTGGAGATACTTTTGTAACCCTTTCCAGCTTCATGCAAGTCAACAATTCTTGATCGTAGGTCTTCTGAGAGCTCTTTTCTGCGAGGCATGGTTCACATCAGGCAGTGCTTCTTGAAACCAGTAAACCCAAAACTGGTGTGTGTTTTTAAATGGCAGGACAGCTTTCAGCAACACATCCAATAATATCACACTGATTGGACTCAAGGTTGGCTCACTCCTGGCTCCAATTAGCTCTTGGAGAAGTCATTAGGCTAGGGGTTCACATACTTTTTCCACCCTGCTCTGTGAATGTTTACATGTTCTGTTCAATAAACACATGAAAACATAGAATGTTTGTGTTGTATTATTTTAAGCAGACTGTGTTTTTCAAATTGTTGTGACTTAGATGAAGATCAGAGCACATTTTATGACCAATTCATGCAAAACTCCACGTAATCCCAAAGGGTTCACATACTTTTTCTTGCCACTGTATATATCTGTATTTATCTGTATCTATCTATATATCTAGTTATCTATCTATCTATATCTATCGGTATGTATGTATCTATCTTTCTATCGGTATGTATGTATCTATCGGTATCTATGTATCTGTCTGTCTGTATCTGTATTTATCTATCTGTATCTGTATATATCTGTCTGTATCTGTATCTATATATAGTTAGGTCCATATATGTTTGGACACAGGCAAAGTTTTCATATTTTTGGCTCTGTTTGCCATCAGAATAAAATTAAGAGGAAACAATCAACATGAATGTAAAGCGCAGACTTTCAGCTTTAATTCAAGGGCTTGAACATAAATATCAAGTAGAAATTTTATACACCGCAACCATTTTTATACACAGTCCCTCCCATTTTTATACACAGTCCCCCCATTTTTATACACAGTCCCCCCATTTTTATACACAGTCCCCCCCATTTTTATACACAGTCCCCCCATTTTTATACACAGTCCCCCCATTTTTATACACAGTCCCCCCATTTTTATACACAACTCCCCCCATTTCAGGTGCTCAAATATAATTGGAAAAATGAATATAATCATAAATCAATGTTCATTTTTAATATTTTGTTGAGAATCCTTTGCCTGAAGTCTGGAGCCCATGGACATTTCCAAAGATGTGGTTTCCTCCTTTCTGATACTTTGTGAGGCTCTGTCTGCAGCATCTTCAGTTGTTCTTTGTTTGTGGCTCTTTCTGCCTTTAGTTTTGCTTCAGCGAGTGAAATGCGGCTCAATTGGGTTGAGATCAGGTGATTGAATCGGTATTTGCAGAATATTCTGCTTCTTTTCCTTCCTAGCTTTGCTGCATTTGGCTGAATCTGGGCTGACAGTATCAGGGTTATTCAAAGAGATTCGAAAAGTCACCGCACGTTCGGTGACTTTTCGTTCTCTTCAATTCGGTTCCTTTTGCCGATCCCATTTCGGTGACCCTGCGGTGTATTCAGCAAAGAGCACAGGGTCCCCCGAATTGCAGGGAAAAGCTGCCGCAAACCCCACGAAAACGAACCGCAAAACCCACCGAATGCACGCCGAAAACCCTCAAAAAAATCTGGATTAACCTGCAGAAAAACAAGCCCGAGCAGGAGCCGAACACAGCCGAAGCAGCCGAAGCAGCTGAGACCGCAGACGAGGGAGGGAGCAAAATAGTTTGTATGAATCTGTGAAAATGAAACTCTTTTTGCAAAGAAACTACTGAGCGAAAATGTCTGAAATTCACACAGGAGGTCCAGGGAATGATAATAAAAAGGGCTGTTACAGAAAAAATAAGTAAACTTAAAAAAAAAAAAAAAAAAACCCGGACTTTTTAAAAAAAAAAAAAAATTAAGAAAAATGCTTAAAATATCCTAAAAAAATCTATAAATAAAGAGACTCTTTACTGCAGCATTTTATAATGAACGGTTTATTAGATATTAAAAAATTACTACCAGAAAGGTAAGACGTAACAATGTAGAACCAGAGCAATTTATATTGAATAAAGATTAAAGAAATGAAGGAGGTCCAGAGAGACCTGAAAGGTTTCCCCCTATTTGATTGTATAAATACAATTATTCTGATGTGGCCATCAGAAAACTGGTGTCTCCCACAGACCAAAAAAACTTAACTTTTAATAAAGCAAATTTATTAAAGATATGACACCTAAAACAACATAATTAGACAGTGCAAAAACAAACATATTAAGAACAAGACAACGATTGGAGGTTTTGCGTACAGCACTGGATAGAATTGAAAACTTCATTCAATAAGTGATCTTCAAGGATCACTTCAATTGATGATGGCTGGCAAATAATTGAAAATCAAGCATAGTACATATGCAAGAAAGCACCAAAGTTGTCAGAAAGGACACAACTAAGGGTAACCCTTTTCAACAATTTCAGCTGCTAAGATTAGCCCAAATAAAGACACAAAATGGACCAATTAATTATATATCAAAGCCCAACAAGGGTTAATGTGGTCACAATACTGGCCGATATGAGTGGATTAATGGAGGGTCCCAAGCTGCGACTGCACCCGACGCGCGTTTCGCCTGAACGGGCTCGTCAGGAGTGCTTATATTAGATATTGAATTGAACTATATTAGATATTGAATTAAAACGGGAATATTTTTAACATTGAAGCCTATGGGATTCTCCTGAATTAACCTGCTGAATTAAACCACCGAATGGCAGGGCATTTCGGGAACCTTTCACTGCTGGTTTGTGTTCTCTGAATAGCCGAAGCAGTGCTTTTTCATGGGGATTTCACTGCCCTCGAACAGGCACCGTATGTTCAGGCAATTCGCCAGGATTTGGCGAATTGCCTGCTCTCTGGATAGCCGAATGGCCAGGAAAGGTAACCGAACGCTGATTTTCAGCGTTCGGTTACCTTTCTCAAGCAATTCAGAGCTCTTTGAATAACCCTGTATGTCTCTGAACACAGCTGAATTCATCCTGCTGCTTCTGTCACATCATCAATATACACCAATGACCCGGTGCCACTGGAAGCCATGCATGCCCATGCCATCACACTGCCTCCACCATGTTTTACAGATGACGTTGTGTGCTTTGGATCATGAGCTGTTCCAAGCCTTCTCCGCACTTTATTCTTACCGTCATTTTGGTAAAGATTAATCTTAGTTTCATCCGTCCAGAGAATGCTTTTCCAGAACTGCTCTGGCTTTTTTATTTGGTTTTTTGGCAAAGTCTAATCTGGCTTTTCTATTCTTCAGGCTTATGAATGGTTGTTACCTTGTGGTGAACCCTCTGTATTTGCTCTTGTGAAGTCTTCTCTTGATTGTAGACTTTGATAATGATGTGCCCACCTCCTGGAGAGTGTCCTGCACTTGTCTGGATGTTGTGAATGGGTTTTCTTTACCATAGAGAGGATCCTGTGATCATCCACCACTGTTGTCTTGAGTGGACGTCCAGGTATTTTTATGTTGCTGAGCTCACCAGGTCGTTCTTCTTTCCTCAGAATGTAGCAAACTCACTGTTGATGTGGTCGCTGCTAATGTTGCTGCTATCTCTCTGATGGGTTTGTTATGTTTTTGAAGCATTACAATGGCCTGTTTCACTTGCAGGACAGCTGCTCTGCACGATGGAGCTTCACACCAAATGCAAAAACCACACATACAGGGTTATTCAAAGAGAATCGAAAAGTCACCGCACGTTCGGTGACTTTTCGTTCTCTTCAATTCGGTGTGATTTGGCGATCCCATTTCGGCGACCCTGCGGTGTATTCAGCAAACACCACAGGGCCGTCGCAATGCAGGAAAAAGCCGCCACACACCCACCTAACACTCACCGCAAAACCCGCCGAACACTCACTAAAACCCACAAAACAGATGGATTAACCCCGCCGAACACGCCGGAGAAACCCGAGCAGCTACCGATCAGAGCGCAGAGCAGCCAGCGGAAAAACCCGACACTGCAGACGAATGGAGTGAAAAAAATGGTACGCTTGAATGTTTGAAAAGTGAAACGCTGTTTGCAAAGAAACTACAGAACGAAAATGTCTGAAATTTACATATAAAATCCAATGAATGATAATAAAAAGGCTGTTACAGAAAAAGGAAAAAACAATGTAAAAAAAAAACAATTTTTTTTCACAAAACAATCCTGAAAAATGCCTAAAAGATCCTAAAAAAATCTATAAATAAAGAGACTTTTTACTGCAGAATATTATAATCAATAGTTTATTAGGTATTGAATTAAAACGGGGATATTTTTAACATTGAAGCCTATGGGATTCGCCTGAATAAACCTGCCGAATTAAACCACCGAATGGCAGGGCATTTCGGGAACATTTCACTGCTGGTTTGTGTTCTCTGAATAGACGATGCAGTGCTTCTCTATGGGGATTCACTGCCCTCGAACAGGCACCAAACAGGCTCCGTATGTGCAGGCAATTCGCCAGGATTTGGCGTATTGCCTGCTCTCTGAATAGCCGAATGGCCAGGAAAGGTAACCGTACACTGAATTTCACTATTCAGTTACCTTTCGGATCTCTTTGAATAACCCCGTTAGAATCAGCTCCAGACCTTTTATCGGCTTAATTGATGAAGAAATAATGAAGGAGCCGCCACACCTGGTCGTGAAACGGCTTTTCATTCAGTTGTCCAATTACTTTTGGTCCCTTGTAAAGGGGGTGTGGCTTCTCTTAAGAGCTATAATTCATAAACCCTTCCTCCAATTTGGATGTAAATCCCCTCAAATTAAACCTGAGAGTGTGACCTTTCACCCCATATCCGTTATATCACTAAAGCTTGAATAGGTTTTGGTAAATACCTGAAAAAAACAGTCCGCACACTGATTTCTGTGCGTAGCGTTACTGTTTGAGCATTTGTGCACGTCCATTTTACGCACGTTATTGAACGAGGGATGAAAAAAATGCACGAGGATTGTAATTCCAGCGGTGATTTACGCGCGTTAACGTTTAACGCTTGGCGCACAAATTCACACATTGCGCATGCGTTTTTGCGTGAAGAATGTAATTTGGCCCCAGGTTGGAAAGGTGAAGGGTTCGTCTAGATTCCAGCGATGGCCAGTTTAGTTCTTTTAACATGTCACAATGGTGGGTCATGTAGTTACATTGTAGCACAAAGCGGCAGAATGAGTTATACAATGTAGTAAGTTTATGAAGGTGTGTTTGCGGGGCGGCTGCATACACTACATCTCCGTATTCAATAGCCGGCATAAGCATTTGCTGTACAATCTGCTTTCTTACCGCGGGGCTCAGGCAGGATTTGTTTCTGTACAGGGCACCTAGTTTGGGGTAAAGTTTAGATGAGAGTTTTTTCGATGTGGGGCCAAAGGATAGATTTGGGTCTAACCACATACCTAGATATTTGAGAGAAGTGACTGTGGTCAGCGTGGCATTTGATTTTGTCCCAACACATAGATGGGGTATTTGCAATTTGTGTAGTTTAGGTTTTATTCCAAAGAGCATCGTTACAGTTTTGTCAGTATTTAAAAAAAGTTTGTTGTGTTTGATCCACTTTTCTACCTCTGTGAATTGTTCTTGCAGCACGGCCTCCAGCTGCGGGAGATTTGGTTTGCTGGTATAGATTACAGTGTCGTCTGCGTACATGTGTACAGTTGAGGTTTTGCAGACTTTGGGCAGATCATTTATGAATATCGTGAATAGCAGGGGGCCAAGTATTGAGCCTTGGGGTACACCGCACGTGACTGGGAGGGGAAGGGAAGTGCTGTCAGAAATGGACACATATTGTGACCGATCAGATACACTATATTGCCAAAAGTGTTCGCTCACCTGCCTTGACTCACATATGAACTTAAGTGACATCCCATTCCTAATCCATAGGGTTCAATATGACGTCGCTCCACCCTTTGCAGATATAACAGCTTCATCTCTTCGGGGAAGGCTGACCACAAGGTTTAGGAGGGTGTTTACGGGAATTTTTGACCATTCTTCCAGAAGCGCATTTGTGAGGTCACACGCTGATGTTGGACGCGAAGGCCTGGCTCTCAGTCTCCGCTCTAATTCATCCCAAAGGTGTTCTATCAGGTTGAGGTCAGGACTCTGTGCAGGTCATCCACACCAGACTCTGTCGTCCATGTCTTTATGGACCTTGCTTTGTGCACTGGTGCACAGTCATGTTAGAAGAGGAAGGGGCCAGCTCCAAACTGTTCTCACAAAGCTGGGACCATGGAATTGTCCAAAATGTCTTGGTATGCTGAAGCATTCAGAGTTCCTTTCACTGGAACTAAGGGGCCAAGCGCAGCTCCTGAAAAACAACCCCACACCATAATCCCCCCTCCACCAAACTTTACACTTGGCACAATGCAGTCAGACAAGTATCGTTCTCCTGGCAACCGCCAAACCCAGACTCGTCCATCTGATTGCCAGATGGAGAAGCACGATTCGTCACACCAGAGAACGCGTCTCCACTGCTCTAGAGTCCAGTGGCGGCATGCTTTACACCACTGCATCCGACGCTTTGCATTGCACTTGCTGATGTATGGCTTGGATGCAGCTGCTCGGCCATGGAAACCCATTCCATGAAGCTCTGCGCACTGTGCTTGAGCTAATCTGAAGGCCACATGAAGTTTGGAGGTCTGTAGCGATTGACCCTGCAGAAAGTTGGCAACCTCTTCGTACTATGTGCCTCAGCATCCGTTGACCCCGCTCCGTCAGTTTACGTGGCCTACCACTTCGTGGCTGAGTTGCTGTCGTTCCCAAACACTTCCACGTTCTTATAATACAGCTGACAGTTGACTGTGGAATATTTAGGAGCGAGGAAATTTCACGACTGGATTTGTTGCACAGGTGGCATCATCCTATCACAGCTCCACGCTGGAATTCACTGAGCTCCTGAGAGCGACCCATTCTTTCACAAATGTTTGTAAAAACAGTCTGCATGCCTAGGTGCTTGATTTTATACACCTGTGGCCATGGAAGTGATTGGAACACCTGATTCTGATTATTTGGATGGGTGAGCCAATACTTTTGGCAATATAGTGTATATATGATTGGAACCAGGTTAACGTACTATCACCAATACCAGAGTCTTTAAGTTTTTGTAATAGGATGCCATGGTCTACTGTGTCAAAGGCCTTGGCAAAATCAAAGAAGATGCTCCAGTTAGGTTTCCTTGTTCCATCCCAGCTTGGATATCATTGGAAACTTTTAAAAGGGCAGTTGTAGTTGAGTGATTTGGACGGAAGCCGGATTGATCTGGGGTTAAATAGTTCCGATACTGATAATAATCACGTAATTGAGTGTAGACCCATTATTCCAGAATTTTTGACATTACAGGGAGCAGTGATATCAGATGGTACTGTAGTTGGAAACCAAAGTATTGTCTCCACTTTAACAAATTGATTCCGTTTCTACCAATCGATTCGTTATTCTGTTTCACAGATTAAGCAGCACCGCGTCCCTGTCCATTGGCTGTGGTGCTGAATCTATTGTATTCAGCACCACAGGCCATGGACAGCGCCATGCTGCCGTTCGGTAATCTTCGGCGCCAGTGAAATTAATAATTTCTTCTCTATGGGACAATCTATTCAGAAAACACTAAAATGTCAGTGAAATGCCCTGCCATTCGTGGTTTCATTCGGCAGGTTTATTCAGGCGAATCCCATAGGCTTCAATGTTAAAAATATTCCCGTTTTAATCCAAACTCTAATAAACCATTTATTATTTTAATCTGCAGCAAAAAGTCTCTTATTTATAGATTTTTTTAGAATTGGTTGAGTATTTATTTTTTGTATTTTTTATTCGGTGAAATTTTCTGATTCCTAATTATTTTAAAACAACGAGGCTTTTTTTTCTTTCCTTCAGTCTGGTTTCGGCATTCGGCGGGTGCTGTTCTTGGTGCTGAAACCTATCCAGCACCAAGGACAGGGGGATATTTTGATCCGGAGCCCAGCGGAGCTGCTGTCCGTGGTGCTGAAATATTTTTCAGCACCAAGGACAGGGGGATTACGTATCTTTTTTCTTTCTTTTTTTACCGTAATCAAAGTAATTAATGAATCCGTTTCACATTCCAAAATAACAAATAAAAACGAAATAACGAATCGATCTGAAATACCAATAACGGTATCTAGGCCTCAAAATTTCCACTCGCCTGCTCTCATTTGGCGAGTGGAAATTACATGAGGGCGAGTGGGAATGCAGAGGCTTGGCTGAATAGGGGTTAGGTGGGGCAACTAGTGGCGAGTAACTCTTAAGGCCTGGCTAGTAGCTTGGGACTTGAAATTTTGAGGCCTGACGGTATCATAACGAACGCACCGATACGAACTAAGAATTGTAACGGATTGATCCGAAGCAAAATGTTATCGTTGTGCACATCTAGTTTATTCACTATTACTCCATCTCATTTCCACGTATTCACTAGAATTCACTCTCATACACATTGTGTAGCTATTATTCACGTCTAATCCCTGGGCTGCGCTTTCTCGTTCCATAAACTTCCTTTATTACTGCGATTCACTATAAATAATTCCCTTGTGCCTCACACCCTGCTACGACTCACTGTTATTCACTATTATTCACGGGGATTCACTGTCCCGGCAGCATTATGTGGGGAAGGCGCAGGCTGTGACAGGGCACAATGTGTTCCTGGGGGCTGATTCCCCCCGCTCGGCGTGTCGTGGCCGGGGCCTGGGTATTATACAGGCGCCTCCGCACTCTGTATACAGACAGAGGATAGATGGCTGCGTGCGAGACGGTGTGTATGCAGAGCGTAAACATCTGGATTCCTTTCCGCACATACAGCGCCTGCCATTAGCCACGTGCAAGAGCGCAACGCGTGAACCGCCAGCGGGAGCAAAGACTGCATACGTACAGCATGCAGACGCACACGCACGCCACCTACACGACTATGCCCCCGCACGCCACCTACACGGCTATGCCCCCGCACGCCACCTACACGACTATGCACACGCACGCCACCTACACGATTATGCCCCACACGCCACCTAAACGACTATGCCCCCGCACGCCACCTACACGACTATGCCCCGCACACCACCTACACGACTATAAGCCCGCACGCCACCTACACGACTATGCACATGCACGCCACCTACATGACTAAGTTCCTAAAAGACACCCACACACCCTGAATATATGGAGGAACCCCTAAAAACACACCAACACACCCTGAATATATGGAGGAGACCCTAAAAACACACCCACACACCCTGAATATATGGAGGAGCCCCTAAAAAGACACCCACACCCTGAATATATGGAGGAGCCCCTAAAAAGACACCGCACACCCTGAATATATGGAGGAACCCCTAAAAACACACCCACACACCCTGAATATATGGAGGAGCCCCTAAAAGGACACACGTACACCCTGAATATATGGAGGAGCCTCTAAAAACACACCCGCACACCCTGAATATATGGAGGAGCCCCTAAACACACACCCACACACCCTGAATATATGGAGGAGCCCCTAAAAACACACCCGCACACCCTGAATATATGGAGGAACCCCTAAAAACACACCCACACACCCTGAATATATGGAGGAGCCCCTAAACACACACCCACACACCCTGAATATATGGAGGAGCCCCTAAACACACACCCACACACCCTGAATATATGGAGGAGCCCCTAAAAACACACCCGCACACCCTGAATATATGGAGGAACCCCTAAAAACACACCCACACACCCTGAATATATGGAGGAGCCCCTAAAAAGACACCCACACACCCTGAATATATGGAGGAACCCCTAAAAGGACACACGTACACCCTGAATATATGGAGCAGCCCCTAAAAACACACCCGCACACCCTGAATATATGGAGGAGCCCCTAAACACACACCCACACACCCTGAATATATGGAGGAGCCCCTAAACACACCCACAGACCCTGAATATATGGAGGAGCCCCTAAAAACACACCCGCACACCCTGAATATATGGAGGAACCCCTAAAAACACACCCGCACACCCTGAATATATGGAGGAGCCCCTAAAAACACACCCGCACACCCTGAATATATGGAGGAACCCCATAAAACACACCCACAGACCCTGAATATATGGAGGAACCCCTAAAAAGACACCCGCACACCCTGAATATATGGAGACACCCCTAAAACACACCCGCACACCCTGAATATATGGAGGAACCCCATAAAACACACCCACACACCCTGAATATATGGAGGAGCCCCTAAAAAGACACCCACACACCCTGAATATATGGGGGAACCCCTAAAAACACACCCTGAATATATGGAGGAGCCCCTAAAAAGAAAGTCTTTTGGAGAGCAAAAGGACAGAGGGGTTTGTGCCAATATAGGGACTGTCCCACCTAAACAGAGCCACTTGGGAGGTGTGGATGTTCTCCACACAATATGATTTATTAATACAGTTCGCCCGTCGCTGTGTGTAAGATATTTCTAAATATCCTGTATAGCAAAATACTCGCAGACTAACATGTGAATTAAAGCTCATTAATGATTCATTCTGGGGGTTGGTTGTTTTCGCGCTGAGGAATAAGTCTGACGCGCGCCATGTTTTCACCTAGGTTTACATTAACGGAATAAATAATTCATCCTGCGCCTCCATAGAAAGTCCTCATAAATAATGGATTACGCGGCAGAGCTGCAGTGTCACATCCGTAAAGAGAAAAAGATTTATTCCTGCAGGTTTAAAACGGGCGGCAGCACGAAAAAAGGCGCTGACCACGTCACCGACGTCATCCACCCTTATATTAACACCCCCCCCCCCCCGAAAAAACCTCTCAATCCAGTAACCATGAAGAGAGAACGTTAGAGAAATCATAAAATATGTAAGTCTGCACCCACCGCCTGGACCGGGAAGTGGCTGAGATTTCACAGCCAATCCTGGCCCTCCTACACATTGCAGGCATCATATCATGCTGGTGAGCACCGCGTACACACACATGCATCAAACTAACCATCCAGGCAGCTATATACGCTCCAGATCGGCCATGTTTAGCTGGATGCGTATAATTTATTCACACTGATGGGCAGTGCATAAAAAAACGCCACCCTGTAACATGTATAATCCATATGATGCTGCAGGTAACAAGGAATCCCAGGTGACACGCCTTGATTTCTTTAGTGCAGCATATGAATTATACATGTTGCAGGGCAGCACTTTCCCTGTGCTCTCCTCCTTAAGAAATAGTATTATTTGTCCAGGAAAACATGGCGGATCTGGTGACCCTAGCTCATACATGATGATGGCAGTTTGTGTTGTAAACTGCCGCCCCCCCCCCAAGTGTCTTTCCATCACTTGCTCCTCACTGAGCGGAGGTTCCTTCCACTCGACGCCCGTCTGACGCCCGTCCGGCTGCATCGTTGAGGATCGCGCTTTGCAGCCGCGTCAACGCGTGTCCTAGCGCTTTGACGGGGAGGCATGCTGCACGGACGCGGCACAGCTGCTGTCGCTCGCACAACAGCGTGTGCCCGGCCCCATCGCAGCATCACAACGGTGCGACGGACGCTGGAAGGCATGGCAGTACGGGCGCACATAGTGCGCTCGTCTGACTCCAGCTTTAAAGCAATGTGATTTCCTTCCTGCAGAATTTGAATTCGGGGCAGCACTTTCATGTGCGTTCTGGAAAACATGGCCGACCTGCCGCCCCTACATCTACCGCTTCCTGCGTTTACCACATGTTAGTTATAGTAAATAAACAATGCCCTGTGCAGGGGTTGGCGCGCGGCCATCCTGTCCCTGACATAAATAGATCAAACCTGGAGTCCCTGAGGGAGCGTGATAAACATGGCGGTGTGTATACACAAAGATCAATGGCGGCTCAGGCCATTATTAGATTTTCTCTCTGGGTGTCCAGTCTCCCTCCCCAGCAACTCAAGTCAGGGTTGGGGCCGATTCACTAGGCCCGAGGGGCTTTTTTTCCATGAGAAGCAAACAATGCATCAATAATTGCGGCCATGAGGTGGGGAGGGGGGATTGAAGGAGCGCTGAGGCTACAATGCTTTTATGTCTGACATCATGGCTGACCCTGGCCTCGCTCGTCATTTATACGGATATTATCCCTGCGTTCCTGGAAGCAGCCAGGCTTTCTGACTTATTTCTGGTGTGGCGCGGCGAGATCTGTAACTGCGTGATATTAACCAGGAGAGATAGTCATCGTCCTGCTCTCACGCCAGGCAGCGGTTATTATATTCATTCGTAATTATTATTGTAATACTACATTTTTTTGGTCCGATTTGACCATAAATCGTGACGCGTTAACGCTGCTTTACAAGGCGCATTGTGAACATCCTCCCTGAACAAACATGGCGGCAGCGGCCACAGCCCCCCCCCCCACACGCGTTCCCCCTGTGTGCGATGCGGCAGCGGAGGGATTCTGAAGGGAATATCGTCATTTTTATTAAAGCAATGCCGTATTTCAGCAAATTGGTGCAGATTTCATTCGCCAAAAGGCAACGGATTCGGCCGTGTTTACGATATTTTGCGTGAGGAAAGATTGAAGCATTTTCTTTCTCTTTTTGCTTTTTTTACATATTTCAAGCGAGAATAAATTCGGAGGAGATCACTTCACTTTTACTGTCCGTGGCAGCAAATGGGAGCAGAAAAGAGCTCACGGGGGAAATAAAACAGCAAGATCGTGATTATGGCTGAAATGTTATGGCTTCCAAGCACCTCGTTACTCCCTTCAGCATAATCCATTATCCTCGGGTCTCTTTTGGTCTATAAAGGCAAATGTTAGCAAGAGAGAGATGCACACAGAAACGAACCCCTAAACAAAACACCCACCACACACCCTGAATATATAGAGGAGCCCCTAAAAACACACCCTGAATAAATAGAGGAGCCCCTAAAAACACACCCTGAATATATGGAGGAGCCCCTAAAAACACACCCTGAATATATAGAGGAGCCCCTAAAAACACACCCTGAATATATAGAGGAGCCCTAAAAACACACCCTGAATATATAGAGGAGCCCCTAAAAACACACCCTGAATATATGGAGGAACCCCTAAAAACACACCCTGAATATATAGAGGAGCCCCTAAAAACACACCCTGAATATATAGAGGAGCCCCTAAAAACACACCCTGAATAAATAGAGGAGCCCCTAAAAACACACCCTGAATATATAGAGGAGCCCCTAAAAACACACCCTGAATATATAGAGGAGCCCCTAAAAACACACCCTGAATATATGGAGGAGACTCTAAAAACACACCCGCACACCCTGAATATATAGAGGAGCCCCTAAAAAGACACCCACACACCCTGAATATATGGAGGAACCCCATAAAAGACACCCACACACCCTGAATATATGGAGGAGCCCCTAAAAACACACCCACACACCCTGAATATATGGAGGAGCCCCTAAAAAGACACCCACACACCCTGAATATATGGAGGAGCCCCTAAAAACACACCCACACACCCTGAATATATGGAGGAGACTCTAAAAACACACCCGCACACCTGAATAAATGGAGGAGCCCCTAAAAAGACACCGCACACCCTGAATATATGGAGGAGCCCTAAAAACACACCACACACCCTGAATATATGGAGGAGCCCCTAAAAACACACCCACACACCCTGAATATATGGAGGAGACTCTAAAAACACACCCGCACACCCTGAATAAATGGAGGAGCCCTAAAAAAGACACCCGCACACCCTGAATATATGGAGGAGCCCTAAAAACACACCCACACACCCTGAATATATGGAGGAACCCCTAAAAAGACACCCACACACCCTGAATATATGGAGGAGCCCCTAAAAAGACACCCGCACACCCTGAATATATGGAGGAACCCCTAAAAAGACACCCGCACACCCTGAATATATGGAGGTGCCCCTAAAAACACACCACATACCCTGAATATATGTAAGAGCCCCCAAAAATACACCCGCACACCCTGAATAAATGGAGGAGCCCCTAAAAAAATACCCACACACCCTGAATATATTGAGGAGCCCACATATATTTTCAGGGTGTGTGGTTGTTTTTTTAGGGGTTCCTCCATATATTCAGGGTGTGTGGGTGTATTTTTAGGGGTTCCTCAATATATTCAGAGTGTGCGGGTGTCTTTTTAGGGGCTCCCTCATATCTTCAGGGTGTGTGGGTGTCTTTTTAGGGGCTCCTCCATATATTCAAGGTGTGTGGGTGTCTTTTTAGGGGCTCCTCCATATATTCAGGGTGTCTTTTTAGGGGCTCCCCATATATTCAGGGTGTGCGAGAGTCTTTTTAGGGGCTCCTCCATATATCAGGGTGTGTGGTGTCTTTTTAGGGGTTCCTCATATATTCAGAGTGTGCGGGTGTCTTTTTAGGGGCTCCTCCATATATTCAGGGTGTGTGGTGTCTTTTTAGGGGTTCCTCCATATATTCAAGTGTGTGGGTGTCTTTTTAGGGGTTCCTCCATATATTCAGGTGTGGGGGTGTCTTTTTAGGGGCTCCTCCATATATTCAGGGTGTGCGGTGTCTTTTAGGGGTTCCTCCATATATTCAGGGTGTGCGGTGTCTTTTAGGGGCTCCTCCATATATTCAGGTGTGTGGGTGTCTTTCTAGGGTCTCCCTCATATATTCAGGTGTGCGGGTGTGTTTTTAGGGGCTCCTCCATATATTCAGGGTGTGGGGTGTCTTTTTAGGGGCTCCCTCATATATTCAGGGTGTGCGGTTGTGTTTTTAGTGGCTCCTCCATATATTCAGGGTGTGCGGGTGTCTTTTAGGGGTTCCTCCATAAATTCAGGGTGTGTGGGTGTCTTTTAGGGGCTCCTTCATATATTCAGGGTGTGTGGGTGTCTTTTAGGGGTTCCTCCATATTCAGGTGTGCGGGTGTTTTTTAGGGGCTCCTCCATATATTCAGGGTGTGGGTGTCTTTTTAGGGGCTCCTCCATATCTTCAGGGTGTGTGGGTGTCTTTTCAAGGGCTCCCCATATATTCAGGGTGTGTGGGTGTCTTTTTAGGGGCTCCTCCATATATTCAGGGTGTGCGGGTGTCTTTTTAGGGGTTCTTCCATATATTCAGGGTGTGCGGGTGTGTCTTTAGGGGCTCCTCCATATATTCAGGGTGTGTGGGTGTCTTTTTAGGGGCTCCTCCATATCTTCAGGGTGTGTGGGTGTCTTTTTAAGGGCTCTTCCATATATTCAGGGTGTGTGGGTGTCTTTTTAGGGGTTCCTCCATATATTCAGGGTGTGGGTGTCTTTTTAGGGGTTCCCCCATATATTCAGGGTGTGTGGGTGTCTTTTTAGGGGCTCCTTCATATATTCAGGGTGTGTGGGTGTCTTTTTAGGGGCTCCTCCATATATTCAGGGTGTGCGAAAGTCTTTTTAGGGGTTCCTCCATATATTCAGGGTGTGTGGGTGTGTTTTTAGGGGCTCTCTCATATTTTCAGGGTGTGGATGTTGTTGTATCCAGGCTGTACGCTCAGAGCTGGGTTGCTACCGCTGAGGTTTAATGAAGCCGGTGGATCCTGGCGGGTTCGATGCCCGGGATCCTCTGGGAATTGGCGCAGTGCGTGATGGTGGCATACGGTTAGTTTACGGTGACGAATCTCTGGGATCACAGAATGTCTGATTTCCCCTGTATCTATTTATTCTGGCATGGCTAATAGAGGTTAATCCCCCAAACACGCGCCTCATGGCGGCTCAGACCGGGCCTCATCATGGACAGGCCTGACCCTAAATGGATTAGTGTAATCTGCTGAATGACACCATTGTCTGCCGCCCCCGGGGAGCACAGATCAGGACTGAGTCACTCCATGATAGCATCTCGCCTTCCTGCCCGCTATTAACCCTCTCACTGACTGGCAGCGCATCGCTTTCACTGATTGGTAGTGAGAGGGTTACTAACACTGCGCTACTGCCATGACGGTGACAAAGTATGCGCACTGAGTTATCTATGGAGTGTTCAATCACATGGCAACAAGCTGGAGGGAACAGACATTTCTGTAAATCACTGAGGGACGCTGCCCTGAAGAGCTTACACTCTATCTGGAGGGATTTCTATATAGTAATATAGCTCGGTACACACGGCGTCAGAGGGGCAGATCACTGTTTAGCAAATGCGTCCCATAGAGTTGCGTCCGTGTGAATGAAACGCGGCCGTTGTTTAGGAAGTCACTGAAAAATTCTAAAAATTGGCATTCATACCCCGACACAAAGCGGCAGCGCGTAAATCCAGAGCACGACGGCGCGACGCCCTCAGCAGCTGCATCTATTACACAGCGAGAGTTTATATAGCGCCAGCATATTCCATAGCGCATTACAAATGGGAAGATACAGACAATAGACAGACAGGCCCTGCCCACGGAACAATCCGACAAGAACAGCATTTACACAAGTGCTCTGACAGTGATCCATGAGCTTACAATCTAAAGGGGTGACCTATGTTTTATATGCATTGATAGAATGAGCTGCGGCGACCTGGAACTCAATCTAGAACTGAATCTAGACCTGAATCTGGAGGCTGAGTGCCCTGTAACTGTATCTAGACCTGAATCTGGAGGCTGAGAGCCCTGTAACTGTATCTAGACCTGAATCTGGAGGCTGAGAGCCCTGTAACTGTATCTAGACCTGAATCTGGAGACTGAGAGCCCTGTAACTGTATCTAGACCTGAATCTGGAGGCTGAGAGCCCTGTAACTGTATCTAGACCTGAATCTGGAGGCTGAGAGCCCTGTAACTGTATCTAGACCTGAATCTGGAGGCTGAGAGCCCTGTAACTGTATCTAGACCTGAATCTGGAGGCTGAGAGCCCTGTAACTGTATCTAGACCTGAATCTGGAGGCTGAGTGCCCTGTAACTGTATCTAGACCTGAATCTGGAGGCTGAGAGCCCTGTAACTGTATCTAGACCTGAATCTGGAGACAGAGAGCCCTGTAACTGTATCTAGACCTGAATCTGGAGACAGAGAGCCCTGTAACTGTATCTAGACCTGAATCTGGAGGCTGAGTGCCCTGTAACTGTATCTAGACCTGAATCTGGAGACTGAGAGCCCTGTAACTGTATCTAGACCTGAATCTGGAGACTGAGAGCCCTTTAACTGTATCTAGACCTGAATCTGGAGGCTGAGAGCCCTGTAACTGTATCTAGACCTGAATCTGGAGGCTGAGAGCCCTGTAACTGCATCTAGACCTGAATCTGGAGGCTGAGAGCCCTGTAACTGTATCTAGACCTGAATCTGGAGACTGAGAGCCCTGTAACTGTATCTAGACCAGAATATGGAGGCTGAGTGCCCTGTAACTGTATCTAGACCTGAATCTGGAGGCTGAGAGCCCTGTAACTGTATCTAGACCTGAATCTGGAGGCTGAGAGCCCTGTGACTGTATCTAGACCTGAATCTGGAGGCTGAGAGCCCTGTAACTGCATCTAGACCTGAATCTGGAGGCTGAGAGCCCTGTAACTGTATCTAGACCTGAATCTGGAGGCTGAGAGCCCTGTAACTGTATCTAGACCTGAATCTGGAGGCTGAGAGCCCTGTAACTGTATCTGGACCTGAATCTTGAGGCTGAGAGCCCTGTAACTGTATCTAGACTAGGGATGAGCCGAACACCCCCCGAGTTCGGTTCGAGCCCGAACTTCCCATTTGTTCGGGACCGAACCCGAACCCCCATGCAAGTCAATGGGGCTGAAAATTCGTTTTTTTAGAGTGCCCTCCAAGAGGGCATATTTGCTAGATATTTGCCATAAAAGGTGTATGGGGGTCCGGGTAGTGCCCTGGGGGACAGGAAACAAGGACAAAAAGTTTTTTAAAAAAAAGTTTTTAAAGGGACAGTGAGTTTTCCATGAAATAAGGGTTAAAAATAAAAACGAAAAAATTCCTTCAAATATCGTGCCTAGGAGGTCCCCATAACCTGCCCGTGAAGTGGCGGATTTCTAGGATGTATAGAAACACTTAAAAACAAATAAATGACGTTTCATATGACGGTAAATGCTTTTCCTTTAATCTATCCATAAACAACTGCTTTGGGCGGCAGCCTGTATGAAAAGACATTTTAGGACACGCAGAACAAGTTTAGTGTTTTTTTGGGCTAAATTATTGTGAAACTTATGCAGGCTTTGGATGAAAGTAACAATAGGTGCTTTAAAATTGGGCTTTTAGCGTCGGCAACAGTGCCATCACACCGTAACCCCTCTGAGGATATGAATCTGATACAGGCGTCAATGGCAGTGCACCCAGATATTGTGCCTTTAGTGCCAGGCATGCAAGTACTATCATACAGTAACCCCTCTGTAGTATTGTGGAAGAGTGCAGGAGTGGACCATGTGATCCTATATTAAAAAGATATGATTCTGGTCAAGGTGTCAGTGCACCCAGATATTGTGCTTTTGGTGCCAGGCCTGCAAGTGCCATCATAATACAGTAACCCCTCTGTGGTATTGTGGAAGAGTGCAGGGTTGGACCCTGCGGTTCAAAAAATTAAAATGATATAAATCTGGCACAGGCGTCAGTGCAGCCAAATATTGTGCCTTTCATGGCAGCAAGTGCCTTCACACCGTAACCCTTTTGTAGTATTGTGGAAGAATGCAGGGGTGGACCATGCGGTCCTATATTGAAAAGTGTTTTTTTTTATCTGTTAATGGGCGTCAGTGCACCCAGATATTGTGCCTTTAATGCCAGGCCAGCAAGTATCATCATACAGTAACCCCTCTGTAGTATTGTGGAAGAGTGCAGGGGTGGACCATGTGGTCCTATATTGAAAAGTTTTTGATCTGGTAATGGGCGTCAGTGCACCCAGATATTGTGCCTTTGGTGCAAGACTGCCAGGGCAGCAAGTATCATCATACAGTAACCCCTATGTGGTATTGTGGAAGAGTGCAGGGGTGGACCATGTGGTCCTATATTGAAAAGATATGCATCTGGTTAAGGCGTCAGTGCACCCAGATATTGTGCCTTTAATGGCAGGCCAGCAAGTATCATCATACAGTAACCCCTCTGTAGTATTGTGGAAGAGTGCAGGGGTGGACCCTGCTGTTCAAAAAATTAAAATGATATAAATCTGGCACAGGCGTCAGTGCAGCCAAATATTGTGCCTTTCATGGCAGCAAATGCCTTCACACCGTAACCCTTTTGTGGTATTGTGGAAGAATTCAGTGCTGGAGGTTTTGTGAATGCAGAAGACATCCCCGATCTATTCCATTACTTCAGCATCAGGGGATTGATAGCTGCTGATCCAGGACTGATTCCTTTTTATAAATGTCAGCCGGTCTACAGAGTCGGTGGACAGACGCACTCTTTTGTCTGTGACAAAACCTCCAGCGGCACTGAACGTCCTTTCAGAAAGCATGCTAGATGCAGGGCAACCTAGTAGCTGCATAGCATATTGGCTAAGTTCTGGCCAGTGATCCAATCTCAACATCCAGTAAGCCAGTGGATCATCTGCTGGAAAGGTATCCAGGTCTGTCCTTGCCCCAGGTAGTCCTGCACCATATGGTGAAGACGCTGGCAATGGGTGCCTACATTTGACGTCCCTGGGCGTCGAGGACTAAAAAAATTTAAAAATGCATCAGTCAAGCGGCCCTGGCCTTCACCACTATTCCTCTGATCAC
Source organism: Leptobrachium leishanense (assembly GCA_009667805.1). Taxonomy (NCBI): domain Eukaryota; kingdom Metazoa; phylum Chordata; class Amphibia; order Anura; family Megophryidae; genus Leptobrachium; species Leptobrachium leishanense. The sequence continues at coordinate 59,397,869 of CM019066.1, read as the reverse complement.
CTGCAGCCTCAGAAGCACGTGTGTCAGCACTTGGTAGTCTAACAGTGCCTGGAAAGGTGTCCTAAATTATTAAAAGAGCTCAGTGATGTAATAGCAAAACCGTTAATAGATTTATTTAACCAATCCTTGTTAACAGGAGTCGTCCCAGAAGACTGGAAATTAGCAAATGTTGTGCCCATTTACAAGAAGGGTAGTAGGGAGGAATCGGGGAACTATAGGCCAGTTAGTGTTACGTCAGTAGTGGGGAAATTAATGGAAACCATGTTAAAGGAAAGGATTGTTGAACATCTAAAAACACATAGATTACAGGATCAGAAACAACATGGGTTTACCTCAGGGAGATCATGCCAAACTAATCTTATTGATTTTTTGATTGGGTAACAGAAATAATAGACACAGGTGGTGCAGTAGACATTGCTTATTTAGATTTCAGTAAGGCTTTTGATACTGTTCCGCATAGAAGGCTTATCAATAAATTGCAATCTTTGAGCTTGGATTCCAATATTGTTGAATGGATTAGGCAGTGGCTGAGTGACAGGCAACAGAGGGTTGTGGTAAATGGAGTTTATTCGGCGCAAGGTCTTGTTACCAGTGGGGTACCTCAGGGGTCAGTACTTGGACCCATTCTCTTTAATATTTTTATTAGTGATATTGCAGAAGGTATTAATGGAAAAGTATGTCTTTTTGCTGATGACACAAAAATTTGCAACAGGGTTGACGTTCCTGAGGGATCAGCCAAATGGCAAATGATTTAGGTAAACTAAAAAAATGGTCGGAGTTGTGGCAATTGAGTTTTAATGATAAGTGCAAGATACCACCCAACTCACTGACGCAACCATCAATCACTCTCACCTTACAGTCCTCTCCTCCTGTTTCCAACCCCAACCCTCCCAGATTGTGAGTTCCTACGGGAATAGGGCCCTCATCTCCTCCTGTACTGTTTGTCAAATGTTGTTCAGGTATTGTAACCCTGTCTATACTGTGCTTATTGTACAGCGCTGCGGAATATGCTGGCGCTTTATAAATAAAGAATAATAATAATAATAATAATAATATAATGCACCTGGGACGTAAAAACCCAAGGGCTGAATATAGAATATTTGATACAGTCCTAACCTCAACATCTGAGGAAAGGGATTTAGGGGTCATTATTTCAGAGGATCTAAGGGTAAGTAGTCAATGTAATAGAGCAGCAGGAAATGCTAGCAGAATGCTTGGAAATGCTGGCAGAATGCTTGGTTGTGTAGGGAGAGGTATTAGCAGTAGGAAAAGGGAAGTGCTCATGCCACTGTACAGAGCACTGGTGAGACCTCACTTGGAGTACTGTGTGCAGTACTGGAGACCGTATCTCCAGAAGGATATAGACATCTTAGAGAGAGTTCAGAGAAGGGCTACTAAAATGGTGTACGGCTTGAAGGAGAAAAGTTACCAGGGAAGGCTTAATGATCTTAACATGTACAGCTTGGAAAAAAGACGAGACAGAGGAGATATGATAGAAACATTTAAATACGTAAAGGGAATCCACAAGGTAGAGGAAGGGAGTATATTTAAAAGGAAACAAAGTAGCAAAACAAGAGGACATAGTCTTAGATTAGAGGGGCAAAGGTTTAAAAGTAACATCAGGAAGCATTATTTTACTGAGCGGGTGGTGGATACATGGAACAGTCTTCCAGTAGAAGTGGTAGAGGCCAAAACAGTAATTGAATTTAAGCAAGCATGGGATAGGCATAAGGCTATCCTAAACAAACGATAAATCCAGGTCAAGTATCCATGTAATTGGGCAGACTAGATGGGCCGAAAGGTTCTTATCTGCCGACATTTTTCTATGTTTCTATGTTTCTATGTTTCTACACAAGTTTTGCTTTAGAGCATCCTCAAGTTTTGTCATCCTGTGCTCCCTCTGTGCGGGCAGGATGAGCTCTGCAACTTTCCCCTTGTATCGTGGATCAAGAAGGGTTGCCAACCAGTAATGATCCCTCTCCTTGATAGCACGAATCCTGGGGTCCTTTAGCAGGCTTTGCATCATTAGGGAGCCCATGCAGCGTAGGTTGGAGGTGGCATTAGCTGCCGAGTCTTCCTGGTCAATGAGGATGACCGTATCGTGCACTTCCTCCTCCCAGCCACGCACAAGCCCTTCTGTTTCTGGGCACACAAAACCCTGCCTTGAGGAATCCCCACCTTCAATGCCCCCACTACTTAAATAGTCCTCCTCCTCCTCATCCTCCTCCTGTCTGATCTGAGTAGGACCCGCTGGAATGCTGTCTGCGGAAAAACTGGGGCCTTGAGAGCTAGGGAAGGCCTCCTCTTCCTCCCGCTGCTCTGCCTCTAGAGCCACATCTATAATTCCCCGCAGAGTGTGCTCCAGCAGGAACACTAAAGGAATTGTGTCACTGATGCATGCACTGTCCCTGCTCACCATCCTCGTTGCCTCCTCAAATGGTGACAGTACAGTGCATGCATCATTGATCAACAGCCACTGCGGGGGGAAAAAAAAACAAGTTGACCTGAACCTGTCCTTGTGCCATACTCACACAGGTACTCGTTGATGGCCCTCTGCTGCTTGTGCAGGCGCTGCAGCATTGCTAATGTTGAATTCCACCTGGTGGGCATGTCACAGATCAGACGGTTTGTGGGAAGGTGGAATTCTCTTTGAATTTCTGCCAGGCAAACGCTTGCTGGGAATGACCGTCTGAAGTGGCTGCAGACTTTTCTGGCCTGGATGAGAAGCTCTGGCAGCCCTGGGTACTTGGTTAGGAAACGCTGTACCACCAGATTTAGGACGTGTGCTAGGCATGGTACATGGGTCAATTTACCCTTGCGTAGGGTGGAGAGAAGGTTGCTGCCATTATCGCAGACGATCATTCCCAGCTCAAGCTGGCGTGGTGTTAACCATCTCTGCACCTGCCCCTGCAGAGCTGACAAAATTTCTGACCCGGTGTGGCTCCTGTCCCCTAAACAAACCAGCTCAAGCACAGTATGGCATCTTTTTGCTTGAGCCATTGCGTAGACCCTGTCAGGCGTCGGTTTAACTGCCACTTCGCCAGAGACAGAGGAGGAGGAGGAGGAAGAGGTGGTGGTGGTGGAGCAGACAGACCTCATACAAGCAGCTTTCTGGAGGCGTGGTGAATGAACAAGCTCCAGCACAGAGCCCCGTCTTGGATCCCTCCCAGCTGCAATCAGAGTTACCCAGTGTGCCGTGAAGGAAATGTAACGACCCTGTCCATGCTTGCTGGACCACGTGTCTAAAGTCACATGCACCTTGCTGCTGACTGCCTTTCCCAATGACTGGATAACATTGTCGTCCACGTGCTGGTATAGTGCTGGAATGGCCTTGCGTGAAAAGTAATGGCGTTTTGGAACCTGCCACTGTGGTACAGCGCATTCAGCAAATTCACGGAAGGGAGCAGAGTCCACCAGCTGGAAAGGCAGCAGCTGCAATGCTAGTAATTTTTCTAAGCTGGCATTTAGACGCTGTGCTTGGGGATGGTTGGGACTATATTTTTTCTTTCGCTGCAGCAGCTGCGGCAACGTAATCTGACTGCGTAAATCTTCAGCTACTGGGATGATGTCACATTGTGAGGAAGGACCTGCTGGTACATCCATTACTGTAGCATCATCCCTGTCGGTGGAGGTTGTAGGCAATTGCATGGCAGGACATACAGTGTGGGTAGAGACAGATGAGGAGGAGGAGGAGGACCTACGCAAAGTTTTGCCCCAACGGGATGTGTGGCACTTGTTCATATGTTGCCTCAAGCACGTGGTACCCAAGTGTCCGGTGTTTACCCCACGCTTCAGCCTCCTCTGACATAGATTACAAATAGCAACGCTGGGGTCTGATGCAAAGTTCTTAAAGAACTCCCAGACAGCAGATTTCCTGCATGTGTTCTTTGAGACAACAGCGCTCTGCACCGGAGCAGCTCTGACATCTGATGCCTTGGACTGGCTAGTGCTACGATTGGTCACAGAGGATGTTGTGCCTCGTGTTTGCTGTGCCTCCTCCTCACTTGATTCCTCAGTTCGATCTGGCACCCAGGTGGAGTCAGTGACCTCATCATCATCAATGTCATCTTCACCCCCTATCTCCTCGTCACTGGAGCCAACTTGGCAGTATGCTGCAGCTGCTGGGGCAACATGAGTGCCAGTTATTTGTGTGTCATCACTGGCACCCCCTTCCTCTAAGTTGATTATACTCCCTTGCTCAACCTCAGAGATTGAATCAGAGCACTGTACTTGCTGCGCATCCTCAAGCAGCATGTCACTCTCATTGTAGTCAAACAATTCAGCTGACTCCTCCGTGTGTGATAGCGAGGCTACGGCAGGAGTAGCTGTGGACATGGAGGCTGCATTAGATGCTTTGGCAGCTGAGGTGGACTGTAAAGCACTAGAAGCCTGGCTGGCAGAGGACTCGGAGGATGAGGATGGCCTGGTTAGCCAATCCACCAAGTCCTCTGTATGTTGCTGCTGCTTAAGACGGCCAGCACCAGTTAGAAAGGACAAGCGTGCCCCTGCAGAGGATGCACCACGTCCACCACGACCAGAGACACAGCCTCCCGACACAGGGGCTGCTTGCCCTCTTATCTGTGGCTGGGAGCGTCTGCCTGTCCTTTTTGTTCTTTCAGACATGGTGAGTGATATATAGATTAATATATACAGAACTCTGATTCAACTCTGGTATAAAGATTTAAATAACTCTGGTATAACTCAGTGAGACACACAGATAGCTGGCAGCCAGTGACAAGAGACAGATCACCTTAATTCCCAAATGTTTTAAAGAAATTAGTGAGCCCCAAAAAAACTTGCTGGCTGTGTGACGAGACACAGAAGATCACCTTAATTCCCAAGTGTTTTAAAGAAATTATTGAGCCCCAAAATACAGCGTGGTACTGTATGTATGACGAGACACAGATCACCTTAATTCCCAAGTGTTTTAAAGAAATTAGTGAGCCCCAAAAAAATTGCTGGCTGTGTGACGAGACCCAGAAGATCACCTTAATTCCCAAGTGTTTTAAAGAAATTAATGAGCCCCAAAATACAGCATGGTACTGTTTGTATGACGAGACACAGATCACCTTAATTCCCAAGTGTTTTAAAGAAATTAGTGAGCCCCAAAAAGATTTGCTGGCACAGTGACAAGACCCAGAAAATCACCTCAATTCACAAAATGTTTTAAAGAAAGTTGTAAACCCCAATAAAACTTGCTAGCACAGTGACATGACACACATCACCTAAATTCAATGATATTTGGTATAAATGAGACCCAAGTAGACTTGCTGGTACAGTGACAAGACCCAGAAAATCACCTCAATTCACAAATGTTTTAAATGAAGTTGTAAACCCCAAAAAAACTTGCTGGCACAGTGACAAGACACACATCACCTAACTTCCCTGATATTTGGTCGAAATGAGACCCCGCCAGGCCCCCCCCCCCAGTAGCGTGGCAGACCGGCAGTAACAACACACAACAACAACCTCCTATGAAATCTCCTCTCAAATGCATGGTGAAGCGGTGCGTGGAAACCTTATATAGTGTGCTGCGGGACTTAGCTCTGTGAGCCCATGATTGGGCAAAATTTGCCCAATCAGGACTCTGAGCGGTGATTGGCATAGTGTTCAACCAGTCTTGCACCAGACCTGTGGTCAGGTGCAAGGCTGTAGCCAATTAGGAGCTTCAGGCAGTGGGAAAATGCATTGTGGTCCATTGCGGTCGAACATGCGGCGAACACCCGGAAATGTTCGGGGTTCGCGATCTGCCCGAACAGGCTAAATTCGGGTCGAACCCCGAATCGTCCGAACCCGAACAGCTCATCCCTAATCTAGATCTGAATCTGGAGGCTGAAAGCCATGTAACTGAATCTAGACCTGAATCTGGAGAACGAGAGCCCTGTAACTGTATCTAGACCTGAATCTGGAGACTGAGAGCCCAGTAACTGTATCTAGACCTGAATCTGGTGACTGAGAGCCCTGTAACTGTATCTAGACCTGAATCTGGAGACTGAGAGTCCTGTAACTGTATCTAGACCTGAATCTGGAGGCTGAGAGTCCTGTAACTGTATCTAGACCTGAATCTGGAGGCTGAGTGCCCTGTAACTGTATCTAGACCTGAATCTGGAGAGCCCTGTAACTGTATCTAGACCTGAATCTGGAGGCTGAGAGCCCTGTAACTGTATCTAGATGTGAATCTGGAGGCTGAGAGCCCTGTAACTGTATCTAGACCTGAATCTGGAGACTGAGAGCCCTGTAACTGTATCTAGACCAGAATCTGGAAGCTGAGAGCCCTGCAACTGTATCTAGACCTGAATCTGGAGGCTGAGAGCCCTGTAACTGTATCTAGACCAGAATATGGAGGCTGAGTGCCCTGTAACTGTATCTAGACCTGAATCTGGAGGCTGAGAGCCCTGTATCTGTATCTAGACCTGAATCTGGAGACTGAGAGCCCTGTAACTGTATCTAGATCTGAATCTGGAGGCTGAGAGCCCTGTAACTGTATCTAGACCTGAATCTGGAGGCTGAGAGCCCTGTAACTGTATCTAGACCTGAATCTGGAGGCTGAGAGCCCTGTAACTGTATCTAGACCTGAATCTGGAGGCTGAGAGCCCTGTAACTGTATCTAGACCTGAATCTGGAGACTGAGAGCCCTGTAACTATATCTAGACCTGAATCTAGAGACTGAGAGCCCTGTAACTGTATCTAGACCTGAATCTGGAGAGCCCTGTAACTGTATCTAGACCTGAATCTGGAGACTGAGAGCCCTGTAACTGTATCTAGACCTGAATCTGGAGGCTGAGAGCCCTGTAACTGTATCTAAACCTGAATCTGGAGGCTGAGAGCCCTGTAACTGTATCTAGACCTGAATCTGGAGGCTGAGTGCCCCGTAACTGTATCTAGACCTGAATCTGGAGGCTGAGAGCCCTGTAACTGTATCTAGAACTGAATCTAGACCAGAATCTGGAGACTGAGAGTCCTGTAACTGTATCTAGACCTGAATCTGGAGGCTGAGAGCCCTGTAACTGTATCTAGACCTGAATCTGGAGACTGAGAGCCCTGTAACTGTATCTAGACCTGAATCTGGAGACTGAGAGCCCTGTAACTGTATCTAAACCTGAATCTGGAGGCTGAGAGCCCTGTAACTGTATCTAGAACTGAATCTAGACCAGAATCTGGAGACTGAGAGTCCTGTAACTGTATCTAAACCTGAATCTGGAGGCTGAGAGCCCTGTAACTGTATCTAGACCTGAATCTGGAGAGCCCTGTAACTGTATCTAGACCTGAATCTGGAGACTGAGAGCCCTGTAACTGTATCTAGACCTGAATCTGGAGACTGAGAGTCCTTTAACTGTATCTAAACCTGAATCTGGAGGCTGAGAGCCCTGTAACTGTATCTAGACCTGAATCTGGAGGCTGAGAGTCCTGTAACTGTATTTAGATTTGATTTTGCAGACAGGGAATATGAAGTTTTCATTCTGGGAACAGACTGGTGCTTTTCCAGATAGTACCCCCCCTCAGTCTGGATTACAGGGATTGGGATTCCTCCAAGTATCCGGGATTTGACATTGCACATGTTGTGAGCGCGGCATCCGCGCCGTATCATTGTCTGATCCGCAAAGGAATTTCCATACTTCCTGTAATCAGAATGAAAGGGGAAGAGAAGGATTTCAATCTTAGAACAATCAAAGATCAGATAAAGTGTCCGGAAACTGATCTGGAATCATCCGGAACAGGAATTAAAGAAGCAACAAGAGTTATCACATGACCTTCGATTAAATCTCCAAGTCCTTAAACCTGTTATAGTGTCCTTCAAACCAGCCTGTTAATGCGAGAGCTCCACAGCAATAAAACTCACAGTAATGTGCTATGTGTATGAGTGTATCACAGAGCTACACAGAAATAACACTCACAGTAATGTGCAGTGTGTATGAGAGTATCACAGAGTTACACAGCAATAACACTCACAGTAATGTGCGGTGTGTAAGAGCATATCACAGAGCTCCACAGCAACAACACTCACAGTAATGTACGGTGTGTATGAGCGTATCACAGAGCTACATAGCAATAACATTAACAGTAATGTACGGTGTGTATGAGCATATCACAATGCTCCACAGCAATAAAACTCACAGTAATGTGCGGTGTGTAGGTGTGTGTGAGGCTGAGAGCCCTGTAACTGTATCTAGACCTGAATCTGGAGACCGAGAGCCCTGTAACTGAATCTAGACCTGAATCTGGAGACTCCGAGCCCTGTAACTATATCTAGACCTGAATCTGGAGACCGAGAGCCCTGTAACTGAATCTAGACCTGAATCTGGAGACTCAGAGCCCTATAACTATATCTAGACCTGAATCTGGAGGCTGAGAGCCCTGTAACTGTATCTAGCCCTGAATCTGGAGGCTGAGAGTCCTGTAACTGTATTTAGATTTGATTTTGCAGACAGGGAATATGAAGTTTTCATTCTGGGAACAGACTGGTGCTTTTCCAGATAGTACCCCCCCCCCTCAGTCTTGATTCCAGGGATTGGGATTCCTCCAAGTATCCGGGATTTGACATTGCACATGTTGTGAGCGCGGCGTCCGCGCCGTATCATTGTCTGATCCGCAAAGGAATTTCCATACTTCCTGTAATCAGAATGAAAGGGGAAGAGAAGGATTTCAATCTGAGAACAATCAAAGATCAGATAAAGTGTCCGGAAACTGATCTGGAATCATCCGGAACAGGAATTAAAGAAGCAACAAGAGTTATCACATGACCTTCGATTAAATCTCCAAGTCCTTAAACCTGTTATAGTGTCCTTCAAACCAGCCTGTTAATGCGAGAGCTCCACAGCAATAAAACTCACAGTAATGTGCTATGTGTATGAGTGTATCACAGAGCTACACAGCAATAAAACTCACAGTAATGTGCAGTGTGTATGATTGTATCTCAGAGCTCCACAGCAATAAAACTCACAGTATTGTGCAGTGTGTATGAGCGTATCACAGAGCTCCACAGCAATAAAACTCACACTCATACACATAGCACATTACTGTATCACAGAGCTACACAGCAATAAAACTCACAGTAATGTGCAGTGTGTATGATTGTATCTCAGAGCTCCACAGCAATAAAACTCACAGTAATGTGCTATGTGTATGAGTGTATCACAGAGCTACACAGCAATAAAACTTACAGTAATGTGCAGTGTGTATGAGCGTATCACAGAGCTCCACAGCAATAAAACTCACAGTAATGTGCAGTGTGTATGATTGTATCTCAGAGCTCCACAGCAATAAAACTCACACTCATACACACCGCACATTACTGTGAGGATTATTGCTGTGTATCCTTCCTGGAAACCAGAGAAATCTCAATGTATCCTTCCTGGAAAACCAGAGAAATCTCAATGTATCCTTCCTGGAAAACCAGAGAAATCTCAATGTATCCTTCTTGTAAAACATGCAAAATCTCAATGTATCCTTCCTGGAAAACCAGAGAAATCTCAATGTATCCTTCCCGGGAATCCAGAGAAATCTCAATGTATCCTTCCTGGAAAACCAGAGAAATCTCAATGTATCCTTCCTGGAAAACCAGAGAAATCTCAATGTATCCTTCTTGTAAAACATGAGAAATCTCAATGTATCCTTCCTGGAAACCAGAGAAATCTCAATGTATCCTTCCCGGGAAACCAGAGAAATCTCAATGTATCCTTCCTGGAAACCAGAGAAATCTCAATGTATCCTTCCTGGAAACCAGAGAAATCTCAATGTATCCTTCTTGGAAAACCAGAGAAATCTCAATGTATCCTTCCCGGGAAACCAGAGAAATCTCAATGTATCCTTCCTGGAAACCAGAGAAATCTCAATGTATCCTTCCTGGAAAACCAGAGAAATCTCAATGTATCCTTCCTGGAAACCAGAGAAATCTCAATGTATCCTTCCTGGAAAACCAGAGAAATCTCAATGTATCCTTCCTGGAAACCAGAGAAATCTCAATGTATCCTTCCTGGAAAACCAGAGAAATCTCAATGTATCCTTCCTGGAAACCAGAGAAATCTCAATGTATCCTTCCTGCTAAAATCCTTTCTCAAATAAATAAAAAAAGATCTAACCTAACCCTCATTTTACAATAACCAAAATCTCACCTTACCCTCTCCTGACCTTTGTCTCATGCCGTCACTAACCTTATCCTAATCCAGTCCTTACCCTAACTCTAACCTAACCCTAATCTATTCTATCCCGTCACCTTATCTTTCATGATGATATTCGGGTAGGATGCACAGGGTGGAATTCGGGCTTCGTGCGTCTCAGGCAGACATGTTTCACTTTGTTTATTTAAAGGTTAGCGGTAATGACCTCTAATTTAAGATGTAATGGAGCTCCTCGTGCATTATTAATTAACATAAATACTTCTATTTGCAGGCCATGGAGAGCAAGCTTCTGATTGGAGGGAAGAACATAATGGATCATACAAATGAGCAACAGAAGATGCTGGAGATCAAGCGGCAAGAGATATCGGAGCAGGTAAATGGGACTGAACACCCGATGCAACGTATCGAGAAAGATTACACCTCAACCAGGCTTTTCTGGAAACACTGAGAATCCATAAATTTACACGTTGGAACCACGGTCGGAGCCGGTTCCTCTGCAGTTCCCATATCAATCTCTCCCATTTCTATGGCGTCTATTATTATTATTATTATAAATATTCCATCAATTATCTTCCATAGTCACTGTGACAGATCTCCGTACCCAGACCGGGACACATCTGCCAATCAATGTTCCCTCTAATTTTTGGGGGCCGTGAGCGCACCAGATTTTTCATGAGCAACAATATTTTCGTCATGAGCGCTTATTGACTATGGTAACCAATAGTTGGTTTTTTAAAAGTAGCGCAATTGATCGTACGTGTAAGTGAAAACTGTTCAAAGCTAAAACGAAGCAACCAGATGATTTGATAAAACTTATATCTGAATGAATGTATATTTATATTTTCTAACTCATGTGAGAAAAGAAAAGGAAAAACTTCCATCAATTAAGGTACATGAGACTTCTACAAATATCAGTCCTATCATTTATAAGAGTCTGATAACCTATATTTACCTAGATTTGTTCACGTCTGTCACCACTGGGATTTTTCCCTGCTTTTTTAGACAGCTAAACCAGATTTCCCTGCTTTTTTAGACAGCTAAACCAGATTTCCCTGCTTTTTTAGACAGCTAAACCAGAGATTTCCCTGCTTTTTTAGACAGTTAAACCACTGGGATTTTTCCCTGCTTTTTTAGACAGCTAAACCAGATTTCCCTGCTTTTTTAGACAGCTAAACCAGAGATTTCCCTGCTTTTTTAGACAGCTAAACCAGAGATTTCCCTGCTTTTTTAGACAGTTAAACCAGAGATTTTCCCCTGCTTTTTTAGACAGCTAAACCACTGAGATTTCCCTGCTTTTTTAGACAGCTAAACCAGATTTCCCTGCTTTTTTAGACAGCTAAACCAGAGATTTCCCTGCTTTTTTAGACAGTTAAACCACTGGGATTTTTCCCTGCTTTTTTAGACAGCTAAACCAGATTTCCCTGCTTTTTTAGACAGCTAAACCACTGAGATTTTTCCCTGCTTTTTTAGACAGCTAAGCCAGATTTCCCTGCTTTTTTAGACAGCTAAACCAGATTTCCCTGCTTTTTTAGACAGCTAAACCAGATTTCCCTGCTTTTTAGACAGCTAAACCACTGAGATTTTTCCCTGCTTTTTTAGACAGCTAAACCAGATTTCCCTGCTTTTTTAGACAGCTAAACCAGATTTCCCTGCTTTTTTAGACAGCTAAACCAGATTTCCCTGCTTTTTTAGACAGCTAAACCACTGAGATTTTTCCCTGCTTTTTTAGACAGCTAAACCAGAGATTTCCCTGCTTTTTTAGACAGCTAAACCAGAGATTTCCCTGCTTTTTTAGACAGTTAAACCACTGGGATTTTTCCCTGCTTTTTTAGACAGCTAAACCAGATTCCCTGCTTTTTTAGACAGCTAAACCAGATTTCCCTGCTTTTTTAGACAGCTAAGCCAGATTTCCCTGCTTTTTAGACAGCTAAACCAGATTTCCCTGCTTTTTTAGACAGCTAAACCAGATTTCCCTGCTTTTTTAGACAGCTAAACCAGATTTCCCTGCTTTTTTAGACAGCTAAACCACTGAGATTTTTCCCTGCTTTTTTAGACAGCTAAACCAGATTTCCCTGCTTTTTTAGACAGCTAAACCAGATTTCCCTGCTTTTTTAGACAGCTAAACCAGATTTCCCTGCTTTTTTAGACAGCTAAACCAGAGATTTCCCTGCTTTTTTAGACAGTTAAACCACTGGGATTTTTCCCTGCTTTTTTAGACAGCTAAGCCAGAGATTTCCCTGCAGCGTTAGAGAAGCACAGCCGCGGTGAGATGCTGACAGCGCGGAAGAACGGGCGCGCGCAGAGTATTTATGCTCTGCCCCCTGTACGTGCGTTCCGGCGTGACGTCATCATCGCGCCGGAACGCAGGTACGTGTTCAGCTGCGCGACGAAGAGCTCCCCCCAGAACTTCGCCGTCGCGCAGCGCCTACAGCCTGTAAGTTACAGGCGCCGGACAGAGCGCTCTGTAACTTACAGCCTGAGCAGGATGTTCCGGCGCCCCCTTTCTACGCGGGTCGGCCACCCCTGGTATAGAGCCTCGCGGGTTGGCCACCCCTGCACTAATTTGTGCGCGCATAAATACACGTTGTGCGCGCTGTCATTGCATTCCGTGCGCGGGCGCGCACGTTAGAGGGAATCCATTGGATTTGCCCCAGCTCACAAATGGATTTGCCCCAACTCATGGATTTGCCCAGCTCATGGATTTGCCCCAGCTCTCACATGGATTTGCCCCAACTCATGGATTTGCCCAGCTCATGGATTTGCCCCCAGCTCATGGATTTGCCCCCCAGCTCATGGATTTGCCCCCCAACTCATGGATTTGCCCCCAACTCATGGATTTGCCCCCCAACTCATGGATTTGCCCCCCAGCTCATGGATTTGCCCCCCAGCTCGTGGATTTGCCCCCCAGCTCTTGGATTTGCCCCCCAGCTCGTGGATATGCCCAGCTCGTGGATTTAACCCCCCAGCTCGTGGATTTGCCCCCCAGCTCGTGGATTTGCCCCCCAGCTCGTGGATTTGGCCCCCAGCTCGTGGATTTGGCCCCCAGCTCATGGATTTGGCCCCCAGCTCATGGATTTGCCCCCCAGCTCGTGGATATGCCCAGCTCGTGGATTTGCCCCCAGCTCGTGGATTTGCCCCCAGCTCGTGGATTTGGCCCCCAGCTCGTGGATTTGGCCCCCAGCTCATGGATTTGGCCCCCAGGTCATGGATTTGCCCCCCAGCTCATGGATTTGCCCCCCAGCTCGTGGATTTAACCCCCCAGCTCGTGGATTTGCCCCCAGCTCATACCTGGTTAGTTGCCCCAGCGGGGTTTAAGGGGACCCAGATGCCGGGCAGCGCGGGAATGCCTGCCCGGTCCTGAAGAGTCCGTCCTGTTAAAGGGGATGGCTGCGTGGCGTGCGTGCGCAGGTCACGCGGTCCGGCCAGTCAGGTGGCCTGATTAGCCGGACCACGTGACCGGCTGCGCGCGCACGCACGCAGCCGCTTAGGACGGACTCTTCAGAACCGGGCAGGCACTCACGCGCTGCCCGGCTCTGGGTCCCCTCAAACCCCGCCGGTTGCCATGCGCGCATAACCACAAGTTGTGCACGCTGGCACCGCGTTCCCTGCGCGCGCGCGCACGTGTGCACGTTGCAGGGAACACTGCTGCCAATGCCCCTTCCTTGCTGGACCCCCCATGTTCTCCCCAGCCAGACTCTGTGCCTCCCTCCAGTCTTCAGATGAAGCTCAAAGACCGGGACACGTAGAGCCTGCTAGCATCCCCCAGAAATAAGACGAGGCTGTAGATCTGGGGTCTTCCAGAGTCAGAATGGAACTGCCAGACTGAGCGCCTTTATTGAATGAATATATGTACAGTTCCAGGAGGGGTTAGAGACGATGGAGAACTACACCATGGTGCCCCCCCCACAGCCTCAAGTGAACCAGACATGTCCAGACATAACACAATATGGTGTCATGTAATCACAGGCCCAGCATCAGAATTTCTGAATACATTAGATAATAGAGAAGTTACATAAATTGACAATCAGTGACCACACAGTAATTATATAAACCATTGTAACAGTAATCAGATAACGGGACAGTGTTTGCCTGCTCAAAGAAGATTAACAAACTCCTCAAATATACAGCAGATACACATTATTCATGCATAACTCAGATTACACTGACACAAGAAAGGGCAAGGAAATGACACAGAACATCCGGCCTGCACCTCCCAAATACATCTCCAGGTCCATGCGCCCCAAGTCCAAATTTCATTGAACATATCTACATACGTCATCTCCTTATCCTTCATCGAACCATATTCTTGACCTGCGTAACCATCCTTCCACAATTAGGATTTCATGGCTCAGCTCGACATCCTTCACACATCCTCCCCCTAGTCATTATGCACCCTGTCATCTCAGTGTTCATCCCTCATCCTCCTCCAGCTCCATCTCACCATGGCCATGGGCCTATGTCACCATTACTACAGCCCATGCCACCATTACCCTAACTTTATCCATGGCTCATGTCACCATTACTGCAGCCCATGCCACCATTACCCTCTCTATATCCATGGCTCATGTCACCATTACCCTCTCTATATCCATGGCTCATGTCACCATTACCCTCTCTATATCCATGGCTCATGTCACCATTACTACAGCCCATGCCACCATTACCCTCTCTATATCCATGGCTCATGTCACCATTACTACAGCCCATGCCACCATTACCCTCTCTATATCCATGGCTCATGTCACCATTACTACAGCCCATGCCACCATTACCCTCTCTATATCCATGGCTCATGTCACCATTACCATCTCTATATCCATGGCTCATGTCACCATTACCCTCTCTATATCCATGGCTCATGTCACCATTACCCTCTCTATATCCATGGCTCATGTCACCATTACTACAGCCCATGCCACCATTACCCTCTCTATATCCATGGCTCATGTCACCATTACCCTCTCTATATCCATGGCTCATGTCACCATTACCCTCTCTATATCCATGGCTCATGTCACCATTACTACAGCCCATGCCACCATTACCCTCTCTATATCCATGGCTCATGTCACCATTACTACAGCCCATGCCACCATTACCCTCTCTATATCCATGGCTCATGTCACCATTACTACAGCCCATGCCACCATTACCCTCTCTATATCCATGGCTCATGTCACCATTACCATCTCTATATCCATGGCTCATGTCACCATTACCCTATCTATATCCATGGCTCACGTCACCATTACCCTATCTATATCCATGGCTCATGTCACCATTACCATCTCTATATCCATGGCTCATGTCACCATTACCATCTCTATATCCATGGCTCACGTCACCATTACCCTATCTATATCCATGGCTCATGTCACCATTACCCTCTATATCCATGGCTCATGTCACCACCATTACCCTCTATATCCATGGCCTGTGTCACCTTTACACTATATATTACCATGGCCCATGTCACCTTTACCCTATTACCATGACCCATGTCACCATTACCCTACCTGTTTTGATGGCCCGCATCACTATTACAATCTCTATATCCATGGCTCATGTCACCATTACCCTATCTATATCCATGGTCCGTGTCACCGTTTATGCTATATATTACCATGGCCCATGTCACCTTTACACTACCTGTGTTCATGGCCTGTGTCAACATTATGCTCTATATTGCCATGGCCCATGTCACAATACGTGATCTATTGCCATGGTTCTTGTCCCTATCCTTAACATGAACTCTTCATGCCATTAAAGAAAACTCCATGTCCCTTTCCTCCTTCTCCACTATTTTCCCTCCATTCTTAACGTTCCAACTTCCTACTTCTATCTGTCACGTCCTTTTGTCCATTTCCTTCTTGACATTCTTCCGCTGAATCCCTTTAAAGCCTCCACACACCTCGCGTGGCAATGTTTCCAGCCTGGGCTGCAATTCTTCCAGGAATGGAAGGAATACGCACATTATATCAAGAGAATAAACCTGCAACATGGATATTTCTGGGTTAAGGCGTGTGACGTAAGTCACTTTGGACTTGGGGTGCATGGGCATGGAGGCATATTTGTAGGGTGCAGGCCCCATAATCGTTATTAGTTCAGTGGCCTTTCCTGTGCAGAATGTTTGTGTAAATCTGTGATTGTGCAAGAATTCTATTGTTTATCTGTCATCTGTTGAGAGGATTAACAACCCAGCCTACACTTGTCTCAGAAATGTGCCTTGTGACAGATCTCAGTACCCCGACAAGGTCACATCTGCCAATGCTGCTTCCTTACAGGACCACCCCTCATGTTCTACCCGGCAGACTCCTGTGCCTTTCTCCTGGTCCTTAGCCGCAGCTTAAAGACAGGTACATGTAGAGAGCCTGCTAGCATCCCCCAGAACTGAGGCGAGGCTGTAGATCTGGGGTCTTTCAGGGTTAGAATGGAACAGACAAACCGAACACCTTTATTATACATATACAGTTCCAAAAGGGGCTACAGACAATGAAGAATTACACCCTGCCCCCCCCCACAGCCTCAAGTGAACCAGCCATCTCCAGACATGAAACAATATGGCATCATGTAATCACAGGCCTAGCATCAGAATGCCTGAATACATTAGATAACAGAGCAGAGGTTTACATAAGTTGACAATCAGAGACCACAGTAATTATATAAACCATTGTAACAGGAATCAGATAATGTGACAGTCTTTGCCTGACAAGGCAGATTTACAAACTAAAAGAATAGAAGTACCAGCGGACTGCCCGAATAGGAGAGCCACCCGAAAACCAGTGAGTGGCAAACAACAATGGCAAATAGCCTTTAATCAAAAACACCAGAAAAGACACTCCCGGGTGCCAGTTAAAAACAACATGTACACAGAAATAGCACAAGTGGGGAAAATTGAAAATTAGTTTAGGGTCAGCCCGATGGAAAAAGCTGCAAGGATGTGGTTGGGACACCAGATCAATAGGTATATGTGACACACAATGGGTTATACCGAATAAAACCTAGCTGGTAAATACCCAACAATTAAATATACATCCAGAAGCAAAAATGGAGAAACTATAAGCATAGAGTAAAGCCACATTGGCCAACAACTGCTGTCCCTAAGACTTAAAATAGATTCTGTTCTTACCCTCACTTGTTGCTAACAAAGAAGACAAAGTTAAAACCAAAACATTTAGATGCTCAGCTCAACATATGTTTCGCCGGAACCAACCGGCTTCATCTGGAGCAAAGATTATATAGCTTGTGCAAAGGATGAGTCTTCCCCCCTTTAAATACGTTCTAACTGGTAGAATAAACCAATAGGATAAAGAGATTCATTAATTACTGAGAGATATCATGTGAGTATAGGGATCAGAGGGTAATGCTGGCAGGTCAAGACTAATTAGCACGTAAATTACCTACAGGCAATTGATGTCTTGTCATGTGTTACTATAGGTCCAATGATTGAACCGAGTATGATGTTAAAAAGGTAAACACTGATTTCAGAGATGAAAGTGAATTGTTAGGTATGATCAGAACGTCAAGTTCAACATGAAAAGGCAGATGTTACTGACTGGTCAATAAAAAAGGCATTCTGCCCTGTATTTAATGTTGAATAATAATCGCTACAGTACCGGATGAAAAATATATATGTAAATAAGCCCGGCATTAGCCCCCGTGTTTTAAAACCTACTATACGTACAATGCAGATAAAGTTCACAAAAGAGGTGACTTGCCATAATGATTGATCCTGAGCAATATGCCGAACGAATTGTTAGCAGCAAGTTGTAGAAAGCCTCGAACTCGAGAATATGTAATGCTGATAGTAGGCTTGTGCCCCGATTTTTTTTTTTCGGTTCGATTCGATTCGATTTTTCGGATTTTCAAACTTTTCGATTCGGCTCGTTTCGACCGCTTTCTGTTTCGATTCGGTTCGGCTCGACTCGTTTTTCGTGTACATTTTTTTTCGGAATATCGACCATTTTTCGTATTTTCGTGTCACTTAGCTCGTTTTTTGTATCGACTTTTCGTGATTTCGGAAATTTTCGGTTTTTCAAAACGTCTTTTCTCCTCGTTTCAAAGCAATAAATTTCGATTTGACACATTTCATGTCCATTCGAAAATATTTCGTTTCGGCTCGGAAAACTTTTCGGATCTGCTGTTTTCAGATCTAAAAATTTTCGGAAAATCAGCCGCATCCGAAAACACGAATCGGGAAATTTCGTGAAAATTCCGAAATTCCGAAACGCACATCCCTAGCTGATAGGCAGCGCGTCTTCACGTTCTCAAGGGAAATAAACACAGGGAGGAATGGAGGGAGAGGTATATACGTAGGTAAAGTGGTCACGGAATACCAGATAGGTTAACCGCTAAACCATATGGCATATACAGTCAATGATACATACATTGATGAATGGTGGCAAAAAGTTCTGTGAAGGAAAATTATTGTCTATATGTAGAGGTTCTTTCTTCTGTCTGAAGATATGTATTCAGCTGGTAGAGTGGATACCTCAGAAGGAGAAAAGACGTAGAAAAAACGTAGTGCAACACTGTATGTTCACCATAAACAATATACATATATTGTAAAGAGATAGCAGAAAAAAAGACTCACATTCTTCGAGAGCTTCCAGCCCTCATATGTTCGCTTTCCAGGTTGTTAATAGGCCAACTGGTTTGCCTGCAGACTCACAATTCAGAGCTCCATAAGTCGCATGGATCACCTCCGGCACCTCAGTATTGAAGGAAAAGGCAGCAACCACCAGAAAAGTAAACCAAATGGAATGAAAATATTTTTTATTTAACATTTTTTTTTTTTTTTTTTTAATATTTTTTATTTATCCCAAAGGGATCAATCTAGTGGATTAAAATAGAGGAAAGCCAGAGGCTAAACGCGTTTCGCGCCGCTAAGGGCGCTTCTTCAGTAGCAGGTATAGTGAAAAAGAAAGGAAAAAGGACATTACCGTCCTCCTCGGGAACCCAGTTAATATAGCATGGGACATGGAGTAAAAACACCTGTCTTTGGAGTCCAATCACGGGGTTTCCGGCACACACTGACGATGTCATAAGGAAGTGGAGGCTGCAGACACTCAGTGTGTCCCAGGAAGTTGGCACTGGAGGTCGCTGGGTCTCACAATCTCTCCATTGGTGACTCATTTTTCCTCCTTCGAATGAACATCAATCATGAAGGGTGGCTCCCTCCTCAAATTGGACAGGCAGTGCAACTAGAATTATGTGGATTGAGGGAACCGGACCTTCTAAGTACAAATATAGTGGGTCCATGTGTATCAGTTATGTATCAGTTATACATAAGAGTTTTTTAGAGTACATATTTCTATTTCTTTATTTTATACTTTTTATTTATTCGAATGTCATGCTTTTTAAGAAAACAAATGTAGTTTTTTATGTTATATATACACATGGACCCACTATATTTGTACTTAGAAGGTCCGGTTCCCTCAATCCACATAATTCTAGTTGCACTGCCTGTCCAATTTGAGGAGGGAGCCACCCTTCATGATTGATGTTCATTCGAAGGAGGAAAAATGAGTCACCAATGGAGAGATTGTGAGACCCAGCGACCTCCAGTGCCAACTTCCTGGGACACACTGAGTGTCTGCAGCCTCCACTTCCTTATGACATCGTCAGTGTGTGCCGGAAACCCCGTGATTGGACTCCAAAGACAGGTGTTTTTACTCCATGTCCCATGCTATATTAACTGGGTTCCCGAGGAGGACGGTAATGTCCTTTTTCCTTTCTTTTTCACTATACCTGCTACTGAAGAAGCGCCCTTAGCGGCGCGAAACGCGTTTAGCCTCTGGCTTTCCTCTATTTTAATCCACTAGATTGATCCCTTTGGGATAAATAAAAAATATTAAAAAAAAAAAAAAAAAAAATTTTTTAAATAAAAAATATTTTCATTCCATTTGGTTTACTTTCCTGGTGGTTGCTGCCTTTTCCTTCAATACTGAGGTGCCGGAGGTGATCCATGCGACTTATGGAGCTCTGAATTGTGAGTCTGCAGGCAAACCAGTTGGCCTATTAACAACCTGAAAGCGAACATATGAGGGCTGGAAGCTCTCGAAGAATGTGAGTCTTTTTTTCTGCTATCTCTTTACAATATATGTATATTGTTTATGGTGAACATACAGTGTTGCACTACGTTTTTTCTACGTCTTTTCTCCTTCTGAGGTATCCACTCTACCAGCTGAATACATATCTTCAGACAGAAGAAAGAACCTCTACATATAGACAATAATTTTCCTTCACAGAACTTTTTGCCACCATTCATCAATGTATGTATCATTGACTGTATATGCCATATGGTTTAGCGGTTAACCTATCTGGTATTCCGTGACCACTTTACCTACGTATATACCTCTCCCTCCATTCCTCCCTGTGTTTATTTCCCTTGAGAACGTGAAGACGCGCTGCCTGTTTGTATGGTTTTTGTTTATGGTCAATCGGTGATATTGGGAAGATATCTCCATCAGGCTTCTATAGCGATCTCCATAGATCTCCTCCCCTACTTGTAAGCGCACTATCCCCCCTGTCTCTCTCACATATGGTTGAGCCAATGCAATGAATGAGATACCACATGGTGTACTGCAACCTATGAGATATGTCAGTTCATGGTGAGATTCACCGACAAGAGGAATGTGTGTGTATGGGCAGTCAAAAAACCCTATATTGCGTGAGAGGTTTTGACAATAGGCTGCAACGTAGGAAACGAACGTCCTATAATTTGGGCCGTATATTTTGTGATGATTATCGCGCCGCCTGCGCCTACAACGACAACCGCTCAACGGAGAGTAGGATAGTGCACAGAAGATATAAATAAAGGGCATGGGGAGAAAACCAAAAGACTGTCCACTGAAAACACATAAGTAGTCTGTATATTCATGAGTAAGTTGGAAAAGCACATAGGTAACAATGTGTAACAAACATATATCAATCTGACGGCGTTAATAGAAATGTGTCAGCTGCCTACTCACAAAGAGGTACAAACATGCAACGCGGATAGCAAAAAATAAATGAAAAATGAATCATAAAGAATGATAAATGATCCATGATGGATCGGAAAGACTGAATGTGTATTATGCAATAATTTTACATGGCCCATCGTCCAGGAGACAAATATGAACCCAATAATGGGTGATATAAATATATCCGAACTGATGGATGTTATAATGGGCTATAGAACAGAATGTTATAAGAAACAGACGTCAGATTATGCCAATATTGTTTGATCAAAAATATAGACAAGGCAGCTACGTCGCTGGACACATAAGTTGCGATACGCTTACTAAACCGATGATATTAATAGCAGATTAACAATAGAACTTCACTCAACAAAATTATAAATGTTGAAAGTCTGATGGCTGAGTGAGAAAACCATGTACCCTCCTGTGCACCTGAGAAGAAAAATTCTACATAAAATCTCGACCTAAAAAATAGATCAAAATTGCTTAGTGAACCAACTATATTAGAAATACAAAATATGATCAGCTTAGTATTCAGTAAGAAAAACATCCTAGTACTCTTAACACTAAAAAACTGTATATTTACAAGAAGGGGGTATATGAAAAGCCTTCATTAAGCCCTTTGGGGGCTAAAGTCTGTAACCTATATATCCAGCGACATTCTCTTTGTCGCAGTTTGCGGTCATAGTCGCCTTTTCTTGGAGACGGAGAAACCAGCTCTAAACCACAAAATTTCAAAACCTTAACATTGTTGCTATGGTATTGTGACAGGTGACGTGAGATTGGTGTTTCTTGTGATCGCCGAATGGAGTGAATATGTTCCATAATCCTTCTTTTGAAGGGACGAAAGGTTTTACCAACATACATTTTCCCACATTCACACAGGGCCAGGTATACTATGCCGACTGAATTACAATTGAAGAATGTCTTAATCATGAAATCTTGTATTTTAGAAGAATCTGTGATTTTTTTAGAGTCTTTCAAAATATGCTTACAGGCAACACAGTGACCACATTGATAAGTGCCCCGCAAATTAATGGATAGCCATGTAGATGATGGATGAGTAGGTGGACTTGAGTAATGGCTGTGTACCAGCCTATCTCTCAGATTTTGGCTGCGTCTTGCTGTAATAGACGCCCTTGATGGTAATACTCCAACGTTTCCTACGTTGCAGCCTATTGTCAAAACCTCTCACGCAATATAGGGTTTTTTGACTGCCCATACACACACATTCCTCTTGTCGGTGAATCTCACCATGAACTGACATATCTCATAGGTTGCAGTACACCACGTGGTATCTCATTCATTGCATTGGCTCAACCATAACCTATCAGCATTACATATTCTCGAGTTCTCGAGGCTTTCTACAACTTGCTGCTAACAATTCGTTCGGCATATTGCTCAGGATCAATCATTATGGCAAGTCACCTCTTTTGTGAACTTTATCTGCATTGTACGTATAGTAGGTTTTAAAACACAGGGGCTAATGCCGGGCTCATTTACATATATATTTTTCATCCGGTACTGTAGCGATTATTATTCAACATTAAATACAGGGCAGTATGCCTTTTTTATTGACCAGTCAGTAACATCTGCCTTTTCATGTTGAACTTGACGTTCTGATCATACCTAACAATTCACTTTCATCTCTGAAATCAGTGTTTACCTTTTTAACATCATACTCGGTTCAATCATTGGACCTATAGTAACACATGACAAGACATCAATTGCCTGTAGGTAATTTACGTGCTAATTAGTCTTGACCTGCCAGCATTACCCTCTGATCCCTATACTCACATGATATCTCTTAGTAATTAATGAATCTCTTTTTCCTATTGGTTTATTCTACCAGTTAGAACGTATTTAAAGGGGGAAGACTCATCCTTTGCACAAGCTATATAATCTTTGCTCCAGATGAAGCCGGTTGGTTCCGGCCAAACATATGTTGAGCTGAGCATCTAAATGTTTTGGTTTTAACTTTGTCTTCTTTGTTAGCAACAAGTGAGGGTAAGAACAGAATCTATTTTAAGTCTTAGGGACAGCAGTTGTTGGCCAATGTGGCTTTACTCTATGCTTATAGTTTCTCCATTTTTGCTTCTGGATGTATATTTAATTGTTGGGTATTTACCAGCTAGGTTTTATTCGGTATAACCCATTGTGTGTCACATACACCTATTGATCTGGTGTCCCAACCACATCCTTGCAGCTTTTTCCATCGGGCTGACCCTAAACTAATTTTCAATTTTCCCCACTTGTGCTATTTCTGTGTACATGTTGTTTTTAACTGGCTGTCAGGGCTCAGCGGGCGCCGCCTGACCCGGCGTCCCGCCGGGCCGCCGACCCGGCGTCCTCCTTCCCGGCTCCGGGGTCGGCGTCCTCTTCGGGTCCTGTGTGCGCGCAGTAGGCGCGCGTGCCGCGCGGCAGTTCCGGATTTAGCCCTCCCAGCGGCGCGACGTCACCAATCTCCATGTGACCGCGAAGGACCAATCAGCAGGCAAGGCACCAGATTTAAACTTGCTTTTCCCATTCCTCAGTGCCCTTTCGTGGTTTTGCCTGTCTGACCCTTAAGTGCTCGTTTATTTCACTCAATTTGACTTACTGTGTATGACCTGGCTATCCCTCTCGACTTGTGTACCTCTATACCCCTTGACCCGGCTTGTTACTCGACTCTGTTTTCGCCTATATACCCTATTGCTTTCTGATATACGTTCCTGGCTTACCAGCGTTTACACCAGCCACTCTAAGGACTGGTTCCTGTCCTCCTTGTGTCCCTGCCTTATAGGTTCACCTCCTGTTTGTGCGAAACCCAGCCACTTTAAGGACTGGTACCGCATTGTGACTCTATCTTGCTTTACCGGCACTGACGTTACGTACCCTTGGTTGGTGTTGGCCTGAAGACAGGGCAGCCCTCATTATTTGTGTTAACCCAGCCACTACAAGGACTGGTTTCTCTCCTACGAACTCGAGGCTCCTGTTTTCACTTAGGGCTAACCGTTCGTCCACCCTCAGGTACGTGAGCGTGCCTGACATCACGAAAGGGCCATGGACCTTGCAGGGACCGCTCAGCAATTCTCTGGTCTAGAAAGCCGTTTGGAGGAGCAAGATCACCGTCTTGATCAGTTCGCCCAGGCCCTCCAAACGCTGCTCACCCGTACCGCCCCTACCCAGGTAGAGGTTTCCCCTCCCGTGAATCCTCTCCCTTCCGAACCGTTCTCTGTGCCCACCTCGTACCCTAACTTGCTTCCTCCAGTACGTTATGGGGGCGATCCTACCGCCTGTCGAGGTTTTCTGAACCAGATTTCTATTCATTTCGAATTAACCCCGTGGTCTTACCCTACTGATCGTGCCAAAATCGCCTTTGTCATCAACCATCTTACCGACAAAGCGTTGAATTGGGCTAACCCTCTTTGGGATACCGATAAACCGATTGTCTATAATTATCGTGACTTTATGTCGGCCTTTCGTAGGGTTGTTTGACCCTCCCGGGCGTAAAACCAATGCCGCAAAATCCTTGTTACGCTTGCGCCAGGGTGCGAAATCACTGGGTGAATATGCTCTGGAGTTTAGATCATTGGCTTCTGAATTGAACTGGAACAATGAGGCTTTGATAGCCGTGTTTTCTGAGGGCCTGAACGATGAGTTGCAAGATGAGATAGCGGCCAGAGATCTCCCAGGGGACCTGGAGGACTTGATTACTTACCTGTCCTTTATCGATGAACGCCTTCGCCATCGTCGACTTACTAAGGAGAGGTCTAAAAGACCACCGGTTAGGCAGCCTCCCCGGTTTTCTGTACCGTTGCTTCCCGAGTCTCATTCACCCCCGAACCATGCAATTAGATAGCACCAAGATCCCTGATAGTGAAAAACAACGCAGACGACGTGAGGGTTTATGCCTGTACTGTGGTTTGGGGGGTCATTTCCTTAAGGGCTGTTCCAAACGCCCCCAGGGTCCATCGGGAAACTCTCATGCCTAAGTGCCTTTAGGGGACAGCTCTTAGGCGCTTTTCCTTCGTCCCCCAAACTGGAAAATAGACTCCGGGTTCCGGTTACTCTATCCTGGGAGAGTTCCCGTAACCCGGTACAACTCTATGCCTTAGTAGACTCTGGTGCTGCCGATAACTTTATTGACATAAATTTTGCTCGCAAACATGCCATACCCCTGGTTGAAAAAGAAACCCCATTACTTGTACAGGCCATCGATGGCAGACCTCTCGAAACCCCTTTTGTTTTGTTTGAATCTCGCAATATTACTGTTGGGATAGGACTGTGTCATAAAGAAAGTATGTTCTTCCATGCTATTTCGTCCCCTTCCTATCGTACTGGGTTACCCCTGGTTAACCGCCATAACCCTGTTATTGACTGGCGAGCTCGTCAGATCGCGAAGTGGATAATGATTGTATGGCTTCTTGTATTGAGATTCCCTATCCATTAATGTCTTGAATTTGCCTACGGCCCCTCCTCTGACGACTTCCATTCCTGTCCCCTACTCGGACTTGGCACCTGTGTTTGACAAAAAGAGGCCGATAGATTACCCCCCCATCGTTCTTACGATTGTGCCATCGACCTTCTTCCTGGTACCATGCCTCCCAAAGGGGCTGTCTATCCTTTGTCCGTGAAAGAACATAAGGTTTTGGAGGAGTACATTAAAGATTCCCTTAAAAAAGGGTTTATTCGTCCTTCCTCCTCACCGCTGGGGCAGGGTTTTTCTTTGTACAGAAAAAGGAGGGTGATCTTAGACCCTGTATCGATTTTCGAGGGTTGAACAAGATCACCGTGAAAAATGCCTATCCCATTCCACTCATCCCCGAGCTGTTTGACCGCCTGAAACATTCCAAAATCTTTTCAAAACTGGATCTCAGAGGAGCGTACAATTTAATAAGAATCAAACACGGGGATGAGTGGAAGACTGCGTTTAACACCAGGTTAGGGCATTACGAGTACTTGGTTATGCCCTTCGGTTTATGTAACGCTCCAGCAGTGTTTCAGGCATTTATTAATGATGTGTTACGAGAGTACACCCCTTGTTTTGTCGTGGTTTACCTTGATGATGTGTTAATACATTCCCCTGATCTGAACACCCACCACATACATGTACGACTCGTCTTATCTAAGCTCTTGGCCAACGGCCTCTACTGTAAGCTAGAAAAATGCCTATTCGATGTCCAACAGGTACAGTTTTTGGGTTATGTTATATCTTCCTCTGGTTTCATGATGGATCCCAAAAAACTGGAGGCCATCAGTCACTGGCCTCTTCCCAAGGGCCTCAAGGCCATTCAAAGGTTTATTGGCTTCTCTAATTACTATAGACGGTTTCAAGGGCTTTTCGTCCATTATTGCACCATTACAGCATTGACGAGAAAGGGAGGTGACACTCAGAATTGGTCCTCCAGTGCCCTGGAGGCTTTCGAACGGTTAAAGGAGGCCTTTTCCACTGCTCCCATTCTACACCACCCTGATCCCAATAGACCCTTCGTTTTAGAGGTTGACGCATCAGAAACCGGGGTAGGAGCCGTCTTGTCACAACGTCCAGCCGATGACAAGCCCATGCAACCCTGTGGTTTTTATTCTAGGAAATTGTCCCCTACCGAGGCCCGTTATGACATTGGGGACAGGGAATTGTTAGCCATTATTTTGGCCTTAAAAGAATGGCGCCATCTCTTGGAGGGCTCCACCTGTCCGTTTTCCATTCTCACTGACCACAAAAATTTGATTTACCTGTCCGAGGCTAAAAGGTTGAACCCTAGACAAGCTCGATGGGCCCTTTCTCACCAGATTTGACTTCCTCATTACGTACAGACCCGGGTCTAAAAATGTTAAGGCCGACGCACTCTCCAGACAATATGAACCCCTAGCAACTCCAGTGTCTGTACCTGTGTCCATAGTTCCCGAAAGGAAAATTTTAGCCTCTCTGAGTACACGAGTCGAGTCTCCTTTCTGGAACCTCTTACTCTCTAAACAGGCTCTGGCTCCCCCGTCTAAACCACAGAATAAGCTATTCGTTCCTTCTGTAGAGGTACCCACTGCTTTACAGCTCTTTCACGAATCCAAATTCGCTGGACATTTTGGGGTAAATAAAACTCTTGACTTGATTAAACGACACCTTTGGTGGCCGACACTTACTAAGGATGTAAAAGATTACGTAACCACCTGTTTTGTTTGTACCCGTTCCAAATCCTCCCGCCTTTGTCCTGCTGGCCTCCTCCAACCCCTACCGATCCCTGAGCGCCCTTGGTCTCATTTAGCTATGGACTTCCTAGTGGAACTAACTCCTTCACTTGGTCATACTGTGATTTTTGTGGTTGTCGATCGCTTCTCTAAAATGGCACATTTTATTCCGTTAAAGAAGCTCCCCTCCTCCAGCGAGCTAGTACAGATTTTCACCAAAGAAATATTCAGACTACATGGTGTTCCTAATGTTCTCGTCTCGGATCGGGGTTCTCAGTTTATCTCTAAGTTCTGGAGAGGCTTCTGTCACCAGTTGGGCGTTAAACTGTCCTTTTCGTCCGCGTATCACCCGCAAACGAACGGTTTAGCCGAAAGAACCAACCAAACGCTTGAAACTTATTTAAGGTGTTTTATTTCTGACGCACAGGATGATTGGGTTACTCTGTTACCATGGGCAGAATTTGCGTATAACAACGCCACATCACAGTCGACCAAATTTTCTCCTTTCGAAATAGTCACGGGTATGCATCCCACTATTTTTCCATCCTCGTTCTCCCCCCAGAACATTCCTGCCCTGGAGGAACACCTAGATAAGCTCCGGGTTATTTGGGAAAAGACCAGGTTGAATCTAGAATCCGCTTCATTGAGCCAGAAGCGGGCGGCTGATCGGAGGCGCAGACCTCCACCAGTGTACCATGTGGGTGACAGGGTTTGGCTCAGCACACGCCACATTCGTCTGAAGGTTCCGTCTATGAAATTCGCGCCTCGTTTTATCGGTCCGTATAGAATACTCCGATGTATCAATCCCGTAGTGTACGCACTGCAATTGCCCGTCTCTTTGCGTATTCCGAACTCCTTTCATGTCTCTTTATTGAAGCCGCTCTCCTGCAACCGTTTTACTCGCCCTGACTCTCCTCCTCCCCCTGTGGTGGTTGATGGGACTCCCGAGTATGAAATTGAGTCCATTTTGGATTCCCGTTATGTCCGCAATCGGTTGCAGTATTTGGTTCATTGGACTGGCTATGGCCCCGCGGATCGCACATGGGTTTCGTCACGTGACGTTCATGCTCCTCGATTGGTCTCCGCCTTTCATCATCGTTTTCCCGATCGCCGGCTCCTAGCCGCCCGGTGGGCGTTCCTCGAGGCGGGGGTGCTGTCAGGGCTCAGCGGGCGCCGCCGACCCGGCGTCCCGCCGGGCCGCCGACCCGGCGTCCTCCTTCCCGGCTCCGGGGTCGGCGTCCTCTTCGGGTCCTGTGTGCGCGCAGTAGGCGCGCGTGCCGCCGGCAGTTCCGGATTTAGCCCTCCCGGCAGCGCGACGTCACCAATCAGCAGGCAAGGCACCAGATTTAAACTTGCTTTTCCCATTCCTCAGTGCCCTTTCGTGGTTTTGCCTGTCTGACCCTTAAGTGCTCGTTTATTTCACTCAATTTGACTTACTGTGTATGACCTGGCTATCCCTCTCGACTTGTGTACCTCTATACCCCTTGACCCGGCTTGTTACTCGACTCTGTTTTCGCCTATACCCTATTGCTTTCTGATATACGTTCCTGGCTTACCAGCGTTTACACCAGCCACTCTAAGGACTGGTTCCTGTCCTCCTTGTGTCCCTGCCTTATAGGTTCACCTCCTGTTTGTGCGAAACCCAGCCACTTTAAGGACTGGTACCGCATTGTGACTCTATCTTGCTTTACCGGCACTGACGTTACGTACCCTTGGTTGGTGTTGGCCTGAAGACAGGGCAGCCCTCATTATTTGTGTTAACCCAGCCACTACAAGGACTGGTTTCTCTTCTATGTACTCGAGGCTCCTGTTTTCACTTAGGGCTAACCGTTCGTCCACCCTCAGGTACGTGAGCGTGCCTGACACTGGCACCCGGGAGTGTCTTTTCTGGTGTTTTTGATTAAAGGCTATTTGCCATTGTTGTTTGCCACTCCCTGGTTTTCGGGTGGCTCTCCTATTCGGGCAGTCCGCTGGTACTTCTATTCTTTTAGTTTGTAAATCTGCCTTGTCAGGCAAAGACTGTCACATTATCTGATTCCTGTTACAATGGTTTATATAATTACTGTGGTCTCTGATTGTCAACTTATGTAAACCTCTGCTCTGTTATCTAATGTATTCAGGCATTCTGATGCTAGGCCTGTGATTACATGATGCCATATTGCTTCATGTCTGGAGATGGCTGGTTCACTTGAGGCTGTGGGGGGGGGCAGGCTGTAATTCTTCATTGTCTGTAGTCCCTTTTGGAACTGTATACGTACAATAAAGGTGTTCAGTTTGTCTGTTCCATTCTAACCCTGAAAGACCCCGGATCTACAGCCTCGCCTCAGTTCTGGGGGATGCTAGCAGGCTCTCTACATGTACCTGTCTTTAAGCTGCGGCTAAGGACCAGGAGAAAGGCACAGGAGTCTGCCGGGTAGAACATGGGGGGTGGTCCTGTAAGGAAGCAGCATTGGCAGATGTGACCTTGTCGGGGTACTGAGATCTGTTACAAGGCACAATTCTACAAACTGGAACCACCAGTCAGGGTAACTCAACTTGAAGCCGTCACCGAGCCAAGGTCACTGAGGGTCTAATACAGAATTACATTGCATATAGTGATACTCCTTCTAGGTGGACCTCTCAGTCCATTTGTTGAGGTGTCTATGTGTCTGCCCGCAGAAACGGCGAGAGCGGGAGATGCAGCAGCAGATGCTCATGCAAGACGAGGAGACGCTGGAACTGCGAGAAACCTACACGTCCTTACAGCAAGAGGTGGAGATGAAGACCAAGAAACTCAAAAAGGTGAGTCTGTGCCGTATCGGCTGTAAAATGGTATGATCGTGGCCGGCCAGTTTATCTATAACCTTATAATCACGAAGGTCCATCCACCTATATGTATAAAATGTGTTTTACACGGAATAATAAAATTCCATTTTCTATCATTTTCGAATCTCTCGGACCCAGGAGAAATGGTTTTACCAGTCAGTATGTAATATCTCCCACGTTTCCTCTGTTCATCTACAACCTGGATTTTTATGTGTCTCGTTCCTTCTGCTGCTCAATCCCTTTACCTGTGGACAGCATGTGGGGGCGTCCTCATGTGTCACCGCTGTGTGTGTGGAGGATGTCCCCCACAGGTTGTTGGGTCTCTGGAGCCTCCCTCCCTATACTCACCTCTCTGTCCGCGGTCCCGTGGTGGTCTGACTTCCTTGAATTCAGACCCTGCTTTTAAACCCTCACAGCATGATGCGCCAGTTTCAGGTGCCCCCCGGCAGAGCCAGGAGAGTGCCTGAAGGGGAGGGTGGGGTCCTTTAGTATCCCCATCAGTAAGGGGTAAGACAAGACAAGAGAGGCATCGCTGCAAAGGTCACAGTCTGACCTTTTCAGTGATGCCCCTCTTAACCCCTTATGTGCCAGCACTGCGATCTGGTACCTTTCAGCGTTGCATTGCAGCCTTCTTTTGGTGTGGGCTGACATCTTGGATGCCAGCCCCGCTTACTGGGCCTCCCATCATTCACTGACGTCGTGACGATTGGGCGCAGTGACATCAGAAAGGGAATAGCCGGAGAGGGGATTCCCTATGTTAGAGATATGGGAGTCCTTTGGACCCCTGTATCTCCCAATCGGTGCATAACAGAGGGTCATGTTTGGTATCATTGGAAAGGCCGGGACATGACCTTTCCAATTATTCCAAACATGACCAGGTTATATGTAAGATTAAACACATAAAAATAAACTATCGTTCACTTTTCAATCATAATGTGAACAATGATGCTGCACGAGCTCACCTTCTCATTTCCCACGACGAAAAATTACTGTTTTTCAGTTTTAGTTAAAAATCGCATCTTTTCTCCGAAAAATACAGTAACGGGTCGGGTTCCCATTTCTAATTTTTTTAGAGTGCCTCCATAGAATATATAACCCCAAAGACTCGGATGATAAAATGTGAAAAAAAATGTTACACGCTGCAAATTATTGAAATGAGAGGAATTTCTGATTACTTTCCATTATTTTGTTAGAACATTCTGGCAGGATATGACGTATACATATAATATATATATATATATATATATATTATATATATACAGTATATTATGAATCTGCTGAGTCTGACATAAAAAAAAGGATATATAATATGTCTGGGTCCTACAATAAAACATGACTTCAAGTCACGTTTAAACATGATGAGCACAAAACAGTCAAAATGAGCTCAGCAAACAGAGGTGAAATGGCTCAGCAGCGAAGGGGTTAAAGCCTCCACACATCTCGTCCTGAGCGTCTACCTCCCCTATAACGTGCTGGTCGCTTTACATTGGAAGGTGACCGGGGTGACCGTTTATGTTCTTCTTTTTTAACATATTTAACTTTATTGAAAACCAGATGACACATCAATGTCTAGTGCAGCTACAGAATAATAGTGTTCCATAAGGTAACAGATATCAACGCATATAAACCCTATAATGATCAGTATCGACATAACGTACAGATTGTCTTAATACCGGAGAGAAACAGTGTAATTTCAGCAGAGATCTGTAGCAGTAAGGCGTAGGGTGTCACAGCACCGGGTATTTAGTTAAGGACCCTGAGTCTGCGTAGTGGGACTCATTCTGGACAGGCAAGTAGATGGCCAATAATACCATTTCAGGGTGTTTTCAGCAGCTTTCCCTTGTGCATAAACAAGCCGCTTCTCAGATGAGCGGATGGACTCTACCTCACGGAGCCACAAAGTGAGAAGGGGGTTTCAAGCCATTTCCAGTACAGGGGTATCGCCAGCCGTGCCGCCTGTAACAAGCGTACCGCCACTGACTTCTTAAATGACTCGGGGGCTACATCTGTGTGGCTCAGTAGATAGAACTCTGGCGAAAAAGGGGACTGGGGTTCCAATACTTCGCAATTCCGTGCGTGGATAGTGGTCCAGAATCGGTGCAGATGCGGGCATGACCACCATATATGTAGGGGGTTGGCGGCAGATGCCTGGCATCTCCAGCAGGTTGCCCCTTCTCTCCCTGGCAAGTGTCTAAATATGTTGGGTGTTTTATGCCATCTAGTCAGTAGCTTATAGCTTGCCTCCTGAAGCCTAGTGGACCTCGAGCTAGTGTGAGCCAATGAACATATTGACCGCCATTGGTGGTCATCATCGAACTGTACGTCTAGTTCCCTCTCCCAGCTGGCACGGGCTGCCGACGAACAAGTGTCAATAGACTAAGAGGTCATACATAGCCGTAAGGCAATGGGAGGGCAGTCTACCCCGTTCCACTATCGTCTCGAATGGTGTGAGTGGTCTCGTGTACGAGTCAAGAGTGGAAAGTGAGCATAGCTGCTGGATGAGTCTATGGTGGTGGAACCTGGTTACAAACGAGTCCGGGTGTGAAACAGGTAGGAGGTTGCACGCAGTAGGTGTTCCTGCGGCTAAGAAATGATGGAGGCGCAGTGAGGGCGAAGGGTTAGCAAGGCCCATCAGTCGTAAAGTTCGTGAGAACTCCGGGAGTTGCTGCAGTGGTAACAGCGGGGATGGGAACGGTGCAAGGTCACGTTTGTACGTTAAGTTACGCCAAGTGTGTATCGTAGCGTTGATTAGGGGGTGTGGTTTGGCCCATCTTTTTAGCGTTAAAGCAGGGAGCCAGGGGAGCTTAGGTAAAGGACAGCTCACGTTTGCTTGCTCTATCCCTATCCACTGCTTGTCGCATACGCCAGTCGTCTACTCCAAAATGCGTTGGAGGTGGGCTGCGCCATAGTAATACCAAAAGTGTGGTACTCCTACCCCCCCAACATGTTTGGGCGTGGCGAGTAATGCCATAGCGATCCTAGGCTTTTTAGAATCCCATATATAGCTAGAGATTGTGCGTTGAACGTGGCAGGAGTATCGGGACTGTGTGAAAAAGATACAGGACGCGCGGCAGTATATTCATCTTAACCACATTAATGCGGCCAAACCAAGATATGTGGGGGTATGACCAGGACAAAAGATCCTCTATCAGGGCCGTCAACAGTGGTCGGTAGTTAGTTGCGTATAAAGCCGCGCATGTCGGCGTCAATGTAATATAGATACTTCAGTGCCGTAGTGCACCAGCGGAAGGGACGTGAGGGATTCCCTCGTGACAGTTTATGTTCATCGGTAGAGCCCGAGCTTTCACAATTCTTTTTTTCCTGCTTAGTGATAATAAACCTCAACGTGTTTATAATCTTGTGCTTCTGGTCTGGACGAGGAAAATAAACGCAAACACCAGCATCAGATCTTCTGCCATCACCAGTTACTAGTCTAAGCACTGGTATGTCACCACGCTTTGCCGGTATCTGCTTATTTACATTAAGATTGTGCCGGGGTGATCAGGACACAGTGCCGGGGTGATCAGGACACAGTGCCGGGGTGATTACGGTGATCAGATCACAGGGCCGGGGTGATTAGGGTGATCAGGACACAGTGCTGGGGTGATTAGGGTGATCAGGACACAGTGATTAGGGTGATCAGGACACAGTGCCGGGGTGATCAGGACACAGGGCCGGGGTGATCAGGACACAGTACCAGGGTGATCAGGACACAGTGCCGGGGTGATTAGGGTGATCAGGACACAGTGCCGGGGTGATCAGGTGACAGGGCCGGGGTGATCAGGTCACAGGGCCGGGGTGATCAGGTCACAGGGCCGGGGTGATTAGGGTGATCAGGACACAGTGATGGGGTGATTAGGGTGATAAGGTCACAGGGCCGGGGTGATAAGGTCACAGGCCCGGGGTGATTAGGGTGATCAGGTCACAGGGCCGGGGTGATAAGGACACAGTGCCGCTGTGATCAGGACACAGTGCCGGGGTGATCAGGAGACAGGGCCGGGGTGATCAGGACACAGTGCCGGGGTGATTAGGGTGATCAGGTCACAGGGCCGGGGTGATTAGGGTGATCAGGACACAGTGCCGGGGTGATTAGGGTGATCAGGTCACAGGGCCGGGGTGATAAGGTCACAGGCCCGGGGTGATTAGGGTGATCAGGTCACAGGGCCGGGGTGATCAGGTCACAGGGTCGGGGTGATCAGGTCACAGGGCCGGGGTGATCAGGACACAGTGCCGGGGTGATTAGGGTGATCAGGACACAGTGATTAGGGTGATCAGGACACAGTGCCGGGGTGATCAGGACACAGGGCCGGGGTGATCAGGACACAGTACCAGGGTGACCAGGACACAGTGCCGGGGTGATTAGGGTGATCAGGACACAGTGCCGGGGTGATCAGGTCACAGGGCCGGGGTGATCAGGACACAGTGCTGGGGTGATTAGGGTGATCAGGACACAGAGATGGGGTGATTAGGGTGATAAGGTCACAGGGCCGGGGTGATAAGGTCACAGGCCCGGGGTGATTAGGGTGATCAGGTCACAGGGCCGGGGTGATCAGGACACAGTGCCGGGGTGATCAGGACACAGTGCCGGGGTGATCAGGACACAGGGACGGGGTGATCAGGACACAGTGCCGGGGTGATTAGGGTGATCAGGTCACAGGGCCGGGGTGATTAGGGTGATCAGGACACAGTGCCGGGGTGATTAGGTGATCAGGTCACAGGGCCGGGGTGATAAGGTCACAGGCCCGGGGTGATAGGGTGATCAGTCACAGGGCCGGGTGATCAGGTCACAGGGCCGGGGTGATCAGGTCACAGGGCCGGGGTGATCAGGTCACAGGGCCGGGGTGATCAGGTCACAGGGCCGGGGTGATCAGGACACAGTGCCGGGGTGATCAGGACACAGTGCCGGGGTGATCAGGACACAGGGCCGGGGTGATCAGGACACAGGGCCGGGGTGATCAGGACACAGTGCCGGGTGATCAGGACACAGTGCCGGGGTGATTAGGGTGATCAGGTCACAGGGCCGGGGTGATTAGGGTGATCAGGACACAGTGCCGGGGTGATCAGGTCACAGGGCCGGGGTGATCAGGACACAGTGCTGGGGTGATTAGGGTGATCAGGACACAGGGCCGGGGTGATAAGGTCACAGGGCCGGGGTGATTAGGGTGATCAGGACACAGTGCTGGGGTGATTAGGGTGATCAGGTCACAGGGCTGGGGTGATTAGGGTGATCAGGACACAGGGCCGGGGTGATAAGGTCACAGGGCCGGGGTGATTAGGGTGATCAGGACACAGTGCTGGGGTGATTAGGGTGATCAGGTCACAGGGCCAGGGTGATAAGGTCACAGGCCCGGGGTGATTAGGGTGATCAGGTCACAGGGCTGGGGTGATCAGGACACAGTGCCGGGGTGATCAGGACACAGGGCCGGGGTGATCAGGGTGATCAGGACACAGAGCCGGGGTGATCAGGTCACAGGGCCGGGGTGATCAGGTCACAGGGCCGGGGTGATCAGGTCACAGGGCCGGGGTGATCAGGTCACAGGCCCGGGGTGATCAGGTCACAGGCCCGGGGTGATTAGGGTGATCAGGTCACAGGGCCGGGGTGATCAGGTCACAGGGCCGGGGTGATCAGGTCACAGGGCTGGGGTGATAAGGTCACAGGGCCGGGGTGATTAGGGTGATCAGGACACAGTGCTGGGGTGATTAGGACACAGGGCCGGGGTGATCAGGGTGATCAGGACACAGGGCCGGGGTGATCAGGACACAGAGCCGGGGTGATCAGGTCACAGGGCTGGGGTGATCAGGTCACAGGGCTGGGGTGATCAGGTCACAGGGCCGGGGTGATCAGGTCACAGGGCCGGGGTGATAAGGTCACAGGCCCGGGGTGATTAGGGTGATCAGGTCACAGGGCCGGGGTGATCAGGTCACAGGGCCGGTGTGATCAGGTCACAGGGCCAGGGTGATCAGGACACAGGGCCGGGGTCATCAGAACACAGGGCCTGGGTGATCAGGACACAGGGCCGGGGTGATCAGGACACAGGGCCGGGGTGATCAGGACACAGGGCCGGGGTGATCAGGTCACAGGGCCGGGGTGATCAGGTCACAGGGCCGGGGTGATCAGGTCACAGGGCCGGTGTGATCAGGTCACAGGGCCAGGGTGATCAGGACACAGGGCCGGGGTGATCAGGACACAGGGCCGGGGTGATCAGGACACAGGGCCGGGGTGATCAGGACACAGGGCCGGGGTGATCAGGACACAGGCCGGGGTGATCAGGTCACAGGGCCGGGTGATCAGGTCACAGGGCCGGGGTGATCAGGTCACAGGGCCGGGGTGATCAGGTCACAGGGCCGGGGTGATCAGGTCACAGGGCCGGGGTGATAAGGTCACAGGGCCGGGGTGATTAGGGTGATCAGGACACAGTGCTGGGGTGATTAGGGTGATCAGGTCACAGGGCCGGGGTGATAAGGTCACATGCCCGGGTGATTAGGGTGATCAGGTCACAGGGCCGGGGTGATCAGGACACAGTGCCGGGGTGATCAGGACACAGGGCCGGGGTGATCAGGACACAGTGCCGGGGTGATCAGGACACAGTGCCGGGGTGATTAGGGTGATCAGGTCACAGGGCCGGGGTGATTAGGGTGATCAGGACACAGGGCCGGGGTGATAAGGTCACAGGGCCGGGGTGATTAGGGTGATCAGGACACAGTGATGGGGTGATTAGGGTGATCAGGTCACAGGGCCGGGGTGATAAGGTCACAGGCCCGGGGTGATTAGGGTGATCAGGTCACAGGGCTGGGGTGATCAGGACACAGTGCCGGGGTGATCAGGACACAGGGCCGGGGTGATCAGGACACAGAGCCGGGGTGATCAGGTCACAAGGCTGGGGTGATCAGGTCACAGGGCCGGGGTGATCAGGTCACAGGGCCGGGGTGATCAGGTCACAGGGCCGGGGTGATCAGGTCACAGGGCTGGGGTGATCAGGTCACAGGGCCGGGGTGATCAGGACACAGGGCCGGGGTGATCAGGGTGATCAGGACACAGAGCCGGGGTGATCAGGTCACAGGGCCGGGGTGATCAGGTCACAGGGCCGGGGTGATCAGGTCACAGGGCCGGGGTGATCAGGTCACAGGGCCGGGGTGATCAGGTCACAGGGCCGGGGTGATCAGGTCACAGGGCCGGGGTGATCAGGTCACAGGGCCGGGGTGATCAGGTCACAGGGCCGGGGTGATCAGGTCACAGGGCCGGGGTGATAAGGTCACAGGCCCGGGGTGATAAGGGTGATCAGGTCACAGGGCTGGGGTGATCAGGTCACAGGGCCGAGGTGATCAGGTCACAGGGCTAGGGTGATAAGGTCACAGGGCCGGGGTGATTAGGGTGATCAGGACACAGGGCCGGGGTGATTAGGGTGATCAGGACACAGTGCTGGGGTGATTAGGGTGATCAGGTCACAGGCCCGGGGTGATTAGGGTGATCAGGTCACAGGGCCGGGGTGATAAGGACACAGTGCCGGGGTGATCAGGACACCGGGGTGATCAGGGTGATCAGGACACAGGGCCGGGGTGATCAGGACACAGAGCTGGGGTGATCAGGTCACAGGGCTGGGGTGATCAGGTCACAGGGCCGGGGTGATCAGGTCACAGGACCGGGGTGATCAGGTCACAGGGCCGGGGTGATAAGGTCACAGGCCCGGGGTGATTAGGGTGATCAGGTCACAGGGCCGGGGTGATCAGGTCACAGGGCCGGGGTGATCAGGTCACAGGGCCGGGATGATCAGGTCACAGGGCCGGGGTGATCAGGACACAGGGCCGGGGTGATCAGGACACAGGGCCGGGGTCATCAGAACACAGGGCCGGGGTGATCAGGACACAGGGCCGGGGTGATCAGGACACAGGGCCGGGGTGATCAGGACACAGGGCCGGGGTGATCAGGACACAGGGCCGGGGTGATCAGGACACATGGCCGGGGTGATCAGGACACAGGGCAGGGGTGATCAGGACACAGGACGGGGTGATCAGGACACAGGGCCGGGGTGATCAGGACACAGAGCAGCTGGATTCACATCTGGTAAGTCCTGGCTCAGAGTAAGCAACGTGGAACATGCGTAACATCCAGCCCCGCCACGTGTGAGGAGAATCCGATCCAAAATCCCATTAATGGATTCCATCTCGTCACATGAGAACATTTCAGCTGGTTTGGTCGATTTGTCTGCGTGTACGAGGATAGTTTATATGTAGAACATTGGTTGCGTGAGAGATCTGATGGACAATAAGCTGCTGCTCCTGAGGGTTAGAGATCTGGAACACTTCTGATTCTCTGTTCCAGGTCGACGGGAATAGGATTAATACTCTGGGTTGGAATTTACTTGTTTCTGTTCTTTATTCCAGCTTTCTGATACGGGGAGGATATACTCTGATCTCAGGGCCAGCAATCACTACTTAAAATGCTCTGCTTCACCTGTGTGATATAGATTCATGGGACGGGA
Source organism: Leptobrachium leishanense (assembly GCA_009667805.1). NCBI lineage: Eukaryota > Metazoa > Chordata > Amphibia > Anura > Megophryidae > Leptobrachium > Leptobrachium leishanense. The sequence goes on along the minus strand of CM019066.1, from coordinate 59,359,340 downwards.
TGAGGGTTCAGACGCTGCTTCACCTGTGTGATATAGATTCATGGGGCGGGATGAGGGTTCAGACTCTGCTTCACCTGTGTGATATAGATTCATGGGGCGGGATGAGGGTTCAGACTCTGCTTCACCTGTGTGATATAGATTCATGGGGCGGGATGAGGGATCAGACGCTGCTTCACCTGTGTGATATAGATTCATGGGGCGGGATGAGGGTTCAGACGCTGCTTCACCTGTGTGATATAGATTCATGGGGCGGGATGAGGGATCAGACTCTGCTTCACCTGTGTGATATAGATTCATGGGGCGGGATGAGGGATCAGACTCTGCTTCACCTGTGTGATATAGATTCATGGGGCGGGATGAGGGTTCAGACGCTGCTTCACCTGTGTGATATAGATTCATGGGGCGGGATGAGGGATCAGACGCTGCTTCACCTGTGTGATATAGATTCATGGGACGGGATGAGGGTTCAGACTCTGCTTCACCTGTGTGATATAGATTCATGGGGCGGGATGAGGGATCAGACTCTGCTTCACCTGTGTGATATAGATTCATGGGACGGGATGAGGGTTCAGACTCTGCTTCACCTGTGTGATATAGATTCATGGGGCGGGATGAGGGATCAGACGCTGCTTCACCTGTGTGATATAGATTCATGGGACGGGATGAGGGATCAGACTCTGCTTCACCTGTGTGATATACATTCATGGGACGGGATGAGGGTTCAGACTCTGCTTCACCTGTGTGATATAGATTCATGGGGCGGGATGAGGGATCAGACGCTGCTTCACCTGTGTGATATAGATTCATGGGGCGGGATGAGGGTTCAGACTCTGCTTCACCTGTGTGATATAGATTCATGGGGCGGGATGAGGGTTCAGACTCTGCTTCACCTGTGTGATATAGATTCATGGGGCGGGATGAAGGTTCAGACGCTGCTTCACCTGTGTGATATAGATTCATGGGGCGGGATGAGGGTTCAGACTCTGCTTCACCTGTGTGATATAGATTCATGGGGCGGGATGAGGGTTCAGACTCTGCTTCACCTGTGTGATATAGATTCATGGGGCGGGATGAGGGATCAGACGCTGCTTCACCTGTGTGATACAGATTAATGGGACGGGATGAGGGTTCAGACTCTGCTTCACCTGTGTGATATAGATTCATGGGACGGGATGAGGGTTCAGACGCTGCTTCACCTGTGTGATATAGATTCATGGGGCGGGATGAGGGTTCAGACTCTGCTTCACCTGTGTGATATAGATTCATGGGGCGGGATGAGGGATCAGACTCTGCTTCACCTGTGTGATATAGATTCATGGGGCGGGATGAGGGTTCAGACGCTGCTTCACCTGTGTGATATAGATTCATGGGGCGGGATGAGGGTTCAGACGCTGCTTCACCTGTGTGATATAGATTCATGGGGCGGGATGAGGGTTCAGACTCTGCTTCACCTGTGTGATATAGATTCATGGGGCGGGATGAGGGATCAGACTCTGCTTCACCTGTGTGATATAGATTCATGGGGCGGGATGAGGGATCAGACGCTGCTTCACCTGTGTGATATAGATTCATGGGGCGGGATGAGGGTTCAGACGCTGCTTCACCTGTGTGATATAGATTCATGGGGCGGGATGAGGGTTCAGACGCTGCTTCACCTGTGTGATATAGATTCATGGACGGACGATTTGGGATGAGGATCAGACTCTGCTTCACCTGTGTGTGATATAGATTCATGGGGCGGGATGAGGGATCAGACGCTGCTTCACCTGTGTGATATAGATTCATGGGGCGGGATGAGGGTTCAGACGCTGCTTCACCTGTGTGATATAGATTCATGGACGGGATGAGGGATCAGACTCTGCTTCACCTGTGTGATATAGATTCATGGGGCGGGATGAGGGATCAGACTCTGCTTCACCTGTGTGATATAGATTCATGGGGCGGGATGAGGGATCAGACTCTGCTTCACCTGTGTGATATAGATTCATGGGACGGGATGAGGGATCAGACGCTGCTTCACCTGTGTGATATAGATTCATGGGGCGGGATGAGGGTTCAGTCGCTGCTTCACCTGTGTGATATAGATTCATGGAGCGGGATGAGGGTTCAGACGCTGCTTCACCTGTGTGATATAGATTCATGGAGCGGGATGAGGGTTCAGACGCTGCTTCACCTGTGTGATATAGATTCATGGGGCGGGATGAGGGTTCAGACGCTGCTTCACCTGTGTGATATAGATTCATGGGGCGGGATGAGGGTTCAGGCGACGCTGCTTCACCTGTGTGATATAGATTCATGGGACGGGATGAGGGATCAGACGCTGCTTCACCTGTGTGATATAGATTCATGGGGCGGGATGAGGGTTCAGACGCTGCTTCACCTGTGTGATATAGATTCATGGGACGGGATGAGGGATCAGACGCTGCTTCACCTGTGTGATATAGATTCATGGGGCGGGATGAGGGATCAGACGCTGCTTCACCTGTGTGATATAGATTCATGGGACGGGATGAGGGTTCAGACTCTGCTTCACCTGTGTGATATAGATTCATGGGGCGGGATGAGGGTTCAGACGCTGCTTCACCTGTGTGATATAGATTCATGGGACGGGATGAGGGTTCAGACGCTGCTTCACCTGTGTGATATAGATTCATGGGACGGGATGAGGGATCAGACTCTGCTTCACCTGTGTGATATAGATTCATGGGGCGGGATGAGGGTTCAGACGCTGCTTCACCTGTGTGATATAGATTCATGGGGCGGGATGAGGGATCAGACTCTGCTTCACCTGTGTGATATAGATTCATGGGGCGGGATGAGGGATCAGACGCTGCTTCACCTGTGTGATATAGATTCATGGGGCGGATGAGGGTTCAGACGCTGCTTCACCTGTGTGATATAGATTCATGGGGCGGGATGAGGGATCAGACGCTGCTTCACCTGTGTGATATAGATTCATGGGGCGGGATGAGGGATCAGACGCTGCTTCACCTGTGTGATATAGATTCATGGGGCGGGATGAGGGATCAGACGCTGCTTCACCTGTGTGATATAGATTCATGGGGCGGGATGAGGGTTCAGACTCTGCTTCACCTGTGTGATATAGATACATGGGACGGGATGAGGGATCAGACTCTGCTTCACCTGTGTGATATAGATTCATGGGGCGGGATGAGGGATCAGACTCTGCTTCACCTGTGTGATATAGATTCATGGGACGGGATGAGGGATCAGACTCTGCTTCACCTGTGTGATATAGATTCATGGGGCGGGATGAGGGATCAGACTCTGCTTCACCTGTGTGATATAGATTCATGGGACGGGATGAGGGTTCAGACGCTGCTTCACCTGTGTGATATAGATTCATGGGGCGGGATGAGGGATCAGACTCTGCTTCACCTGTGTGATATAGATTAATGGGGCGGGATGAGGGTTCAGACGCTGCTTCACCTGTGTGATATAGATTCATGGGACGGGATGAGGGATCAGACGCTGCTTCACCTGTGTGATATAGATTCATGGGACGGGATGAGGGTTCAGACGCTGCTTCACCTGTGTGATATAGATTCATGGGGCGGGATGAGGGTTCAGACGCTGCTTCACCTGTGTGATATAGATTCATGGGGCGGGATGAGGGTTCAGACGCTGCTTCACCTGTGTGATATAGATTCATGGGGCGGGATGAGGGATCAGACGCTGCTTCACCTGTGTGATATAGATTCATGGGGCGGGATGAGGGATCAGACTCTGCTTCACCTGTGTGATATAGATTCATGGGGCGGGATGAGGGATCAGACTCTGCTTCACCTGTGTGATCTAGATTCATGGGGCGGGATGAGGGTTCAGACGCTGCTTCACCTGTGTGATATAGATTCATGGGGCGGGATGAGGGTTCAGACTCTGCTTCACCTGTGTGATATAGATTCATGGGGCGGGATGAGGGTTCAGACGCTGCTTCACCTGTGTGATATAGATTCATGGGACGGGATGAGGGATCAGACGCTGCTTCACCTGTGTGATATAGATTCATGGGACGGGATGAGGGATCAGACGCTGCTTCACCTGTGTGATATAGATACATGGGGCGGGATGAGGGATCAGACGCTGCTTCACCTGTGTGATATACATTCATGGGGCGGGATGAGGGTTCAGACGCTGCTTCACCTGTGTGATATAGATTCATGGGGCGGGATGAGGGTTCAGACGCTGCTTCACCTGTGTGATATACATTCATGGGGCGGGATGAGGGTTCACAGTTTCAGGTCTTTAAATGAGAGAGATCAGGGTCAGGGCTCATTACTTTGGTCACTTGGAGTCTGTTTCAGTTCCACTGTTTGGGGTTAAAGCTCATCGTGCACAGTATGTCCATTTTCTATTCTAGCTACATTTTATGAGATTAGCAAGTAGGATCGGGGCTCATTAGTTCCGTCTCTCTGTTCCACCTCTCTGGTGTGGGATTAGGGTTTAGGATCAGGGCTCCTTAGTTCCACTTCTCTGTTCCAGGTCTCTGGTGGGGGTTTAGGGTTCAGGATCAGATCTCAGTAGTTCCATTTCTGTTCCAGCTCTATGCCAAGCTCCAGGCTGTGAAGGGGGAGATTCAGGATCAGCACGATGAATATGTCCGAGTGAGACAAGACCTGGAACAGGCCCAGAACGAGCAGACTCGGGAGCTCAAATACAGGTAAATTCTCGCTCCCTCCTAACGTGAGGAGATGGGTAGAGATATGTGTCCTCTTCGTATGGAAAGCCATGAAGAGCAGCAGCTTCAGGGAAGCAGCTTCAGTGAAATGGCTCAGCAGCGAAAGGGTTAAAAGACTTTTTCTAAAATTTTTAACAGACTTTTTTAATTATTTAGACACATTTTTATTCATTTTTTTCCTATTAGGAGAACATGAGACTTCCTTGTTTTTTTTCAGTTCTGTGTAATTCGCCGACGCCAATTCTTCGTTTATCATTGAAATTCTGAGCTTTTCACCGACGCCCGATAGTCCATTTTTAGCAAAATACGGCGGCCGTTCGATAAATAGTGAAATCACCATATTTTCAGCAAAATGTAATTGCCGAAACGGACCAAAATGAAAGACACTGAAATTGCGGTCAATTCCGGTGCTTTGTGACTCGACTCCATTGTTTCAAAATATCAGAAGTGAGAAGAAAAATCAGATTTTCCAGGGTAAAAACATTGAATTAGTGTCTGGCAGCCGGGCCATGAATTCTCCGGGTCTCGGGCGACCTTTTTGGCATGCTTTAGTTCACCATGTTTGGTTTTCTCCCCTTTTCCTGTTTCTCAGATATCTAATCATCGAGAACTTCATCCCCCCGGAGGAGAAAAACAAGATCGTGAATAGACTTTACTACGACTCTGAGGAGGACCAGTGGAAATTCCAGCCCCTCGTCCCACCGGGAAAGTATGTTTTCAGGCATCCTACAAATTGCTAGTATATGCGGGTAATGACAGCAAAGGGATAAATGGCCACCAGAGAATTCCTTCCACCGAGCAGAGAACACGACCCAGATGTTCCCATAAAAACATCTTTCCATTTCCGGGCGTTATTTACTACTTGTGAGCAACCCTGTACTGTGAAAGATGTACATTTTCCGCTGGTTTGAACCTCTTTCGTTAGATACTGTATATATGAATCTATAATGGTATCATCTATTCTCAGATACTATAATATGTATAAATGATACAATCCATACGCAATCTAGTGCTCTAATCTTAATGCTATGGTTCATTCCAAGTTTACTGCTCCATTCATAATGGTAAGGTCTATTCCCAGTCTAGTGCATGATTCATAATGGTATGGGTCTTCCGTCTTGTGCTCAATTCATCATGGTATTATCCATTCCCAGTCTAGAGCTCAATCCATTATGGTATGGCCTTTTCCAAGTCTAATGCTTGATTCATAATGGTATGAGTCTTCCGTCTTGTGCTCGATTCATCATGGTATGATCCATTCCCAGTTTAGAGCTCAATCCATAATGGTATGACTGAATCCAAGTCTTTTTCTTGATTCATAATGATATGGTCCATTCCAGCTTTAGTTCTTGATCCATAATGATATGGTCTATTTCCAATTTAGTGCTCGATCCATAATGGTATGGTCCCTTCCAAGTCTTGTGCTCTCTTAATCATGGTATGGTCCATTCACAGTCTAGAGCTCGATCCATAATGGTGTGGTCCTTTCCAAGTCTTGTACTCAATTCATAATGTCCATTTCCAGTCTAGTACTGTATTCATGATGGTATGGTCCATTCCAAGTCCAGTGCTCGATTCAATATGGTAGGGTCCACCCCTGAAATCTCTTAGAGATAGCTGGCCTCAAGATTAAGGACATGTAAAATGTTGGATTACTTAGGTTGATAGAGGACAATGTTTTCTGTGCTTTGAAGATTTCTTGTGTTGATTCTTCCCTAGCGACAACCAAGGGGGCAGCACAATGAAGAGGCGTCCTTTATCGGCAGTGGGGTACAAAAGACCAATCAGCCAGTATGCGAGGGTAGCCATGGTCATGGGATGTCATCCCAGATACCGGGTGAGTTCCCACTGATTAAATGTTTAATGTTGACTACCAAATGCCAATTGACTAACTAGATTGTCCATGAAAACGGCAACAGAATAAACAATATGTGGGCAAAGCCGCTGGTCGGTCATCATGTTAAAACCAAGGTCATCGGGATACAATCAAAACAGACACTTACTCCAGAGGAAATGAATACAATACAGCAACTGAATGTGCTAGTCCCTGCCGTCCACCACAACTCTACTCATTCACCGTTAGCCCTGTACCATCCCTCTGACCCTCTGCCTTCCCTTCTAGAATCTCTGGACATTGAATAGGAACATAGAAATTGTTCCACTGCTGGTTTAGCTCTGTCCGTATGTCCATGTAGAGCGCTTTGATTTGATGGGCCTCCATTTGGACTTCAATCGTTTTATTTTCCTTTATTTTAAAGGCTGAAAATATAATGTTCCTTGAACTGGACCTGACACCCCCCACCTTGTTTGAGATGGACTTCTCTAGAGAACAAGTAGAAAAGGACCCCCGGGCTATGCATCTAGAGAGGCTAACTCGCTTGGACAGTCTCATGGAGCGTCCTGCAGCTGCACGGGTCCGGAAATCAAGGTCCTGGTAAGTCCAATTCTTTTCTCAAATACATAGGTTAACTGGACATCTGATGTTCCTCAGAACTCACACAGATGAGACTTTGATTGTCCTACATGTGATAGTGGGTTTTTCTATTTTTTCCATGACACGTTCAGTGCTCTAGAGAGGCGTCTAATAGACATCTATCAGATTTCACCACACATGAGACCTTTTCTGGCCAACTGGCCCTGGTGAAGCCCATTCTGCAATGTTATCTTTCATGAATGAGTTCACACCTTGGAACTCCAGATAGTTCCATCTAGAACTGTATGAGCACCATGGGCATGTGGTTCAGAAGCATCTAAGGTGCAGACATTAGCAAACCCATCATCCAATGGTCTACTCTGCAGGCACCAGTAGTTCAAGGTTTAGCATTGTATGGGTCTCGTTGCATTGTTTGAAATGTACAGGAAGCCCATGACACCAACAGGAAAGCTTTGAGTATTTTATAGGACACCTGATATCAACCATTTCATAAGGAACAACCAGCTCCGATTTTTGGTGGCACCGAAGCGTTCATAACTAGATCCATCTATAATGAGTATCGTTTTATCTTTCAGGTGTCAGCAAGCTCGGCTTCTCCCATCATCAACCACCCACATCTCCCTGTCCTCCAGCAGTCAGAGGCGTGCTTTGTCTCCTACCCATGAGTGACGCCTGACATCCATAACAGCTCCAGCCAAGCTCAACAACTTACACCACGCTTTGCTTCCAAGTGGACCGAGAAGCTCCCACTGGATTCTCACCACTGTTACCTCCGCCTGGAGCTGGCACCTCAGCCGAGGAAGATAGGAACAATTTACATTTAAGGAATAAGAGTAACCTTATTATTTATTTAATATTTATTTATTTATTTGGGTAGGACTCGCTGCCATTTGACGGCGCCTGTTCTTTTTCTGGGTGATCTCAAGGTGCAGCTCCCAAGGAACCAAGAAGATTTATTGTCGGAAGAAGATCTTGCAATCTGCTGACTGGCTTTGTAGTCCGCGTGAGGGTGCATTTCATAGACAAGTTCGGTGGAGATATTAATCCAAGTATTGTCTCAGCCGTGATGGAATCAGCTACATATGTCTCTGGAGCAGTCTGCCACTTGGGCTGTCCACCATATAACTAGATTATCAAGACATCCAGCAGCCAAGCCTCTGCCATCCATCTTCTGATGGAAAACCCAAGAATTGGTACCATCTCCTGATCTTGGCTGTATCTAGTGATGTATGTAGCAAAGGACACAGTGACTGTGAATCCTGCTTTTACATCTCCTCCCTGGATCAGACAACATGTGACTGTGGCTCAAAAGTCATATTTCCAGTGCCTTAACGTAAAGGCTCATCACCATCCAGAATATCAACAACGATGAAGACATCCTCAGTCGTCACTTCAGAAGACACTGATTTTTACACTCAAACTGTATGTGTCTTAGGAGTACAAACTCGACAGGTAAGGATGATTCAGTTATGGATGATTCAAATTAGAGATCTCTGTCAAGAGCAAACAGTGGACCTCTGTCAAGATCAACCTGTGGATTTTCATCAGGTCAAGACACCATCAACGAGGACTACAACTACTGTAAGACCCTTTGCATTTGCCGATATTGTGAAGCCACGGTTTGCCAAAGCGATTTCCTGGCTTAAAGTATCTCTTTTCAACCCCTATATGATCCAGACTAGGCACATCACGTCTCATCTTGACATGGTGTTGGCCCGTAAGAGACTCCAGTGCTTCTGTCTCGTCGTGAAGTTTGCTTAATCCAATATGGCGCCCAGTGACTGTTGGCAGGGCACAAACACTATCTCTGTGTGGTTGCAAATGCTGGAAAAACCTCAACACTTAACTTTGAAAGGAGTACAGATTCCAACTTAGTCACTTGGACAAGAGGATAGATGATTTACCACTCTCTGGCATATATCTTTCCTGCCCCCTATAGGCAACCCAAGAGGCTCCATCCAACCTGATGAAGAAGTTGTAGGTCAAGGGTCCGGATTCCATGACCAGATCCCATAACACACATTATTTTAATGAATAGCACAGTCCCGGGTCAGGATCTGATCTTGGCTCCGGGATCTACTTGATCTTCTCTGTGGCGGTCACACTCGATTAATCGTGAGGTTTCCTTACCAGGACTTTGATTTTTTTTTTAATTTAAACTTGATTTTTGTACCTTATCACTCTGATCTCTTAATCAAAGAAAAATACCCAAGATGGGTTTCCACCTACCTGCTATTGTCTCGCTTTTGTCCCGAGGAACGAGTCATGCGGAGAGCGAAAGCCGAGCTGTCACCTTGCATAGGGCGAGAAAATGGAATGAACATGTCACATGGTGCAATAATACTGAGTATCTCTATGCAGTTTCCGAACTTTACAGTTTGTCGGAGGAACGGAAGGCTTTGGAAGGGGCATGACGTGGCCGGGGACACCACGTTGCCGTCACACCACTCTCTAAAATTATGCCGAATAATAGGAGAACTCTTCCCTTCCTCCTGCTTTCTCTTCATAGCGTTGGAGGGTGACGTGGCATATTAGTGTCTCCTGGAACCAGTCCACTGTGGTGTCATCATTACAGAATAAGCGTGGTCTCCCGGCTCGGTGATCTCGCTGCGGAATGAAGATATTTGGGGGGAGGGATTCAGGGGATGACTCTGTGTGGGGAGGGGGGTATTAGCGACTCCGTTTTGTAGAACACATACCCAAGTTGGTCTCCGATTCCTAGTGTAAGCTCACGCCCTGGGTCGTTTTTCGGTTGTCACTGTAGAGAGTGGAGCTCTATACACCTCCGTGGTGCTCAGGGGACTGAAACAAACTTGAATATGGACACGTTATGTGCGCAGTGGGAGGAGCTTCACCCAGAGATCCGTTAAACAATGTAAACAAATAAAATATCAACCTGTAACAATATAATTTCCTTGTCTCGTTGCACCTTCCCATCTGTGCGGTCTTAGTTTTCTGTTTGTCACAGCGGGCATATCCAAAATATTTAATCCCATATAAAATGATATCCCCCCATATATATATATATATATATGAAATTAACAACCCCCCCCAAAACTGAGGACTTTTGGTTTCAGGACCTTTATCAGTATTTAAGAGTCCATGAAATGGCAGGAGAGTAAACTGGGGGTGTTTTGTTGCAGGGAGGTCTTTGTCGGAGTCCATGAAATGGCAGGAGTGTAAACTGGGGGTGTTTTGTTGCAGGGAGGTCTTTGTCGGAGTCCATGAAATGGCAGGAGAGTAAACTGGGGGTGTTTTGTTGCAGGGAGGTCTTTGTCGGAGTCCATGAAATGGCAGGAGAGTAAACTGGGGGTGTTTTGTTGCAGGGAGGTCTTTGTCGGAGTCCATGAAATGGCAGGAGAGTAAACTGGGGGTGTTTTGTTGCAGGGAGGTCTTTGTCGGAGTCCATGAAATGGCAGGAGAGTAAACTGGGGGTGTTTTGTTGCAGGGAGGTCTTTGTCGGAGTCCATGCTGTATCGGAGCGTTTTTTCCAATTGGGAATTGCCGAGAATTGATTAAAAAAAAAAAACACGTTATGATTTACCTCCATCTCCACTTTATTATCCGGTTTGGTGAAACCCCATCTGTATCACCAAGCTACAATATATACTGTGACCACATGACGCTACGTCCCCTTCAATTCATTAAACAACCCTAACTCTAACCTTACACATCGGGAACCCCTAACTATCCCGGGTTCTGAGCCCCCAACCCAACGGCATTATAACTCTATCAGACGTACTCAGGTCCACAGATGGTGCACATCCTGTGAGGTGGGCAGTTGGTGCCAGAGGTTAATGATTTTGGGCCCTATTCTGAAGTTAACGCTAAAACGGGGTCGCTGACGGGGATACTGTGCGCCTGCGGGTTTCTGTGTCGCGTTCCCATTTTACCTTGAGATTCCGTGGTGCTACCTCGGCACCGTGCCCTAGAACGCAGCGCTACCTGAAGCCATACTCGAGGTAGCACTTCCATGCTGTGAGTATCACCTCCTGGAGTTTATAGGAGTCCATGGAGGTTTGCGTTTCTGGGCCTCAAGCCCTGCGACAGTGAACTATTTGTCCCCAGTCTCACTCTGCTCCCGGCGGCCAGAAGAAGCAGAAGATCAAGCCAATGTTCTCACCAAGGGATGAGAGGCGAGTATGGGATTTATTGGGGGGATTTAGGCACTGGTGTATTTTGGCCTAGGCCTTGTTGGCCTAGGCCTAGGGCGGCACTTTCCAGGGGGCGGTGGCCCGCCGGGTGGCCCCACCCCTAAAAAAAAAAAAAAAATTTTTTTTTTTTACTTTTGATAATTATTTTACCAGGAAGGATACATTGAGATGTCACTAATTTTCAAGTATGTCCTGGGTAGGCAAGGCCTAGGCTTTCACTTTCCAGGGGGCAACAAAAAACCTCACCACTAAATGGGTTACTCACAGAGCACCGAAATGACGCCAACATTTTGGTGTTCTGTAGTTCCCTGCACTTCGGGGTATAAAATTTCCCCACCCTGAAGTGAATTCACCATTCACCGCAGGGTCCCCAAAGTGCATGGAGTCGGCCGCTGTATGCTGCCACCGCAAACCCACGGCCTGTTGTTTTCAAAAGAACTACTGAACGAAAATGTCTGGAATTTACATATAAGATCCTATGATTGATAATAAAAAGTTCTGTTACAGAAAAACCGCTATTTAAAAAAAGCAGGGGGGAATTTTGCCCAAAAAATTCTGACAAATTACTAAAAGGTACAAAAAAAAAATTGATAAATAAATAAAGACTTTTTACTGCAGATTAAAATAATAAATGATGTATTAGATATTGCATAAAAACGGGAATATTTTTAACATTGAAACCTATGGGGTTCACCTGAATAAACCTGCTGATTGAAACCACTGAACATCAGGGCATTTCACTGCCATTTCTCTGCTGATTGGTGTTCTCTGAATAGATTAACCATTACTTCTCTATGGGGATTTGCACTGCCTTCAAACAGCACTGTACTTGCTGGCAGTTTGCCAAACTTGTGTGTGAGCATATCACCAGAGCAGTGGTGTACTTAGAGGAGTGGCGGAGGGCGGACCACCCCAGGTACCAGTGATTATTGGGGTGTCATTAGGGGGTACTAGGAGGTGTCACTGTCACAGTGTGTCAGCTTTGAGCTGTGTTCTCAAACAACGAGCAGCGGAGCAGGGCGTTTGCATATAGAATAAAAATCCCCCTCTCCTCCCTCCATAGCTCCTCCCCTGCCCCGCAGCAGCTCTAGGAGAGGGGAGGGGGATGTGATTTGTGTGCAGAGAGAGAAGATGACCGTAAACGGCAGGTAAAGGGGGGGTAACAGCAGAATATGAAGCCCTGTCTGCTTACTGCTGTTTAAAGTGGACCTTTCCTTAACCAGCACTGCAGTGATAGAAATTTGTCATTGAGCTGCCTAGCTCCTGGTGAGGCTGTGTGCGTGCAGGTCACACTCGGTCCGGCCAGTCAGGTGGTACTGAGTCTCAGTACCACCTGACTGGCTGAACCACGTGACACGCACGCACGCAGCTGCCCGCCCTTTCGTTAACATGGACTGTCACTCTATTCTGGACTGAACACCCACCGGGAAGGGAATCAAAGCCACGGTGCACCCTCTGGCAGTGGCACCCCACTGCTGACAAGATGGCTCCACGCACAGGCACAGCCGCGATCCTAACGTGGCCTGGAGGGACCTCCTGCTGAGTCTGTACACAGTCCCTGCTGACTCTGCACACGCGGACAGAGGCCGGTAAATGTAGAATAAATAATTGCTGTGTGCTCATATACACTCGGTTTTCTGGGAGTTTTATTGCAGTGGATTCTGATGCACTCATACACACCGCACATTGCATTGCTGGGAGTTTTATTGCTGTGGATTCTGATACGCTGACACACACCGCACATTGCATTGCTGGGAGTTTTATTGCTGTGGATTCTTCTGATACGCTGACCCGCACATTGCATTACTGGGAGTTTTATTGCTGTGGATTCTGATACACTCATACACACTGCACATTGCATTGCTGGAATTTTTATTGCTGTGGATTCTGATATGCTGACACACACCAAACATTGCATTGCTGGGACTTTTATTGCTGTGGATTCTGTGATACACACTGCATAGTACTGTGAGTTTTATTGCCCTGGAGCTCTGGGATACGCTCATACACACTGCACATTACTGTGAGTTTTATTGCTGTGCAGTTCTGTGATACGCTCATATGCAGTGCACGTTTCTGTGGATTTTATTGTTCAACCAATTAGAGCGGCTGTGATCCAGTATACTTGACATGCGTGGCTGTGCTTTGTAAAAATGCTTGAATTTAAACATTTCATAGTTTTATTTATCTCAATAGATACATTTGAAATGGTATACAAAATATACAAGTAGGCACTTGGTATCCACTTTTAATATAAAGAGAGGAAAAGGCGGAGCTCTAAGAGGAAAAGGTGGAGCTTAAAGAGGAAGGGTGGAGATTAACCAGGAAGAGGTGTGTCCTTGACAGGAAGGGGTGCCTCAAATTTAAATTAGGGGGTGCACGAGTTTAGTCAGGCCTAGGGCAGCACAAAACCTAAATACACCACTGGATTTAGGGGGTATAAAAGTGGTATGTTAGAGTACACAATTTATCCGGTGGTATAAAGTATTTGACACACACACACACACAGTATATGCACACACTCTTTACATGGTGCAGGTACACACTCCTAATGGTTTAGGGATATTTTACAATGTCTGATCACTCGGACACATTTCTGAAACAAAGAATACGCAACGGAAATCATGGAGAATCTGGCATGGTGGGTCTCTGTGGATGAATCCTGGTGACCGTCATTCCTACCACACGTCCGTCCTGTGTTCAACATCACTAATATTTGCAGCGTTTCAAGACCCAGAAGCATTTCTATTTCAGTCACATTCTAGGAAAGCGCGGAATGTGATGCGGGATACGCCAGTCTCCCTTTGAGTTGGGTCATCCCAATAGGGGGCAGAAGGGTCATACCATGTGGGGACATCAATCACTCCGGGGTGTTCCTATGTCCCAAAACGAAATGGCGAGGGCGAGGCACTAAAGGGCACCCGCTGCTGCGACTGCCCCCAGGCCCTCCTTTACACAGGCCCCTGGTCCGGATGAAAAGCACAATATTCCGGGTAATTGGGGAAACACAATCGGACGAGTCTGATCGCTCAGTGTTTCCTCACAGAATGTTATAAATAAACTGCAGAGATTGAAGAAAGCTAGAAAACAGGAAGCCGGATCGAGCGCGTCACGAGCGCATTGGGAAATACCTCGATACACACAGAGGAGGAAGGAGGTGCAGGGTGAGGATATAAATATCGTGTGAAAGTATGGAGGGACACCATTCCTCTCCTCTCATTCATTCTTCTCGTTCATGGCTTTGCCTCCAATCTCTCCATCTTTTCTCTATTCTTCTGCTCTTCTCCAGGTATCCCCATGTCTCTCATTGTCCTCCGTGTTTGTTGTACGTGGATCTCTGTGTCTATTGTCCTCTGTTCATGGATTCCCATGTCTCTTGTCATCCTCTATCTTCTCTGTGAATCCCCTTGTCTCTTGTTGTCCTGTCTTCTGCAAGGATCCTGTGTCTCTTCTTGACCTCTGTTTGTGTTCTCAAGGATGGCGGGTCCCTTATTGACCTCGGTTTGTGTTCAAGGATCCCGCGTGTCTGCTTGACCGCTCTTTGTGTTCTCACAGATCCCATGTCTCTTCTTGACCTCTGTTTGTGTTCTCAAGGATCCCGGGTCCCTTATTGAGCGATCACGGACATGTCTCCTGTCTCCTGGTTACATAGTTACACAGGCTGAAAAAAGCTGTGCGTCCACCAAGCTCAGCCTTTCACACATCACCTACTGCTGTTGATCCAAAAGAAGCAAAAACACTAAGTCTGAAGCGTTCGCCAATATGCGACATACTGGGAAAAAAATTCCTTCTTGCCCCCAGGTGGCGTCAGATTCTCCTTGGATCAAGAAGCTTTTACCCACATATTAAATATTATAACCCTTAATATTCTGTGTCTGCAGGAAGTCATCCAGTCGCTGCTTAAAAGTCTGTACAGACTCTGACCCAACCACCTCAACAGGCAGAGAATTCCATAGATTCCAAATGCAAATCACACACTTAGAATCAGCTCCAGACCTTTTACCGGCTTAGTTGATGAAGAAATAATGAAGGAGCCGCCACACCTGGTAATGAAACGGCTTTCATTCAATTGTCCAATTACTTTTGGTCCCTTGTAAAGGGGGTGTGGCTTCTCTTAAGAGCTGTAATTCCTAAACCCTTCCTCCAGTTTGAATGTAAATCCCCTCAAATTAAACCTGAGAGTGTGACCTTTCACCCCATATCCGTTATATCACTAAAGCTTGAATAGGTTTTGGTAAATACCTGAAAAAAACTAAAATTGTGTCTGTGTCCAAATATATATGGACCTAACTGTATATGGTGCAGATAGTTGGGCTGAGTTTAGTGATAAAAATAAATAGAACATCTCGCCCAGATGGAGCCTGTATACTGGCTCACTTTAGATGATCACACATAAGTTGTGTGACAGATCTCAGGACCCCGACAGGATCACATCTCCCAATGGAGCTTCCTTGCAGGACCCCCCGTGTTCTACCCAGGCAGACTCCTGTACCTCCCTCCAGTCCTCTTAAGGACAGGGACACATAGGACGAGGCTGTAGATCTGAGGTCTTTCAGGGTAGAAATGGAATTCTTTTAAATCAGGGACACACACATACATTTATACAGTCACACATGGGTCATTTACATACACAACCCCCCCCCCCCCTTCCCCTACAAACTGCTGGGGGACCCAACCAGACCGAAACAGTTACCCCTTGGAATGTGAAACATAATTAGATTAAGGACAGACAATTAAACATTATGTAACATTTCTAAATGAGTCAAGACAATGGGATTCGGGATAATAGATTACCGACAGCAGATTTACAAACTATTTAAAATATAGACAGATAAGCACATTCTTAAAACAAAGAGTAGGCCCGGCAGGTTAATCCTCAAAAAATGGCAGATAACAAGATACACATGAATCAGGCAATATGCAATAGCATTCTTGCACAATCACAGATTACACAAACATTCTGCACAGAAAAGGTTACTGAATGAATGGTGATTATGGGGCCTGAACCCTACAAATATGCCTCCATGCCCATGCACCCCAAGTCCAAACGATGCACGTCACAAGTTGCAATTATAAGGCACACCTTGACTGAAAGCCTCAAAGAACTCCAGTCCAGCCGAAGGTGTCACCAATCAGCAAAATTGGTTATTTACGAGAAATAGGTCAATCTAAAAGCACAATATCTAGAAAAATAAAGTCTCCAGGCGCGTTTCGTCCCTGTACCCTGCACCCTGGGGGTTGTGGTGGGCATGCACAATGTCCTGCACCCCGGGGGTTGTGGTGGGCATGCACAATGTCCTGCACCCCGGGGGTTGTGGTGGGCATGCACAATGTCCTGCACCCCGGGGGTTGTGGTGGGCATGCACAATGTCCTGCACCCTGGGGGTTGTGGTGGGCATGCACAATGTCCTGCACCGCGGGTTGTGGTGGGCATGCACCATGTCCTGCACCCCAGGGGTTGTGGTGGGTGTGCACTATGTCCTGCAACCCAGGGTTGTGGTGGGTGGGTGCCATGTTCTGCACTCCGGGGGTCGTGGTGGGTGGGTGCCATGTTCTGCACTCCGGGGGTCGTGGTGGGTGGGTGCCATGTTCTGCACTCCGGGGGTCGTGGCAAGTTGCTCCTGAGTGTCATCTGACGGATGATGATAATAATGGTGATTTTTTTTCTATGCTTTGTTATAAAATGATCAAAAACCTAAAGAAATAGAAAGCTGGTTCTCCTGAGGACGGAGTGATGAGGTCATTACTGCACCTCCACATGACATCATCACAACCCAGAGGCAACTCGCTGACTTCTAGGACTTTATCAATAAGGAACAATACGAGGAGGGAATCTGCTGCTGAGTGTGTTGCCGAATTAAGTGTGGAGTGCAGCTCTGAATCCAGTGCTGAGTGCGGCTCTGAATCTGCTGCTGAGTGCATTCCTGAATCCAGTGCTGAGTGCGGCTCTGAATCTGCTGCTGAGTGCATTCCTGAATCCAGTGCTGAGTGCGGCTATGAATCTGCTGCTGAGTGCATTCCTGAATCCAGTGCTGAGTGCGGCTATGAATCTGCTGCTGAGTGCATTCCTGAATCCAGTGCTGAGTGCGGCTCTGAATCTGCTGCTGAGTGCATTCCTGAATCCAGTGCTGAGTGCGGCTATGAATCTGCTGCTGAGTGCATTCCTGAATCAGTGCTGAGTGCGGCTATGAATCTGCTGCTGAGTGCATTCCTGAATCCAGTGCTGAGTGCGGCTCTGAATCTGCTGCTGAGTGCATTCCTGAATCCAGTGCTGAGTGCGGCTATGAATTGCTGCTGAGTGCATTCCTGAATCCAGTGCTGAGTGCGGCTCTGAATCTGCTGCTGAGTGCATTCCTGAATCCAGTGCTGAGTGCGGCTCTGAATCTGCTGCTGAGTGCATTCCTGAATCCAGTGCTGAGTGCATTCCTGAATCCAGTGCTGAGTGCGGCTCTGAATCTGCTGCTGAGTGCATTCCTGAATCCAGTGCTGAGTGCGGCTATGAATCTGCTGCTGAGTGCATTCCTGAATCCAGTGCTGAGTGCGGCTCTGAATCTGCTGCTGAGTGCATTCCTGAATCCAGTGCTGAGTGCGGCTCTGAATCTGCTGCTGAGTGCATTCCTGAATCCAGTGCTGAGTGCGGCTATGAATCTGCTGTCTAATCCAGTGTTGACTGCGGTGCTGAAACTGGTACTGAATGCGGCGCTGAGTGCGGCTCTGAATCTGATGCTGAATGCGGCGCTGAGTGCGACTCTGAATCTGATGCTGAATGCGGCGCTGAGTGCGGACTCTGAATCTGATGCTGAATGCGGCGCTGAGTGCGACTCTGAATCTGATGCTGAATGCGGCGCTGAGTGCGACTCTGAATCTGATGCTGAATGCGGCGCTCAGCTTTATAGATGCCTCACTTGGAGGATCCGTCTCTGCATCTCGCGGCGCCACCTAGTGACCAGCGCTGGCCGGGCTCAGCCACAGCTTTACAGAGGAGAATCCTGGAAATCATGTTTTGGTTGGGGTCATGCACTAAGTGTTTAAAGAGTGACACGAGGAGCTGCGTTGTGTGGAATTCACTGTGAGACGCCGGCATTTGTTAACGTTACAACAACAGGGATTATCGTCCATTTCTGCAGCCTCAGCACTTACTGAATGTACCCCACAGACACACACCTCCAGCCCCCGCTCCCATCACACAAATCCAGCCCCCGCTCCCATCACACACATCCAGCCCCCGCTCCCATCACACACACCCAGCCCCCGCTCCCACACACACATCCAGCCCCCGCTCCCATCACACACACCCAACCCCCGCTCCCATCACACACACCCAGCCCCCGCTCCCATCACACAAATCCAGCCCCCGCTCCCATCACACACATCCAGCCCCCGCTCCCATCACACACACCCAGCCCCCGCTCCCACACACACATCCAGCCCCCGCTCCCATCACACACACCCAACCCCCGCTCCCATCACACACACCCAGCCCCCGCTCCCATCACACACATCCAGCCCCCGCTCCCTTCACACACCTCCAGCCCCCGCTCCCATCACACAAATCCAGCCCCCGCTCCCATCACACACATCCAGCCCCCGCTCCCATCACACACACCCAGCCCCCGCTCCCACACACACATCCAGCCCCCGCTCCCACACACACACCTCCAGCCCCCGCTCCCATCACACAAATCCAGCCCCCGCTCCCATCACACACACATCCAGCCCCCGCTCCCATACACACACCCAGCCCCCGCTCCCATCACACACATCCAGCCCCCGCTCCCATCACACACATCCAGCCCCCGCTCCCATCACACACATCCAGCCCCCGCTCCCATTCACACACATCCAGCCACCGCTCCCATCACACACACCCAGCCCCCGCTCCCACACACACATCCAGCCCCCGCTCCCACACACACATCCAGCCCCCGCTCCCATCACACACACCCAGCCCCCGCTCCCATCACACACATCCAGCCCCCGCTCCCTTCACACACCTCCAGCCCCCGCTCCCTTCACACACCTCCAGCCCCCGCTCCCTTCACACACCTCCAGCCCCCGCTCGCATCATACACATCCAGCCCCCGCTCCCATCACACACATCCAGCCCCTGCTCCCATCATACACATCCAACCCCCGCTCCCATCATACACATCCAACCCCCGCTCCCATCACACACCTCCAGCCCCAGCTCCCATCACACACATCCAGCCCCAGCACACAGATCCAGCCCCAGCTCCCATCACACATATCCAGCCCCAGCTCCCATCACACACATCCAGCCCCAGCTCCCATCACACACATCCAGCCCCAGCACACATATCCAGCCCCAGCTCCCATCACACATATCCAGCCCCAGCTCCCATCACACACATCCAGCCCCGCCCATCACACACATCCAGCCCCCGCTCCCATCACACACATCCAGCCCCAGCTCCCATCACACACATCCAGCCCCAGCACCCATCACACATCCAGCCCCAGCACACATATCCAGCCCCTGCTCCCATCACACACACCCAGCCCCTGCTCCCATCACACACATCCAGCCCCTGCTCCCATCACACATATCCAGCCCCTGCTCCCATCACACATATCCAGCCCGTGCTCCCATCACACATATCCAGCCCCTGCTCCCATCACACATCCAGCCCCTGCTCCCATCACACATCCAGCCCCTGCTCCCATCACACACACCCAGCCCCTGCTCCCATCACACACATCCAGCCGCCGCTCGCATCACACACATCCAGCCGCCGCTCCCATCACACACATCCAGCCGCCGCTCCCATCATACACCTCCAGCCCCCGCTCCAGGGTCATTCGACTATTCACAAAGCAGGCAATTTGTCAAATTTTGGCGAATTGCCAGTGAAATCCGGTGCTGTTCGGCGGCAGTGAAATCCGGTGCCTGTTCGGCGGCAGTGAAATCCCCCATGGAGAAGCAATGGTTAATCTATTCACATGGAACAGCAGAGAAATGTCAGTGAAATGCCCTGATGTTCAGTGGTTTCATTCGGCAGGTTTTAGGCTGGGGTCAGACGAGCGCACACTGACTGCGCACAGTAATGGACGTACTATTAACTGATGAGATTGTGGTTACATTGTATCACTTAAATTTTGATTGATGTTGAGAAAAAGAAAAAACTGTATGCAGCTGTTTCTCTACGTCCATCTAGCTTTTTCACCGTCTAGCTTTTTCACGTTGATGCCATTTTGGCGTCCGTTGCAACACGCGTTGCGTGTTGTTCTCTATGGACTCCTTTGAAAAGCTTTGAAAAACGGACAGCAAACAGTGTGGTCAGACGGACGCAAAAAGTGCACTCGTCTGACGCGGTCCTTATCAGGAGAACCCCATAGGCTTCAATGTTAAAAATATTCCAGTTTCTATCCAATATCTAATAAACCATTTATTATTTTAACCTGCAGCAAAAAGTCTCCTTATTTATCAATTTTTAGGATTTTGTTTAGGCATTTTTCGGGGGATTTTTGTCCATGAATTTTTTTTCCCGTTTATTTTTTAAATAGTTTTATTTTTTCTGTAACGGCCCTTTTTATTATTATTCACAGGATCTTATATGTAAATTACAGACATTTTTGTCCAGTAGTTTTTTGGCAAACAGCATTTACAATATGCAGTGTTTTTTTCTTTTACCCCTGTTCAGTGGCTGCTTGGCTTTTTTCAGTTGTGTTTAGTGCTCTGTTCAGTGGCTGGTCGGCTTTTTCCAGTTGTGTTTAGCGCTCTGTTCAGTGGCTGCTTGGCTTTTCTCAGTTTTGTTTAGCGCTCTGTTCACTGGCTGGTCGGCTTTTTCCAGTTGTGTTTAGCGCTCTGTTCAGTGGCTGCTTGGCTTTATTCGGTTGTGTTTAGCGCTCTGTTCAGTGGCTGGTTGGGGATTTTCCAGTTGTGTTTAGCTCTCTGTTCAGTGGCTGCTTGGCTTTATTCGGTTGTGTTTAGCGCTCTGTTCAGTGGCTGCTTGGCTTTATTCGGTTGTGTTTAGCTCTCTGTTCAGTGGCTGCTTGGCTTTATTCGGTTGTGTTTAGCGCTCTGTTCAGTGGCTGCTCGGGTTTTTCCAGTTGTGTTATGTTTAGCACTTTGTGCGGTTTATCAGATCGATTCGTTGGTTTTTCATCGGTTTACGGTAGCGTTCAGGGGATGTTTATTGGTTCATTGATTCGGCATATCGGGGGATCATGCGGTGAATGCTGAATTCATCATATGGTCGGCGCATTAAGGGCACCGCAGAGGGCATCGAAATTTTACCGAACTTTCAGTGCTCTCCGTATGAAATAAGTGGTTATTCAGAGGGGGAGCACAGGGAAAGGATCTGCCCTGCAACATGTATAATTCATATGCTGCAGGACGCAAATCAACACCTGGGATTCCATTATAATTTCTTGCCTGCAGCGTATGGATTATACATTTTGTGGGGAGGCATTTTTCATGCACTGCCCATCAGCATGAATACATTACATGTGTCCAGGAAAACATGGCGGACCTGGCAGCACTAGATGTAACCAGTCCAGTGCCCGTATAACCAGTCCTGTGCCCCATATAACCAGTCCAGTGCTCGTGTATCCAGTAGGGAGCAGAAACCGAACTTTCCAAATGTTCGCATCCGAACCCAAACTCAATACAAGTCAATGGGGCTGAAAATTCGGTTTTTTAGAGTGCCCTCCAAGAGGGCATATATGCTACATATTTGCCATAAAAGGTGTATGGGGGTCTGGGTAGTGCCCTGGGGGACAGGAAACAAGGACAAAAGGTAAAAAAAAAGTTTTTAAAAAAGGACAGTAAGTTTTCCATGAAATAAGGGTTAAAAATAAAAACGAAAAATTCCTTCAAATATCGTGCCTAGGAGGTCCCCATAACCTGCCCATGAAGTGGCGGATTTCTAGGATGTATAGAAATATGTAAAAACCAAAAAATGACATTTCAAATGACGGTAAATGCTTTTCCTTTAATCTATCCATAAACAACTGCTTGGGGCGGCAGTCTGTATGAAAAGAGGAGACATTTTCGGACACGCAGAAAAAGTTTACTGATTTTTTTGGCGGTGAAAAGCAGGAGAATAACTGGAGAATGGAAACTTCTAGACCAAAAAGCCGATTTGGAAAGTGAGAAAAATGGAGAATTTTTCTGGTTTGGCTATTTTGACCTAGAATTTTCTCTTCAGTCATTCTCCTGAGTTTCACCTTTCTCTGAATAACCCTGTCAGGGTTATTCAGAGAGCGGTGAAGAGCAGGAGAATGACTGGAGAATGGAAAATTCTAGGTCAAAATAGCCAAACCAGAAAAATTCTCCCATTTAGGCTAGGGTCAGACTAGTGAATTTTTAACGTGCATTTAGCCGCACTAAGGCTAGGGTCAGACTAACGCATTTTTCGCGTTGTCCGTGAAAAAGTGCGTTCGAACGAATGGACGTATTTTTTTCACGGAATACGCAATAGCGGTCATACGATGCGCAGTTTCATCCGTGATTTTTGTACGGATCATCAATAAAACCCTTTTTGTGTCTGGACGTTATGTTGGCCGGACATTAGCAGCGTCTGACGTCTCCTAATCACGCACACACGCCGCTAGCGGACGCAGCGCACTCTGTACGTCAGTACTAGTGGTTTCACGTTCTCGAAAAAATGCGTTTGTTTGCCGCTTGCGTTGCGCAGCCGCACTTTTGTGCGACCGTACTTCGTATATTGGCCGTCATTGCCCGGCATCTGCTGCTAGCACGGCCGTGATTATGTGCGCCTGCACGCGCGTTCGCACTGCCTCAATCTGACCCTAGCCTTAATCACGGCCGCACTAGCAGCAAATGACGGCCAATATACGAAGTACGGTCGCACGAAAGTCCGACTGCGCAACGCAAGTGGAAAATGAACGCATTTTTTCGAGAACGCAGAACCGCTAGTACGGACGTACAGAGTGCGCTGCGTCCACTAGCGGCATGTGTGTGTGATTTGGAGACGTCAGACGCTGCTCATGTCCGGCCAACATAACGTCCAGACACCCAAAGTTTCCTGGTTTGGATCCGTAAAAAAATCACGCACAAAAACGCGCATCGTATGACCGTTGTCGCGCATTCCGTGAAAAAAAATACGGCAATGTGTTCGGAAGCACTTTTTGACGGTCGCTGCGAAAAATGCGTTAGTCTGACCCTAGCCTTATCTCACTTTCCAAATCGGCTATTTGGGTCCAGATTGTTCTCTTTTCCTGCCATTCTCCTGGTTTTCACCTTTCTCTGAACAACCCTGAGAGAGAGGTGAAAGCCAGGAGAACTGGCAGGAGAAGAGAACAATCTAGACCAAATAGCCAATTTGGAAAGTGAGTTAAATGGGAGAATTTTTCTGGTTTGGCTATTTTGACCTAGAATTTTCACTTCTCCAGTTATTCTCCTGCTTTTCACCGCTCTCTGAATAACCCTGTGAATGTTTAATCCCGAGGTGAAAAATAACATTGCTTTAGATGTGATTTTGATTTTATTTCAAACACCAGTTAAATGCAGCATATTAGGAAGTTTTAGGAGAGAAATAAATTCTCAAATCTCAATCAAAAGCAGACACCACCCCACCCCCTCAGTATAGTGTGCAATGTATCAAATTGATTACCAGACTAAAAACACCTGCTGTTATGCCAGTTTGTGAACAGCGGTCATTTAGAGTTGACAATCTTTCCACGTATACATTAGTTTTTAATTCAAAATCTAATAAACCGTTGCTTATAATATGCTGCAGTAAAGAGTCTCTTTATTTCTAGATTTTTTAGTATTTTGTTAAGCATTTTCTATACTTTTTCAAAAAATAAAAATTTTCGAACTCGAACCGAACACACCCAAAAAGTTCGAAGTTCGCGAACTTTCGAACTGCCAAAGTTCGGGCCGAACTCCGAACCCGAACAGCTCATCCCTAGTATCCAGTCCTGTGCCCCATATAACCAGTCCTGTGCCCCATATAACCAGTCCTGTGCTCGTCTAACCAGTCCAGTGCTCGTGTAACCAGTCCAGTGCTCGTGTAACCAGTCCAGTGCTTGTGTAACCAGTCCAGTGCCCCATATAACCAGTCCTGTGCCCCATATAACCAGTCCAGTGCTCGTGTATCCAGTCCAGTGCCCCATATAACCAGTCCTGTGCCCCATATAACCAGTCCTGTGCCCCATATAACCAGTCCAGTGCCCCATATAACCAGTCCTGTGCCCCATATAACCAGTCCAGTGCCCCATATAACCAGTCCAGTGCTCGTCTAACCAGTCCAGTGCACGTGTATCCAGTCCAGTGCTCGTGTATCCAGTCCAGTGCTCGTGTAACCAGTCCAGTGCTCGTGTATCCAGTCCAGTGCTCGTGTAACCAGTCCTGTGCCCGTGTAACCAGTCCTGTGCCCGTGTATCCAGTCCTGTGCCCCATATAACCAGTCCAGTGCCTCATATAACCAGTCCAGTGCCCCATATAACCAGTCCAGTGCCCCATATAACCAGTCCAGTGCCCCATATAACCAGTCCAGTGCTCGTCTAACCAGTCCAGTGCTCGTGTATCCAGTCCAGTGCTCGTGTAACCAGTCCTGTGCCCCATATAACCAGTCCAGTGCCCCATATAACCAATCCAGTGCCCCATATAACCAATCCAGTGCCCCATATAACCAGTCCAGTGCCCCATATAACCAATCCAGTGCCCCATATAACCAGTCCAGTGCCCCATATAACCAATCCAGTGCCCCATATAACCAGTCCTGTGCCTGTATAAGCATTCAGGGGGCTGCAGAGGCTGCCTGGCAGTAATGATGACATTGTGCAGAGGCTGCCTGGGAGTGATGACGTCACTGCGCACAGGCTGGCTGGCAGTGATAAGACATGTCCTGATGCTATTTCCGGGATGAGCCGTGCGCATGCGCAGTTACATACCCCGCCCCTTCTTCTGACAGCGGGTACAGTAGTGACGTCACGGGGTGGCGCGTCACATGACCCGTCTGGGTATACAGTAAGGGCACAATATGGCGGCGGGGCCCCGGGGTGGCGGAGCGGGTGGGCTGTGAGGGTCACAGGAAGCCATGCGGGACCCGGGCCGGAGGAAGCGGAGGAGGAGGCGGCGGAGGAAGAAAGGCAGGACCTGGGCCGAGGCGGCCAGGACGGTGAGGAGGGGTTAACCCGGGCCTGGGGGCGGGGCTTACCCTCACTGGCTACTGGCGCAGGACTCCGAGGGGCCAATACTGAGCACAATGTAAACACCTGCCACCATGTGCGGCGCCTGCAGAGGGGAGGGGGACAGTGTACACTGGTGTTGAGCTGGTTATGGCATGGAGGTGGTTGGGGGTGCCCGTGGCACGGTATGAGGGTGAGGGGCCCGTGGCACGGTATGAGGGTGAGGGGCCCGTGGCACGGTATGAGGGTGAGGGGCCCGTGGCACGGTATGAGGGTGAGGTGCCTGTGGCACGGTATGAGGGTGAGGTGCCCGTGGCACGGTATGAGGGTGAGGTGCCCGTGGCACGGTATGAGGGTGAGGGGCCCGTGGCACGGTATGAGGGTGAGGTGCCCGTGGCACGGTACGAGGGTGAGGTGCCGTGGCACGGTACGAGGGTGAGGGGCTCGTGGCACGGTATGAGGGTGAGGGGCCCGTGGCACGGTATGAGGGTGAGGGGCCCGTGGCACGGTATGAGGGTGAGGTGCCCGTGGCACGGTATGAGGGTGAGGGGCTCGTGGCACGGTATGAGGGTGAGGGGCCCGTGGCACGGTATGAGGGTGAGGGGCCGTGGCACGGTATGAGGGTGAGGGGCCCGTGGCACGGTATGAGGGTGAGGGGCCCGTGGCACGGTATGAGGGTGAGGGGCTCGTGGCACGGTATGAGGGTGAGGGGCTCGTGGTATGAGGGTGAGGGATTCGTGGCACGGTATGAGGGTGATGGATTCGTGGCACGGTATGAGGGTGATGGTCTCGAGGCACGGTATGAGGGTGATGGATTCGTGGCACAGTATGAGGGTGATGGATTCGTGGCACGGTATGAGGGTGAGGGGCTCGTGGCACAGTATGAGGGTGAGGGATTCGGGGCACGGTATGAGGGTGAGGGTCTCGTGGCACGGTATGAGGGTGATGGATTCGTGGCACGGTATGAGGGTGATGGATTCGTGGCACGGTATGAGGGTGAGGGGCTTGTGGAACAGTATGAGGGTGAGGGATTCGTGGCACGTATGAGGGTGAGGGTCTCGTGGCACGGTATGAGGGTGAGGGGCTCGTAGCACAGGATGAGGGGTCTCGCGGCACAGTATGAGGGTGAGGGGTCTCGTGGCACAGTATGAGGGTGAGGGGTCTCGTGGCACAGTATGAGGTTGAGGGATTCGTGGCACAGTATGAGGGTGAGGGATTCGTGGCACAGTGTGAGGGTGATGGATTCGTGGCACAGTATGAGGGTGAGGGTCTCGTGGCACAGTATGAGGGTCTCGTGGCACAGTATGAGGGTGATGGATTCGTTGCACAGTATGAGGGTGACGGGGCTCGTGGCAGCCTGTGTGTGGCGAGGGGCTCGCGGCAGGCAGTGGGTGGCGGTGGTGAGGGCTTGTGGGTGGCGAGGGGCTCGTGGCAGGCAGTGGTGTGGCGAGGGGCTCGTGGCAGGCAGTGTGTGGCGAGGGGCTCGTGGCAGGCAGTGTGTGGCGAGGGGCTCACGGCAGGCAGTGGGTGACGAGGGGCTCGTGGCAGGCAGTGTGTGGCGAGGGGCTCGTGGCAGGCAGTGTGTGGCGAGGGGCTCGCGGCAGGCAGTGTGTGGCGAGGGGCTCGCGGCAGGCAGTGTGTGGCGAGGGGCTCGCGGCAGGCAGTGGGTGACGAGGGGCTCGTGGCAGGCAGTGTGTGGCGAGGGGCTCGTGGCAGGCAGTGTGTGGCGAGGGGCTCGCGGCAGGCAGTGTGTGGCGAGGGGCTCGCGGCAGGCAGTGTGTGGCGAGGGGCTCGCGGCAGGCAGTGTGTGGCGAGGGGCTCGCGGCAGGCAGTGTGTGGCGAGGGGCTCGCGGCAGGCAGTGGGTGACGAGGGGCTCGCGGCAGGCAGTGGGTGGCGAGGGGCTCGCGGCAGGCAGTGTGTGGCGAGGGGCTCGTGGCAGGCAGTGTGTGGCGAGGGGCTCGCGGCAGGCAGTGTGTGGCGAGGGGCTCGCGGCAGGCAGTGGGTGACGAGGGGCTCGCGGCAGGCAGTGGGTGGCGAGGGGCTCGCGGCAGGCAGTGTGTGGCGAGGGGCTCGCGGCAGGCAGTGTGTGGCGAGGGGCTCGCGGCAGGCAGTGGGTGGCGAGGGGCTCGCGGCAGGCAGTGGGTGACGAGGGGCTCGCGGCAGGCAGTGGGTGACGAGGGGCTCGCGGAAGGCAGTGGGTGGCAGTAATGGCTGAGATCTCGCTGGGGGGTCCCTGCTCCGCTGCGCTGAGTGCTTCGTGTCTCATTCTGTTGTCGGTTCCTGTTTCAGCGCCGCATTGTGTGATTGTCGTTGCGCTGGCCTGTGCTGCTGCTGCTGTGCTCCGCTGTGCGCGTAGACCCTGATCTCTCTGCCTTCTCTTGGTGTTGTAGGTTTTGGAGAAATATCATAACACGCCTATGAGCCACAAGGAGATCCTGCAGGTCATCCAGCGCGAGGGGCTCAAGGAGATCAGGTCAGCGCGCAGGGGGCGCTACACTGTGCCGTGTTATGTCAGTGAGTGCAAGCTCCTGTGACAAGCGGGATGGGAGATTCAGTGAAATGCCGTCGTCTGATCACACGATGGGCAGCACCGCCAGCCATGGGAAATGTTACGCGGCCAGTCTGCCAACAGCAGCTTGGACGCCCATGTCTGCAGACCCGTGCTCAGGGGTGTAGTGCAGCACCTTACCCCAAAGGAAAAACCACCCACAC
The DNA here is from genome assembly GCA_009667805.1 of Leptobrachium leishanense. Classification (NCBI taxonomy): domain Eukaryota; kingdom Metazoa; phylum Chordata; class Amphibia; order Anura; family Megophryidae; genus Leptobrachium; species Leptobrachium leishanense. The sequence goes on along the minus strand of CM019066.1, from coordinate 59,331,219 downwards.
CAATAAAACCGACTCTCCAATAGTGCACATCCCGCTTCAACCGCACAACAATAAAACCACATACACACTGCACATTACTGTGAGTTTTATTGCTGTGGATTCTGTGATACGCTCATACACACTGCACATTACTGTGAGATTTATTGCTGTGCAGCTCTGGGATACACTCCTTCACACCGTGCATTACAGTGAGTTTTATTGCTGTGGAGCTCTCAGGGGTGTGGGAATTGTATCGCCCGACGCCCGGGACATGAAGATCCGTGCGCCGGGCGAGTAGTTTTTTTTGAGATGCAGTCTGGCGGGCTAGAAGCGGACTAATTCCAGGGACGCCCCCGATACCGGAAGCCGGCATTGAGCCGGCATCCGAGGGGCTTGGGTGGCTGTTCAAATGCTCTATCGGCATTCGAACAGCCGCCCCTGGAGCTCTCCGGCATACTTACCTTCCTGAGCGACGCCGGGAAAGTTTCTGCGTTTCCGCACGTTGAAAGACCCTAGCCGCGATCACGTGGGAGTCCCACGTGATCGCGGCTGGGGTCCTTCAACGAGCGCAGGCGCGAAGACTTTGTCGGCGCCGCTCGGGAAGGTAAGTATGCCGGAGAGCTCCAGGGGCGGCTGTTCGAATGCCGATAGAGCATTCGAACAACCGCCCCATGTCTGGTCTGGGGTCTGAGCTGGGGGGCAATATCCATGAGAGCATGGGGGCAGTATACCATGAGCTGGGGCAGTATCTCCATGTGCTGGGGCAATATCCATGTGCTGGGGCAATATCCATGTGCTGGGGCATATATCCATGTGCTGGGGCATATATCCATGAGCTGGGGCAGTATATCCATAAGCTGGGGGCAGTATATCCATAAGCTGGGGGCAGTATATCCATAAGGTGGGGCAGTATATCCATGTGCTGGGGCAGTATATCCATGTGCTGGGGCATATATCCATGAGCTGGGGCAGTATATCCATAAGCTGGGGGCAGTATATCCATAAGCTGGGGGCAGTATATCCATAAGGTGGGGCAGTATATCCATGTGCTGGGGCAGTATATCCATGTGCTGGGGGCAGTATATCCATGTGCTGGGGCAGTATATCCATGAGCTGGGGCATATATCCATGAGCTGGGGGTATATATCCATGTGCTGGGGGTATATATCCTTGTGCTGGGGCAGTATATCCATGAGCTGGGGCAGTATATCCATGTGCTGGGGCATATATCCATGAGCTGGCCTGGGGCAGTATATCCATGAGCTGGGGCAGTATATCCATGAGCTGGGGCATATATCCATGAGCTGGGGGCATATATCCATGAGCTGGGGGCATATATCCATGAGCTGGGGGCATATATCCATGAGCTGGGGCAGTATATCCATGAGCTTGGGGCAGTATATCCATGAGCTGGGGGCAGTATATCCATGTGCTGGGGCAGTATATCCATGTGCTGGGGCAGTATATCCATGTGCTGGGGCAGTATATCCATGTGCTGGGGGCATATATTCATGAGCTGGGGCAGTATATCCTTGTGCTGGGGCAGTATATCCATGAGCTGGGGGCATATATCCATGAGCTGGGGGCATATATCCATGAGCTGGGGCAGTATATCCATGAGCTGGGGCAGTATATCCATGTGCTGGGGCAGTATATCCATGTGCTGGGGCAGTATATCCATGTGCTGGGGCAGTATATCCATGAGCTGGGGGCAGTATATCCATGAGCTGGGGGCATATATCCATGTGCTGGGGGCAAATATATCCATGAGCTGGGGCAGTATATCCATGTGCTGGGGCAGTATCCATGAGCTGGGGCATATATCCATGAGCTGGGGCATATATCCATGTGCTGGGGCAATATCCATGAGCTGGGGCAATATCCATATATCTCGGGGGGATATACATGTGAGCTGGGGGCATTTTTATGAGGTCTGTTCTTATTGGAAAGTGGTCACATGACATAAAATAAAAGTATCGGTACTCGTACTCGGTCTTAAAAAAAGTGGTATCGGTGCTTCCCTAATATATACATACATACACACACATACATATACATAGATACACAGAACAAAATAGTGTTTAAATATAGGTCTTTATTCATCACATGTATCTGACGCTGCCTCTATAGGCTGTTATGAATAAAGACCTCTATTTAAACACTATTTTGTTGAAATTATCAGGACAAGTAGATTTTTTTAACATTTCCACACCCCTGGCTCTGTGATACGCTCATACACACTGCACATTACTGTGAGTTCTATTGCTGTGGAGCTCTGAGATACGCTCATACACACTGCACATTACTGTGAGTTCTATTGCTGTGGAGCTCTGAGATACGCTCATACACACTGCACATTACTGTGAGTTCTATTGCTGTGGAGCTCTGTGATATGCTCATACACACTGCACATTACTGTGAGTTTTATTGCTGTGGATTCTGTGATACGCTCATACACACCGCACATTACTGTGAGTTTTATTGCTGTGGAGCTCTGTGATACGCTCATACACACCGCACATTACTGTGAGTTTTATTGCTGTGGATTCTGTGATATGCTCATACACACCGCACATTACTGTGAGTTTTATTGCTGTGGAGCGGAAGTTTTATGGTGTTGACATGCAGCTCCGTGTGATGGCATTGATGTGGCCCTGGTTATCCCACGTCCTATATCCCACGTATATACTTATTGCTGGGTAACAGTAAGGGTTAATACTCGGGTTCTGTTGTTGCTCTTTTCTTGGCCTCACAGGAAGGTTGTTTTGTGGCTGTGATATCTCCTCCTTGCCCCAGTCTGGTGTTTGTGATCCATAACCATATTGCTCTTCTCTTGGCAGTGGCACGTCTCCCCTGGCCTGTCTGAACGCGATGCTCCACACCAACTCGCGCGGAGAAGAAGGCATGTTCTACAAGGTGCCGGGCAGGATGGGAGTGTACACGCTGAAGGTAGGAGCCTAATATCTCATGCCGGGCAGAGCTTCCCACAGCTACGAACCCCCGCTGCAAACATAACCTGCGCACAGCCTGCGAATCGGGTGTATTATATCAAAATATTACACTACCCCACAGGCTCTTAAGGTGCCCTAAGTACAATCAGAAACCTCCTGAAACGGAGGGTTTATTTAGATATCAACATTTTGCTTTTTATGCACCTGTATGATTTGTGTCGGGGAGGGGTCGGGTTATATCTGTGTGATTTGTGTCAGGGAGGGGTCGGGTTATATCTGTGTGATTTGTGTCAGGGAGGGGTCGGGTTATATCTGTGTGATTTGTGTCAGGGAGGGGTCGGGTTATATCTGTGTGATTTGTGTCAGAGGGGTCGGGTTATATCTGTGTGATTTGTGTCAGGGAGGTCGGGTTATATCTGTGTGATTTGTGTCGGGGAGGGGTCGGGTTATATCTGTGATTTGTGTCAGGGAGGGGTCGGGTTATATCTGTGTGATTTGTGTCGGGGAGGGGTCGGGTTATATCTGTGATTTGTGTCGGGGAGGGGTTGGGTTATATCTGTGATTTGTGTCGGGGAGGGGTCGGGTTATATCTGTGTGATTTGTGTCAGGAGGGGTCGGTTATATCTGTGTGATTTGTGTCGGAGGGGTCGGGTTATATCTGTGATTTGTGTCGGGGAGGGGTTGGGTTATATCTGTGATTTGTGTCGGGGAGGGGTCGGGTTATATCTGTGTGATTTGTGTCAGAGGGGTCGGGTTATATCTGTGTGATTTGTGTCGGGGAGGGGTCGGGTTATATCTGTGTGATTTGTGTCAGGGAGGGGTCGGTTATATCTGTGATTTGTGTCGGGGAGGGGTCGGATTATATCTGTGTGATTTGTGTCGGAGGGGTCGGTTTTGTCGTTCGGGGAGGTCGGGTTTTGTCGTGAGGGGAGGGGGAGGGTTTGTGGGTCGGGTTTTGTCGTTCGGGTCGGGAGGGGTCGGGTTTTGTTGTTCGGGTTGGGTCAGGGTCGGTTTTGTTGTTCGGTTGGGGTCAGGGTCGGGTTTTGTTGTTCGAGTTGGGGGGGTTTTGTGGGTCAGGGGAGGGGTCGGGTTTTGTTGTTCGGGTTGGGGGAGGGTTTTTGTTCGGGTCGGGGGAGGGGTTGGGTTTTGCCGTTCGGGTTGGGGGAGGGTTTTGTGGTCGGGGGAGGGGTCGGGTTTTGTCGTTCGGGTTGGGGGAGGGTTTTGTGGGTCGGGGGAGGGGTCGGGTTTTGTTGTTCGGTTGGGGGAGGGTTTTGTGTGTCGGGGAGGGGTCGGGTTTTGTCGTTCGGGGGAGGGGTCGGGTTTTTTTGTTCGGGTCGGGAGGGGTCGGGTTTTGTCGGGAGGGTCGGGTTTTGTCATTCGGGTCGGGAGGGGTCGGGTTTTGTCGGAGGGGTCGGTTTTGTCGTTTGGGTCGGGGGGGGTCGGGTTTTGTCGTTCGGGTCGGGGAGGTCGGGTTTTGTTGTTCGGGTTGGGGGAGGTTTTGTGGGTCGGGGGAGGGGTCGGGTTTTTGTGTTCGAGTTGGGGGAGGTTTTGTGGGTCGGGGGAGGGGTCGGGTTTTGTTGTTCGGTTGGGGGAGGGTTTGTGGGTCGGGGGAGGGGTCGGGTTTTGTTGTTCGAGTTGGGGAGGGTTGTGGGTCGGGGGAGGGGTCGGTTTTTTTGTTCGGGTCGGGGAGGGGTCGGGTTTTGTCGGGAGGGGTCGGTTTTGTCGTTTGGGTCGGGGGAGGGGTCGGGTTTTGTCGTTTGGGGAGGGGTCGGGGTCGGGTTTTGTCGTTTGGGTCGGGGGAGGGGTCGGGTTTTGTCGTTCGGTCGGGGAGGGGTCGGGTTTTGTTGTTGTTCGGGGAGGGGTCGGGTTTTGTTGTTCGAGTTGGGGGAGGGTTTTGTGGGTCGGGGGAGGGGTCGGGTTTTGTTGTTCGGGGAGGGGTCGGGTTTTTTTGTTCGGGTCGGGGGAGGGGTCGGGTTTTGTTGTTCGGGTTGGGGGAGGGTTTTGTGGGTCGGGGGAGGGGTCGGGTTTTGTTGTTCGAGTTGGGGGAGGGTTTTGTGGGTCGGGGGAGGGGTCGGTTTTGTTGTTCGAGTTGGGGGAGGGTTTTGTGGGTCGGGGAGGTCGGGTTTTGTGTTCGAGTTGGGGGAGGGTTTTGTGGGTCGGGGGAGGGGTCGGTTTTGTTGTTCGAGTTGGGGGAGGTTTTGTGGGTCGGGGGAGGGGTCGGGTTTTTGTTCGGGTCGGGGAGGGTCAGGAGGGGTCGGGTTTTGTCGGGAGGGGTCGGGTTTTGTCGTTTGGGGAGGGGGAGGGGTCGGTTTTGTCGTTTGGGTCGGGGGAGGGGTCGGGTTTTGTCGTTCGGGTCGGGGAGGTCGGGTTTTGTTGTTCGGGGAGGGGTCGGGTTTTGTTGTTCGAGTTGGGGGAGGGTTTCGTGGGTCGGGGGAGGGGTCGGGTTTTGTTGTTCGGGGAGGGGGAGGGTTTTTTTGTTCGGGTCGGGGGAGGGTTTTGTCGTTCGGGTTGGGGGAGGGTTTTGTCGTTCGGGTTGGGGGAGGGTTTTGTCGTTCGGGTCGGGGGAGGGTTTTGTCGTTCGGGTTGGGGGAGGGTTTTGTCGTTCGGGTTGGGGGAGGGTTTTGTCGTTCGGGTTGGGGGAGGGTGTGCGATAGGTTCAGGCCTGCGGCTTATTAACCCTTTCCGTGTGCTGGCTTTGCAGAAGGACGCGGCGGAGGAGATGAAGGAGCTCTCTGACGGTTCTGAGGACAGCAGCGAGGCCCAGTCAGACTCCCAGTCCTCCGAGCACAGCAGTAGCTGCAGCAGCTCCAGCAGAGGCAGCACAAAGGAGCAGAGGAGCAGCCGCTGGAGGAGGAAAGGTAACCGCGCTGAGCAATGTGTCATGTATGACCTCACGTGTGCAGGAAGAGAGCCTGACACGCCAGCAGAGTCTCTTGGAGCTGATTTAAAGCATTTGCATTACACAGAGGACACAATACAGCGAGTCTGGGATTCACGATGTCTGCGTTACGCATTATACACAGGGAGGACACAATACAGCGAGTCTGGGATTCACCATGTCTGCGTTACGCATTATACACAGGTAGGGCACAATACAGCGAGTCTGGGATTCACCATGTCTGCGTTACGCATTATACACAGGGAGGGCACAATACAGCGAGTCTGGGATTCACCATGTCTGCGTTACGCATTATACACAGGGAGGACACAGTACAGGGAGTCTGGGATTCACAATGTCTGCGTTACGCATTATACACAGGGAGGACACAATACAGCGAGTCTGGGATTCACCATGTCTGCGTTACGCATTATACACAGGGAGGACACAATACAGCGAGTCTGGGATTCACCATGTCTGCGTTACGCATTATACACAGGGAGGACACAATACAGCGAGTCTGGGATTCACCATGTCTGTCTTACGCATTATACACAGGGAGGACACAATACAGCGAGTCTGGGATTCACCATGTCTGCGTTACGCATTATACACAGGGAGGACACAATACAGTGAGTCTGGGATTCACCATGTCTGCGTTACGCATTATACACAGGGAGGACACAGTACAGCGAGTCTGGGATTCAACATGTCTGCGTTACGCATTATACACAGGGAGGACACAATACAGCGAGTCTGGGATTCACAATGTCTGCGTTATGCATTATACACAGGGAGGACACAATACAGCGAGTCTGGGATTCACAATGTCTGCGTTATGCATTATACACAGGGAGGACACAATACAGCGAGTCTGGGATTCACAATGTCTGCGTTATGCATTATACACAGGGAGGACACAGTACGGATTTTAAATGACCATAAAACCTGGCTGTTGGATGTGTTGCAGGTGCTGTGCCGCCCGCTTGTAGGATTGCGGGTCTCTGGGTGTATTTTGTGGCGCTGCATGCGCAGGGCGGGTAATATAAGCGCATAGTGCGTTGCTCGTGCAGGGGACGTGCTGTCACTGCATGACGTGTTGTTCATGTGCTCTGCGGGACATGTAAAGCTGACAGGCGCCGCGGCGCAGCTCCACGCCAGCCCTCGTTCTGTACGTGAAACAGGAAGCGCCATGTCTCACCACTTCCTCAAACGAGCAGAGCTGAGGAAGCCGTAGCGCGGCGCACTTTTACCCGCGATTCATCCAGCGTTAAACCGAGCAGCAATTTTAATTGTATATTGTAAGACTCGCCGAGCCGGCGCCTTGTGGTGGAATTTGGCGAATGCGCCGCGTTGCAAACATGCACAGAGAGCCGAGTGATGGTGCTGCCCCCCAAGGTAAGGAAACGGCTGCGTCCTGCACACCACACCGGAAAGAGGAATATCCGGGCGTTCTTGCTTCCTCCTCAGCCGCCTGGTAACCCGTCCATGCGCGCGGCAACCCGCTCTGCAGCTTTATTCCGGTTTTACGATATTGGTGGGTTTATATCCTCCAGCACTCTGAGGGTTAATACTGTGACCCTAGGAGGAAGAGGCCTGCGCCATATGTGCCCGGCGCAGAGCGGTGTGTGAGGCCTGGCGTTTTAACCCTCTGCATTCTGGCCTCCGTGTTATTTACAAATATGGCTGCATCTTTCTGTGTTCCCTGCAGCCGCCGTGATGGAAATGGCCGTATGATGCAGCGGTGGGGCCATGTCCCGCACAGAGTGCCCTGTGCCGTGTTTGGGGTCTCGCTGGGTCCTGTACACATGTAGTGGTGTGTCTGGTCCTGCTTAACCCGGCTTTACAGGACGGCTCGGGCCTGGAGCTTCCATTAAAAGCCAAAGGGCTCTATTCCATAGCTTGCGCTAAAAGGTGAACGCAAAACTCAGCGCATATCGATAAACTACCGAGCGTATTACAAAGCTCCCACAGGTTCTGTCACGCGATGGTTGGCGCACCCATGTGATGCGTTAACATTACGCAGCTGGATGCTGCCTTTAACCCTAACGAGATTGTAGGCTCAGATTCTGGCCTGGTTCTTCCAATCTGTCCTCATCTGACCCCACCTGTTTCCAGCCAATAAATACTGTCTGTACGCGCAATGTTGTGACTGTGATTGTGCTTTTTCAAGTCAGTCACAGGGTCCGGGTGTTTGGAGGTTAATCGTGATTATAAAGGGTGTGAGTGCAGTTGTAGCGTATAGGAAGGAGTTACTTGGTTTGTTTACTGTCACCTGCGTTGACACATTCATTACACATCACATACAACGACCATCATTACGTGTAAATACAAATTACACATCACATACACCTATTCAGTACTGCACATTACATACTATCAGGGTTATTCAGAGAGAGGTGAAAAGCAGGAGAATGACTGGAGAATGGAAAATTCTAGGTCAAAATAGCCGATTTGGAAAGTGAGATAAATGGGAGAATTTTTATGGTTTGGCTATTTTGACCTAGAGTTTTCCATTCCCCAACTTTTCACCACTCTCTGAATAACCCTGATACCTTTTATTTGTGCCTTGCCCCCCCCCCTTGTATTCTCATCTGTCATTGTCTGTCATGGAGTGTGTTGGGAGAGGGGAAGGAGTTTTGGTGGAGAAGAGGAGGGGGGCGTGAGGAGAGATGGTGGGGAGGAGTGAGGGTGCCATCCATCCATGGGACAGATTCTGGGCGAAGGACAAGACAGGAAGTTCACCATCGCACTCCAGGACACAGGAGTCCCGGGGCACCTCAACAGGACACAGGAGACCCAGGGCACTCCAGGACACAGGAGTCCCAGGGCACCTCAACAGGACGGATCTGGGAAGAGAGGTACACCCTGGAGGAGGAGGCACTCGTAGAAGCAGAGGGCACACTGGCTGGATGACCTGTCCCTCTCTGGGCACCTCTGCCTGTGGAGTGAGATCCAACAAGTGGTCTGTGCTGGGGAGGAACTTGAGCATACAGTCGATCAAGCACCGGTACCAGAACTGTAAAAGGGAATTGAAGGCAAGGGAGCGGCGGGAGGACTGAAGGTGCCACGAAGGCCCTATGTGTACGGTCAGTGGACAGAGATGCTGAAGAGCAGAGTCTTGGAAGTCGGCGTCTGAGGATTTGAGTGAGCAGTGGAAACCACAGCCAGGCCGTCAATTCCTGAGCGTGAGTAATGATGTCATTGAGATTGTACAATGTGTGTGGGGTTTTTTTTGGTTTTTTTCTCGACTCTAACTCCTGTTTTATGCAATCTTTCGTATCCGGATGTTTTGGACTACATCTCCCATTATGCGGTTACTCAATCACTCCGTAGTGCATCATGGGAGATTAAGTCTGAAAACATTTGAACACAGAATTATCTAGATAGAATGTAAAATAGGACTTTGGTGCTGTGGCTTGTGGTTTTTACTTCTTAGCCTTACTGCTTTTTAAACTAGCTTTTCCTAATTGTGGCTTTTATAATTGATGGCTTTTTAACCCCTGCTTTCCAATGTAAGCTGGGGGGGGCTTATTCTCCATGTTTAGTTTCTGATGCTGTGGGTGTTATAATGCTGGGGGGGGGTCATTATACTGTGTGTGTGTGTTATCTGTTTTTCTCATGTTGCTGGTGTTAACTTGCTGTATTCTCAACTCGTCAATCATCTCTTTATCTGTTTTTTGTATAAACCCCATGGTGATCCATGTGTGTCTGTCTGTGACCCTTTATCTGTTGACCCCAATTCAGAATATATACAAGTGTGTATTGAGCATTGTAGTTAATCTATCCTTCCTCTCTTCACAGGAACTCCACCACCACGCCCTGTGACACCTGTGCTCCCCCAGGAGGTGGAACTGGGATATGACAGTGCCCAGTCCTTCCTCAACTTCCTGGGGGAAGAAGACTATACATCCCTCTGTGTCCCACCTATCACTGGGGCGCTTACCACTGACATACCAATCCCTGGATACCCCAAGCAGCCTGCCGCTCTACACACCTGCTGCCCCTGCACCGCAACGTGCCTCAGCTACCTTATCTACTCCACCAGCAGAACAGCCCCCCCACACCTTCACCGCTGTACCACTGGTGCAGACGGCCACCATGCTCCACAACCTGCTCCACTGCCTGACCCCCCCCCCCTTTCCGACCCATCGAGGAGGAGTCCCTCCAACACCTGATTTCATCTAGCTGTAAACGTGAGGGACTATACACACTGCTAGGGGGAAATGCTGTACTATTTGAGGGGAGCTAACAGCGGTCCTGACAAGCCTCCCCAACATAGTGGAGGTCCGTGTGGAGTAGCGGTGTGCCAGCCCGGTCAACCCCCACACTGCCAGCATGACCACTGTCACCAGTGCAGCTACCCCCTGGAGATTGCTGTCTCAGTGCCCAGATCTGGTGGACGGTCTGTGTCTCTTGTTGACCCTCCAGCTGCTTCCATCCAGCCCGATGCCTCTGCTGCACTTGCCTCATCAGTTGTCTCTGCCACCTCCTCCATAGGTCATACCTTTCATGGATCCAAGAGGCGTAGGAGCAAGTGGTATTTAGTTTTATGTGGTTATTATTATTCTTTATTTATAAAGCGCCAGCATATTCCGCAGCGCTGTACAATAGGCACAGAATAGACAGGGTTACAATACAAAACATTGAACAACATTTGACAAACAGTACAGGAGGAGATGAGGCCCTATTCCCGTAGGAACTCACAATCTGGGAGGGTTGGGGTTGGAAACAGGAGGAGAGGACTGCAAGGTTAATGTTAGATATGGAAAAAACCCACATAAAATATCAAATATTGGGGTTTTCCACCTGCTCCATTGTCTCTTAAAGAAAATTGTATCGCATTTATGGGATAATCCTTCGGAGTTTTGCCTTCAACATTTTTTTACTTTGTACGACTTAATATTTGCTGAATATTCAGTCACACACCATGTTGCAAGACCAATGAGACAATTGGAAAGTTTTCTTACACCTATTGTATGTCTGGCATATATTGAACTTTTTTTGACGTGGGGGTCATCCACATTACAACATCTAATACTTTCCTATAGTAGGGACATTATCCATTCCTGTGGATACCAGCTTGACACACATAACCATATGATTATTTTCCTGCAACTAAGATGCACATCATCCCTGACATGATGGTCTACTGATCCCACTCAGTAGATCCTAATACTGACCTATCACGTCTCCACATTCATGGAAATGCATATACTTATTTCCTACTGTATTGTGGCAATTACAAAAACAGGTGTTTGAGGAAAATACATTTTGGAAACGACAAAGGAAATGTTTTACTATTCATTACTGTAATGTTATTTTGCACATGTACAGTAACGTGTAGAATGTTGTTTCAATAGGCCTTGAAGTGGCAAATCAATCATATTGTGTGTCCCATCTGCAAAATAAAAGTGCATTCAGTGAGATGAAGGTAATGCCTATAATCCATACATACTGTCACAAATGTCATGGCCCACAGTTCCTTCCTTCTGTGTTAAGGCTGCCTGTTCCCAGTTGTTGCCAGCATACCTTGTTGCATGTAATTCTATTTATGTCACATTGACATGTGTAACATAATCCTTTTTCTACCTGCACCGTTGACATTCTTGGAGTAATAAAAGATTGATCTACCTCTTTAATAAAATATATTGTATGAAGAACATGTCTCTGTAATGTGTCACTGTCACATCATAGGTACAGTTTGACAGGGCTGGACTTCATGAACATTTAGGCAGCATTTCACCGTTGGAGCAGTGCGCAAGTGTACGCTCACAGGGTAATGGGGTGGGGATGTATCTCACCGGAGGGGGTCCAGCACCTCCTTCTCCATCAGCATCTACAGTCTTAAATACACATCCATATCTGCACATTCAAATTAATCACAAAGTCCTGCTTTTATTCAAGGCAATAATGTGAGATTCTATGTGGGTGTTTATGGCTAAATAAGCCGTTGCATTTGCCTCATAATTGATGATCCTGAAGGGGGTGTCTAATGGCAGTTATATGGGAGACAGGTTGAACGCATTATTGTATCTTGTGTCATACATATATAAATTGCTCAGCTGGGGATACTCAAACAGCTTACAGGCACATTAAATCAATATGTGCATGTCCATCTTGATGATGGTGCGATGTCCAGAATCAGATCCAAAGTTCTGTGTTTGGGAAATTTTTAAAGCCACGCTAATCAAATTGTGAATGCAATTTTGTTAAGTTTTTGGGAGGTGCATGCGTCCTTCATGAAGGCTACTTCCATGTGCAGCATAAACGTATCTTTATCCCTCAGAGGTCTCTTCCTGTTGTGCCATGTAGTTGATTGTGTCTGATGGGCCATGTTGTCCTGGACACATCACCCCATTTCACGCAGGGTGTAGCACATGTAGAAGTGCTGCCCGGCAACATGTCTAGTCCCTGTGCTGCAGGTAGGGAATCACAACATGCCACGTGCGTTTCCTTTCCTGCAGCGTATGGATTGCACATGGTGCAGGGGGGCATTTTACACGCTTTGCTCTTCAGAATGACTTCTATGTGTCCATGAACGCACAGTGTATCTGACAAGCCGAGATGTGATGTGCAGTTACACAGACAAAAGCAAAGGTGATATGTGCTTGTGCACCTTACCTGCAAATAAATCCCTGCACAATGCGCTGCCTGACGTCTGTGCCAATGTCCTGCGTCATCAGGTGGCACTAGTGAGACCTTGTCAGGAGCCCCAGCAAGGTCAGGATCCAAATCTAAGAGTCTCCCATCACCTTGAGTAAAGCATCGCACATGATAGGACAATCAAAGTGGTTTTCGGGGGCTGGTACTGCAGGTCACCGCCAGACCTATCCAGGTAGCGGAATCTATCACACTGCAGGACCTCTGGTGCACAGCATTGTAGGCCTCGTGATCCATGCATTCAGGCCTCCTAATGGGGGTCACCAGCCATGGCCTGATAGGGTATCCCGAATCATCTAATACACGGTACATAAATCAAAGATTAGCCAATACTTTACAGCCAGGGTATTTGTGTGAAAGGATACGTGTACCTCATGGATGAGAAGACATCCTTCAGGGAAAGTCTCGTCCTGGAAGTCTCGTGCCACTGATGCGTTCTGCAGGATTTCATCAAGGGCAATAACCAGGAAATTTGAGTAGAGTTTGGAACTGTGAAAAAGATCTCAGATACACAGGGTGTCCATAAAGTCTCTTTACAATTTCCATAATTTATTCCAAAGACAAATGAAAAGACAGATAAGTGAAAATTAAAAAATGAGAGGTATGTATTTCAGTTTTTTTGCCTCATGTAATACACCTCTATATGGGCACCATTAGTTGCACGAAGCACATCAAGACGGTGCTGGATTTCTTGCCATGTTGGCTGTAGCATCCCCTCATCAATGGTGGCATCAGTGATCCTCTGCTTTAGATTAGTGATGTCCCTTTGTACCATACACCATATCTTTAACATAACCCCGGAGAAAGATTTGGAGGCGAGTGATATCTGGTGAACGAGGTGTCCAGGGAATTGGGCCACCCCTTCCAATCCACCGCTCTGGAAATGTTTCATTTAGGAACCCACCAACATGCAGTTCCCAATGTGGTGCTGCAGCATCTTGCTGGAAAATGATGGTTGGTTGAAAGTCATGTAGTTGTGGTGCCACATATTCAGTCAAAAGGTCAAGGTAAACATTTGAAGTAATTGACGTCTCGCCGAAGAATAACGGACCATTGACTCGATTGCACATGATCCCACACCACACATTCATCTAAAGCAGAGGATCACTGACGCCACCATTGATGAGGGGAAGCTACAGCCAACATGGCAAGAAATCATGGCAAAAAACTGGGTGCTGGACAGTCCCAGTAGTGAGAACCCTCAAACAGCAGCTTGGTCATCCCTGGCACAGATCAGCATGGGCCAGACCTTGACTCCAGATGGTTCTGCAGTTGCATGGAGCCTGCATATCTGGTCACGGCTTGGTGTATACTGCAGGCGACACTCTGCATCGCTCACATTATCCAATGTGGGTCTAGACCTTTGGACACGGGGGGCCTGTGGGACTAGATGTGCCCTCTCTAACTCCTGCTGACGTCGGAAATGGCTTCTGCGTATGTAACGGCGTACAAGCAATAAAGCAGCAGCGATAACCCTGACACGCCTAACTGCATCCATCATATGATAACTCTGCTATGAGGTCACTGGAACCCGTGTCGTGCAGCACTCGAACGCAAACGTTGGCGTTAACCATGGACTAGAGCCCAAAGTGGGCAACGATTCGGCACCGCAGCAAGAAGAAGCTTTGTTGGTTGAATTTAGCAGAGAGACATGGAGAGGACTTTCTGTGGAGGACCTTGGTGTGATGTCCAAATTATGACACCATGGAGACACTGGAGGGACTATTCGCTAAACGCCAGGTTCACCCCGTTACAAGTGCGGTGAGTGTCGGTGATCCACAGAAGGAAAATACAACACTGATAAGCGATGTTTCTGCAGACAAGAAGTCAAGCAATGCGAAGAATGCCAAACCGCGGCACCACCGTTACTCTGACCGCACATGGAGTAACCTGTGGCCGTTCTCCATTCAGCGCGGTTTTACCGATGTTTGTTTGTGACACCGGGGAAGGCACTGTGGTTAAAGTGCCAGTCTCCATAGACCTCCCATGCGAACAGCGATGGGCAACATCAACTGAGACACCAGTGAAATCGCTGCCGCGTTACTACTGTGAACCGTATGGAGAGCTACGGCCGGCAGTTCCCTCGAATTCACCGTAATTTTGCCATTCTTACTCCACTGTAGATCTCCGCTGTTAAACTGCGGTTCTTTGGATGAGTGACCCCGGTGACATGTCGGCATCTCTCCTGGTGACATAAAAACACGCTGCTCTGAGCGACCTCAGGAATGGCGGCACCTGGCTCGTTAGCGGCCTGCGCTCTCTCGTTAACGATATTTCATGAAGGTCGCTCAAGGGAAACGGAGCTGTCGGGGGTCGGGTCTCTATGATGGCGGCACCCAGTGCTCCCTGACATTGGTTTTCTCTTTGACACATAGATTTCATCCACAGCCATACATTGTGGCAACAGGTGGGTTTCTGAAGTGGCACACTCGGCATCGGCAGCTTGAAGGCCCAGCGTTAGACCCGTGTCCATATTATGACGTGATTACGCACACATGGACGTTTCCCATTCTCTGGGGCGTCTTGTATCTCCGTCTATCCCACTCATTTGGCATTCAGTGTCCAGGTATCCTGTCACCGGAGCCCTATGGGATCATGATGTGACACGGACATAACGTAATTACCGATTCATCAAGAGACGACCTGGAGGAGAAAACCACCAAAAAAAACCCGTGAATGTCTATAAACACCTGAGAACAGCTAATGTGCTCAAGGGAGCCAGGCAGAGCATCCTGGGATACGTCGTCATTGGGCTCCATTCAACCTGTCCCTACTCAAAATATGCAAACTCTATTTAGCATTGTATTCTTTAACTACCAAACATTAGAAACTAAATCTACAGTGAGATCTCTCTCCTGTCCCCCTCTATTACTGTAAAGAAGCTGCAAGGAGCAGCCCCTACCCTCACTGTAACAAACTTTACTGCAGCATTCCAGCAGCCAGGGATTGGGCAGAATACAGGGAGAGCTGTGGGGTCAGTCGCTGCTGTACAGGGATAGATTCAGGGGGTTATAGTGAGTATAAATCCCTGTACAGTACAGATACAAGGTGATGCTGTAATTGCCATACACAGGCATTATGCAGCACATACAGATACAAGGTGTTGCTGTAATTGCCATACACAGGCATTATGCCTCACATACAGATACAAGGTGTTGCTGTAATTGCCATACACAGGCATTATGCAGCACATACAGATACAAGGTGTTGCTGTAATTGCCATACACAGGCATTATGCAGCACATACAGATACAAGGTGTTGCTGTAATTGCCATACACAGGCATTATGCAGCACATACAGATACAAGGTGTGTGTTGTACTTGCCATACGCAGCATTATGCAGCACATACAGATACAAGGTGTTGCTGTAATTGCCATACGCAGGCATTATGCAGCACATACAGATACAAGGTGTTGCTGTAATTGCCATACGCAGGCATTATGCAGCACATACAGATACAAGGTGTCGCTGTAATTGCCATACGCAGGCATTATGCAGCACATACAGATACAAGGTGTTGCTGTAATTGCCATACGCAGGCATTATGCAGCACATACAGATACAAGGTGTTGCTGTAATTGCCATACGCAGGCATTATGCAGCACATACAGATACAAGGTGTTGCTGTAATTGCCATACGCAGGCATTATGCAGCACATACAGATACAAGGTGTTGCTGTAATTGCCATACACAGGCATTATGCAGCACATACAGATACAAGGTGTTGCTGTAATTGCCATACACAGGCATTATGCCTCACATACAGATACAAGGTGTTGCTGTAATTGCCATACGCAGGCATTATGCAGCACATACAGATACAAGGTGTTGCTGTAATTGCCATACACAGGCATTATGCAGCACATACAGATACAAGGTGTTGCTGTAATTGCCATACACAGGCATTATGCAGCACATACAGATACAAGGTGTTGTTGTACTTGCCATACGCAGGCATTATGCAGCACATACAGATACAAGGTGTTGCTGTAATTGCCATACGCAAGGCATTATGCAGCACATACAGATACAAGGTGTTGCTGTAATTGCCATACGCAGGCATTATGCAGCACATACAGATAACATACAGGTGTCGCTGTAATTGCCATACGCAGGCATTATGCAGCACATACAGATTACAAGGTGTTGCTGTAATTGCCATACGCAGGCATTATGCAGCACATACAGATACAAGTGTTGCTGTAATTGCCATACGCAGGCATTATGCCAGCACATACAGATACAAGGTGTTGCTGTAATTGCCATACGCAGGCATTATGCAGCACATACAGATACAAGGTGTTGCTGTAATTGCCATACGCAGGCATTATGCAGCACATACAGATACAAGGTGTTGCTGTAATTGCCATACGCAGGCATTATGCAGCACATACAGATACAAGGTGTTGCTGTAATTGCCATACACAGGCATTATGCCTCACATACAGATACAAGGTGTTGCTGTAATTGCCATACACAGGCATTATGCAGCACATACAGATACAAGGTGTTGCTGTAATTGCCATACACAGGCATTATGCAGCACATACAGATACAAGGTGTTGCTGTAATTGCCATACACAGGCATTATGCAGCACATACAGATACAAGGTGTTGTTGTACTTGCCATACGCAGGCATTATGCAGCACATACAGATACAAGGTGTTGCTGTAATTGCCATACGCAGGCATTATGCAGCACATACAGATATACAAGGTGTTGCTGTAATTGCCATACGCAGGCATTATGCAGCACATACAGATACAAGGTGTCGCTGTAATTGCCATACGCAGGCATTATGCAGCACATACAGATACAAGGTGTCGCTGTAATTGCCATACGCAGGCATTATGCAGCACATACAGATACAAGGTGTTGCTGTAATTGCCATACGCAGGCATTATGCAGCACATACAGATACAAGGTGTTGCTGTAATTGCCATACACAGGCATTATGCCTCACATACAGATACAAGGTGTTGCTGTAATTGCCATACACAGGCATTATGCAGCACATACAGATACAAGGTGTTGCTGTAATTGCCATACACAGCATTATGCAGCACATACAGATACAAGGTGTTGCTGTAATTGCCATACACAGGCATTATGCAGCACATACAGATACAAGGTGTTGTTGTACTTGCCATACGCAGGCATTATGCAGCACATACAGATACAAGGTGTTGCTGTAATTGCCATACGCAGGCATTATGCAGCACATACAGATACAAGGTGTTGCTGTAATTGCCATACGCAGGCATTATGCAGCACATACAGATACAAGGTGTCGCTGTAATTGCCATACGCAGGCATTATGCAGCACATACAGATACAAGGTGTTGCTGTAATTGCCATACGCAGGCATTATGCAGCACATACAGATACAAGGTGTTGCTGTAATTGCCATACGCAGGCATTATGCAGCACATACAGATACAAGGTGTTGCTGTAATTGCCATACGCAGGCATTATGCAGCACATACAGATACAAGGTGTTGCTGTAATTGCCATACGCAGGCATTATGCAGCACATACAGATACAAGGTGTTGCTGTAATTGCCATACGCAGGCATTATTGCAGCACATACAGATACAGGTGTTGCTGTAATTGCCATACACAGGCATTATGCCTCACATACAGATACAAGGTGTTGCTGTAATTGCCATACACAGGCATTATGCAGCACATACAGATACAAGGTGTTGCTGTAATTGCCATACACAGGCATTATGCAGCACATACAGATACAAGGTGTTGCTGTAATTGCCATACACAGGCATTATGCAGCACATACAGATACAAGGTGTTGTGTACTTGCCATACGCAGGCATTATGCAGCACATACAGATACAAGGTGTTGCTGTAATTGCCATACGCAGGCATTATGCAGCACATACAGATACAAGGTGTGTTGCTGTAATTGCCATACACAGGCATTATGCAGCACATACAGATACAAGGTGTCGCTGTAATTGCCATACACAGGCATTATGCAGCACATACAGATACAAGGTGTCGCTGTAATTGCCATACGCAGGCATTATGCAGCACATACAGATACAAGGTGTTGCTGTAATTGCCATACACAGGCATTATGCAGCACATACAGATACAAGGTGTTGCTGTAATTGCCATACACAGCATTATGCAGCACATACAGATACAAGGTGTTGCTGTAATTGCCATACACAGGCATTATGCAGCACATACAGATACACAAGGTGTTGCTGTAATTGCCATACACAGGCATTATGCAGCACATACAGATACAAGGTGTTGCTGTAATTGCCATACACAGGCATTATGCAGCACATACAGATACAAGGTGTTGCTGTAATTGCCATACACAGGCATTATGCAGCACATACAGATACAAGGTGTTGCTGTAATTGCCATACACAGGCATTATGCAGCACATACAGATACAAGGTGTTGCTGTAATTGCCATACACAGGCATTATGCAGCACATACAGATACAAAGTGTTGTTGTAATTGCCATACACAGGCATTATGCAGCACATACAGATACAAGGTGTTGCTGTAATTGCCATACACAGGCATTATGCAGCACATACAGATACAAGGGTTTGCTGTAATTGCCATACACAGGCATTATGCAGCACATACAGATACAAGGTGTCGCGTAATTGCATATGCAGGCATTATGCAGCACATACAGATACAAGGTGTTGCTGTAATTGCCATACACAGGCATTATGCAGCACATACAGATACAAGGTGTTGCTGTAATTGCCATACACAGGCATTATGCAGCACATACAGATACAAGGTGTTGTTGTACTTGCCATACACAGGCATTATGCAGCACATACAGATACAAGGTGTTGCTGTAATTGCCATACGCAGGCATTATGCAGCACATACAGAATACAGGTGTTGCTGTAATTGCCATACGCAGGCATTATGCAGCACATACAGATACAAGGGTTCGCTGTAATTGCCATACGCAGGCATTATGCAGCACATACAGATACAAGGTGTTGCTGTAATTGCCATACGCAGGCATTATGCAGCACATACAGATACAAGGTGTCACTGTAATTGCCATACACAGGCATTATGCAGCACATACAGATACAAGGTGTTTCTGTAATTGCCACACACAGGCATTATGCAGCACATACAGATACAAGGTGTTGCTGTAATTGCCATACGCAGGCATTATGCAGCACATACAGATACAAGGTGTTGCTGTAATTGCCATACGCAGGCATTATGCAGCACATACAGATACAAGGTGTCGCTGTAATTGCCATACGCAGGCATTATGCAGCACATACAGATACAAGGTGTTGCTGTAATTGCCATACGCAGGCATTATGCAGCACATACAGATACAAGGTGTTGCTGTAATTGCCATACACAGGCATTATGCAGCCCATACAGATACAAGGTGTCACTGTAATTGCCATACACAGGCATTATGCAGCACATACAGATACAAGGTGTTTCTGTAATTGCCACACACAGGCATTATGCAGCACATACAGATACAAGGTGTTGCTGTAATTGCCATACGCAGGCATTATGCAGCACATACAGATACAAGGTGTTGCTGTAATTATTATCTGTCTGCAGCACATTTACTGCATCTGCCTGTATGCTGATAACGCAGACCCGTGTAAGCAGGAGATCTCAACATTTTATTATACACTATATTGCCAAAAGTATTCGCTCACCTGCCTTGACTCGCATATGGATGGGTGAGCGAATACTTTTGGCAATATAGTGTATGTCTTCTGCACATTTACTGTTACGAAGGCCATTTCTGCCTGTATGCTGATAATGCAGACCCCGTTTCACATTGTGCCAGATAAGGGACACTGTCTAGAGTTTACAACCTTTCATTCCAGCAATATTTACGTAAAGGAGAAAACAATACATTCTCCGGGGAGGAGGGGTTCGTGGAAGCGGGTGACATCCTTTAAGCCTCTCGTTTCTGGGCGTTAGAGGGTCTCTTCCTCGCTGGAACCTCCATATCATTCGTATGTGAGCTATTAACCCTTTAAAGGCTGTGTGGGGAGATTGAGAACTGTTTATACACCCGGTGCCGTTCTCGGAGACGTCTCAGTGTGTTTGGGGTTTTTTGTGATTCTCTCCTGGTATTTACATAGTTAATGAGTAATAATCATTTTAAGGTTATATTTTTGCCGTTTATCTGTGTCGGCTTTTTTCGAGCCACTCGGCCCCCTTTACCTTCTCGCTCTTGGTGAATCTCCAGCGTTTCCAGCCAATTGACTTCTGTTCTAGATCTAGAAGAGAGATTTAAGGGCTTATTCACTAAGCCATGAATTGCACTGAATGGTGTATTTCACGTATCTGCAATCTCAGGTCAGTTCGTCAGGTCACTAAACTGCCAATTCACCAAATACAGGCAAATTAACAGCACAATACGGTGCGTTACGCCACAATTCGGTGGCACCAAAATTGTCCCATTGAGAATTATTTTCGTCTATTCACAGAACGCCGAACTGCAAAGAAATGTCGTCAAAATGCCCTGAATGTCGGTGTTTCCGTTTAAACAGACAATTCCCACAGGATTAAATGGAATATATTTTTATTTATTCTTTAACACTATATATTGTTTGTAATTTTTGCAAAGAAACATTTTTTTTAATATTATTTATTTTTCACAAGATGCTTTTTTATTATTTTGTAACAGACCTCTTTATTATATTTTTAATTTTCTTTTTGGTGGAATTCGCCGAAGCCAATTCACCGCTTTTTGCCGACATCCGATAACTGCTTGTGCGACTATTTACAGCAGATTACAGTGACCGTTTGTTAAGTGGTGAATTTTCGGTGAAATGGAATTGCCGGCGTGCGGCCAGATGCAAAGCGCTGAAATTGTGTGCAGTTTCGGTGCTTTGTGAATAGATTTAAATCAGCCCCGAAGCCGAGTGTCACCTGCCGTGTGGTGCGATGACCGGGAATAGGGAGCCAATGGGATGCTGGCAGAGCACTATGGGATATGTAGGCCCTGGGAATGTGGTGTAGCATGGGATATGTAGTGCATACAGGTGTAATGGAAGCCGCGGAGGCTCATGGAAGTGGCGGTTTGTGCGGGGGGGATCATTCATTGGTTCATGCTCCATTGCCGGCATACGTCATGCGCTTTTCTTTTGTCTTGTGTTTCTGTAGTTACATCTCGACTCTCCCAGCCATCCTCCCCGCAGTCAGGCTGCCCATCACCCTCCATCCCTGCGGGGAAAGTCATCTCTCCATCCCAGAAGCACAGCAAGAAGGCTCTCAAACAGGTAACCATCACACCTCTGCTGCCTGAGGGGGGGGGGGTTCCTGCAGGGGTTGCACCTTTTGACCTGCCCGTCTCATCCTGGGCCAGAAGGCCACCGGATCCCCCTACAGGCCATCGAATGGCTGGACTCCTGCAAAGCTCAACCGTGCTTTACCACCTGTGTGTTACCATCAAGCTCACGCACGCGCAATCCATTCTGCCTGCTCCGGTTTGTCATATACAGATACAGTGGCAAGAAAAAGTATGTGAACCCTTTGGGATTACGTGGAGTTTTGCATGAATTGGTCATAAAATGTGTCTGATCTTCATCTAAGTCACAACAATTTGAAAAACACAGTCTGCTTAAAATAATACAACACAAACATTATATGTTTTCATGTGTTTATTGAACATAACATGTAAACATTCACAGTGCAGGGTGGAAAAAGTATGTGAACCCCTAGCCTAATGACTTCTCCAAGAGCTAATTGGAGCCAGGAGTGAGCCAACCTTGAGTCCAATCAGTGTGATATTATTGGATGTGTTGCTGAAAGCTGTCCTGCCCTTTAAAAACACACACCAGTTTTGGGTTTAGTGGTTTCAAGAAGCACTGCCTGATGTGAACCATGCCTCGCAGAAAAGAGCTCTCAGAAGACCTACGATCAAGAATTGTTGACTTGCATGAAGCTGGAAAGGGTTACAAAAGTATCTCCAAAAGCTTTGATGTTCATGTGTCCACGGTAAGACAGACTGTCTACAAATGGAGAAAGTTCAGCACTGTTGCTACTCTCCCTAGGCGTGGTCGTCCTATAAAGATGACTGCAAGAGCACAGCGCAGAATGCTTAATGAGGTAAAGAAGAATCCTAGAGTGTCAGCTAAAGACTTACAGAAATCTCTGGCACATGCTAACATTTTTGTTGACACATCTACAATAAGGAAAACATTAAACAAGAATGGAGTACATGGGAGGACACCACGGAGGAAGCCATTGCTGTCCAAAAAGAATATTGCAGCACGTTTGAAGTTTGCAAAAGAGCACCTGGATGTTCCACAGCACTACTGGCAAAATATTCTGCGGACAGATGAAACCAAAATTGAGCTGTTTGGAAAAAACACACAACACTATGTGTGGAGAAAAAAAGGCACAGCACACCAACATCAAAACCTCATCCCCACTGTAAAACATGGCGGAGGGAGCATCATGGTTTGGGGCTGCTTTGCTGCCTCAGGGCCTGGACGGATTGTTGTCATTGATGGGAAAATTAATTCCAGAGTTTATCAAGACATTTTGCAGGAAAACGTAAGACCATCTGTCCGCCAACTGAAGCTCTGCAGAGGATGGGTGATGCAACAGGACAATGACCCAAAGCATACAAGTAATTCAACAAAAGAATGGCTTCAACAAAACAAACTACGCCTTCTGGAGTGGCCCAGTCAGAGTCCTGACCTCAACCCGATTGAAATGCTGTGGCATGACCTTAAGAGAGCGATTCACACCAGACATCCCAAGAATATTGCTACACTGAAACAGTTTTGTGAAGAGGAGTGGTCCAAAATTACTCCAGATCGTTGTGCAGGTCTGATCTGCAACTACAGGAAACGTTTGGTTGAGGTTATTGCTGCCAAAGGAGGGTCAACCAGTTATTAAGTCCAAAGGTTCACATACTTTTTCCACCCTGCACTGTGAACGTTTACATGTTATGTTCAATAAAAACATGAAAACATATAATGTTTGTGTTGTATTATTTTAAGCAGACTGTGTTTTTCAAATTGTTGCGATTTAGATGAAGATCAGAGCACATTTTATGACCAATTCATGCAAAACTCCACGTAATCCCAACGGGTTCACATACTTTTTCTTGCCACTGTATGTATATATATATATATATATATACACAGTAATAGCATGGATTTTGAGCAGAATTCGTTCCGGAAATGAGCTTGTAATCCAAAGCGCTCTTATATCAAAGCGAATTCCCCCATAAGAAATAATGGAAACTCTGACGTTTGGTTCCACAACCATTTATTCATGTGAAAAGGATTACAGTAACACAAAATACTGCACAGTATAAAGGGAAACACATTAACCTGCACATTGCCTTTAAGAAGAATCGTGGCTGGTGGGAGGAGGAGAGGAGGATTATTGTGCAGGACGTTTATCACTAATGGATGAGATTGTGTTACATTGTATCAGTTAGTTATGACGGACGTTGAGGGAAGAGAAAAAAAGAAGCTGTGTGTGTGTGTGTGGGGGGGGGGTCTCTACGTCCATTGTATCTTTTGAAAGTAGAAACCAACGTGACCTGACGCTCAGCAGACAAAGCGTACGCACTGCAAGACCTCGCTCGTTTATCATGTTATAATTTATGAAACATTGTTGCTCGTCTTGCAAAACACTCGCAGACCAAGTTACTCGCAATCCAAGCTTTTACTGATATATATATATATACACACAGATTATGAAACGTTGTATCTTATATTCCTTTTGAGAGCTGACACGGCATGACTCAGCCAGTAGGTTTCGATCCCACCTCTATGCGCAGCTTCCCCCTGATCTCGCCCTCTGCGCTGTGTTTCTGTATAGTGTACTTTTCTGTATTAGCTATCCTCTGTCTGTATATTGTACATTTCTGAAGCTACCCCCCCCCCCCCCTCTGGGCTAAATTACAATCTTCGCGCAAACGTTTGTGCCGGCGCAAACACGCATTAACGCGAGGGGTAAAACCCTTTGCGCCGAATGCCGTATTACTTTGTCAGCGCAACAAACGCGCGTATACTTCTACCGCGGGTGAACCTGCACGAACACTGCGCAAGTGTAATGTACTGCGCGCGTCCTAAACTTAACATTGTGAGCGCAAACACGAATGAACGCTGGTATACCGATGGTATTACAATCTATGCGCAGTTTTTAACGCACAACCTTTGCGCGCATAATTTTAGCAACTCCTAAAAGCTGGTGGTAACGGCAAATCTGAATGTCCTGGCGAACCCAAATACACCAGCCCAAAAAAATACAGCAAAGTATAGTTACACATTCTACACATACCAAACCAATAAAATGGAGAAGTTGTGTGTGCATTTATTATTGCTGCAGCATATATGCGCAGATTGATTTTGACAGGCGCAAAAACTTAACGTGAGATAATTGTGGTTCGTTATTCTGATTGGCTGGATCGTAAGAAAAAAACAGTCCAGACACTGATTTCTGCACACAACGTTACTGCGCGCGCATTTGTGCGCGTCCGGTTTACGCACGTTGTTGCTCGACAGATGAAAAAATGCGCAAGGGTTGTTATTCCAGCAGTGATTTGCACACGTAAACGTTTAACGCTTGTCGCAAAAAAATTCGCTTTGCGCAAGACTTTTTGCGCGAAGATTGTAATTTAGCCCTCTGTACATTGTATACTTCTTGCTGTAAGAAGATTCCTTTGTTTCCCTCTAGCAGGCAGGTTATGTGTAAACTCTCCAGTGTGTTGAATGCCTCTTCCTATTGTCCTGTGACTGGAGACTCTTGATGTTATCTGTAAAATATTCATGAAGGGGAATGTCAACTGGGAATTGTCTCAACTGTGTAGCTGTGTGTTTTTCAAATAAAGAATCAGTCTTTGTTTTGCTGCTCTACAACACTGGTCATGCCTGGTGATTTGGGGTACATCTTCCTTATTTTGGGGCAGAAGTTGGTGGATTTCAGATGCCAGCTGGGGAAAGCTTTGACAGAGGCACACGGTCGGTGTGCCAGGCGGTCTGTCACATTTGGCTGGCACGGTGGGATTAGCTTTTCCATTGAGCAGTCCAAACCACCAACGGGACCCAGAGTGGCTACCAACAGAGGAGAGCGGGATGGAAGTGCTCAGGCAGCACAAGGAGCCTGGTTCTGCCCAGGATGGGCTGGAGGAGAGAAACTCTGCCCAGCGGAAGCTCTGGAGGGAGGTTCTGTAAATTGGGCAGATCTACTTGGGCAAAGTTATCCCTACTTATGAGGAAAGATTCCAGGCACATTGGGACTTGCGGATGTAGTTTCTCGGAGAGTAGCCCCAGGACGAATGGCTGTTGGAGCTGGATGACCTGATCTGGACAGAGATGGTACTGGATGACGGGTACCGGGCGATGGACTGGTATATCGCCCAGATGTCTCCAATGCTGGGGAGGAACAATTGCACAGAGGGCTATGACTTTGGCGGCCCGGGATTGCTATTTGATGCTCTCCAGGGAGACCCCATTTCCGCAGTGCAGCAGAGTGGAGATGGGACGATATTTGTGATCTCAGGGAGATGGAGCTCCCTAGTGAGCTTGTTTTTAGAGGGGACTTGTACTGGCTGGTCACCCAAGAATGGGAGCTGGAGAAGGACTACAAAATACTTTGAGAAAGCTGAACAGTTTGCTCCAGCAGTTATGGAGGACGCAGAGTCTGCATTCGCAGAGGATGAGCTGACGAGATCCAGTTTCGCCAGCCTGTACCCAGGGCCTGCAGCTAATCCTGTGCACCAGGGAGAGGAGGCAGTCGGCCCCTCTCCCCAGCTACAGACCATGCTCTGGTCCTCGACTGCTACTGAGGAGGCAAAGTTTGTACAGCGGCAGCACAGCGGGCCAACTGAACCAGAGAAAGCGGCAGACTGGGCAAGTGAAGTTCCTGAGGAGCCCGCAACGGAGCAAGGTTCTTTAGCCACCTGCCGAGGAGATATGCATTGCAACAGTGGATGGGATTGCGGTTTCCACCAGCGAGAGCCTTGAGGACACTGTGGTGTTGCGTAAGAAGGACTGCCTGGTGACCAAGGGTGAGACTGAGGTCTCCATCCACTGGCGATTTACTGGGATGCGGGACAGCTAACCCAGAGGCCCCACAGTGTGCTCCAAGCCAAGGATGGCTGACGGAGCTGGAAGGCCTAGATTTGTTTGGGCCAGAAATGGACTTTATGGTTGTGGACGAGACTGCGGGCCCCCCCCCCACTGTGCTTCCAGGATGCAGAGCGGTCGGCCCAGATCCCCAGCTTGGGGAGCCTGAACAGCTGTCAGCGGATTTGAGTGAACCGATGGCAATGGGATGGAGTGCAGCCGAGCTCAGTCCCCAACACGCTACCCCGCAGGATGGTGAGTTGAAGGACTGTGGAGTTGGTGGGCTTGAGGCCTGTGGCAAAGCGGAAGGGAAGTTCAGCAAGACTCCCTTGCACTGGAGACATGTCCCTATGCCGTGCTGCAAACACAGTTAAAACTTTGTGGGTCCGGAAGGAATATAAGGAGGGGTGGTGAGGGCATCTGTGGGTGTGGAGCAAACCACGGTGGCAATGGCAAGAAGCAAACTTTTTGGGACTTGGGTGCAGACTAACACAGGTCCAGACCAGTTTGTGATCTGATACCTGATAGTCTACCGTTGGGAGGGGGAGAAATGTGTCAGACTCAGCTGTCTCTGGGGCTGTTGGAGGAGACGGGGGGGCTAGCCTCCTGCCTACTTACTGTACCAAGGTGCAACCTGGGGTTTGCCAACTGGATTGCCCAGGGAATCCAGGATTTATGTTGACTGTGTTTCTGTATAGTGTATTTTTCTGTATTAGCTGTCTTCTGTATAGTGCACATCTCTGTATTAGCTGTCCTCTGTATATTGTACTCTTCTGTAGCTACCCCCTCTCTGTATATTGTATACTTGCTGCTGTAAGAAGATTCCTTTGTTTCCCTCTAGGTCTAGCAGGCAGGTTATGTGTAAACACTCCATTGTGTTGAATGTCTCTTCCTATTGTCCTGTAACTGGAGACTCTTGTTGTTATCTGTAATGTATTCATGAAGGGGGATGTCAACTGGGGGCTGTCTTAACTGTGTAGATGTGTGTTTTTCAAATAAAAAATCAGTCTTTGTTTTGCTGCTCCGCAACACTGGTCGTGCCTGGTGATTGTAGGGGTTTCGGGGCTTGCGGGAGTTGGATTTCAGGGTCCAGCTTGGAGAAAGCTAGTGTTTGACAGAGGCACATGGTCAGTGTGCCAGGCAGTCTGTCACACACGCCCTCTGCGCACCGCTTCGCCTTGATCCCGCCCTCTGTGCACCGCTTCGCCTTGATCCCGCCCTTTGTGTGCTGTTTCCCCTAATCCTACCCTCTATGTGCCTATGATCCTGATCCCGCCCCTTGTGCTGCGGTGGGCGGGTATACCGTTTCTCCGTCGGGGGTGATTCGTTGCGTGTCGAGTTTTGCGTTACCTCTCATCGTGTTGTGACTTTACAAATCACGCTGGGTTTGGGTGATGGACGTGATGTTCAGGCCTCACAGACACTTCAATCTCTTTGTCGTTAGTTCTGTCTTTGCATTACTGACCCGTCTGTCTGTTTTTGCATTACTGACCCGTCTGTCTGTCTGTCCTTCCTACGCAGGCTCTGAAACAGCAGCAGCAGAGGAAGAAACAGCAGAGGAGGCCGGGCTTACCGGTACCGACCGGGCAGCACCTCCTGCTAAAAACTGTTAAAACACCCAGCAATATCTCCCCTCCGAAACCGAGCAGCGCCCCAGGTACGTACGCACCACATAATGTGTGTCAATACCATCCCTCCGAAACCGAGCAGCGCCCCAGGTACGTACGCACCGCGTAATGTGTGTCAATACCATCCCTCCGAAACCGAGCAGCGCCCCAGGTACTCACGCACCGTGTAATGTGCATCAATACCATCCCTCCGAAACCGAGCAGCGCCCCAGGTACGTACGCACCGCGTAATGTGTGTCAATACCATCCCTCCGAAACCGAGCAGCGCCCCAGGTACTCACGCACCGCGTAATGTGCCTCAATACCATCCCTCCGAAACCGAGCAGCGCCCCAGGTACGTACGCACCGCGTAATGTGCATCAATACCATCCCTACGAAACCGAGCAGCGCCCCAGTTACGCACGCACCGCGTAATGTGCATCAATACCATCCCTCCGAAACCGAGCAGCGCCCCAGGTACGTACGCACCGCGTAATGTGCATCAATACCATCCCTCCGAAACCGAGCAGCGGCCCAGTTACGCACGCACCGCGTAATGGGCATCAATACCATCCCTCCGAAACCGAGCAGCGCCCCAGGTACGTACGCACCGCGTAATGTGTGTCAATACCATCCCTCCGAAACCGAGCAGCGCCCCAGGTACTCACGCACCGCGTAATGTGTGTCAATACCATCCCTCCGAAACCGAGCAGCGCCCCAGGTACTCACGCACCGCGTAATGTGTGTCAATACCATCCCTCCGAAACCGAGCAGCGCCCCAGGTACGTACGCACCGCGTAATGTGTGTCAATACCATCCCTCCGAAACCGAGCAGCGCCCCAGGTACGTACGCACCGCGTAATGTGTGTCAATACCATCCCTCCGAAACCGAGCAGCGCCCCAGGTACGTACGCACCGCGTAATGTGCATCAATACCATCCCTACGAAACCGAGCAGCGCCCCAGTTACGCACGCACCGCGTAATGTGCGTCAATACCATCCCTCCGAAATCAAGCAGCGCCCCAGGTACGTACGCACCGCGTAATGTGCATCAATACCATCCCTCCGAAACCGAGCAGCGCCCCAGGTACGTACGCACCGCGTAATGTGCATCAATACCATCCCTCCGAAACCGAGCAGCGGCCCAGTTACGCACGCACCGCGTAATGGGCATCAATACCATCCCTCCGAAACCGAGCAGCGCCCCAGGTACGTACGCACCGCGTAATGTGTGTCAATACCATCCCTCCGAAACCGAGCAGCGCCCCAGGTACTCACGCACCGCGTAATGTGTGTCAATACCATCCCTCCGAAACCGAGCAGCGCCCCAGGTACTCACGCACCGCGTAATGTGTGTCAATACCATCCCTCCGAAACCGAGCAGCGCCCCAGGTACGTACGCACCGCATAATGTGTGTCAATACCATCCCTCTGAAACCGAGCGCCGCTGCCGGTACGTACGCACCGCGTAATGTGCATGAATATTACATGCGTGGCCTGTCTCACACTGGAGCTGCACAGCGTGTCCCGGCGCGTTTTACACTGGCGTTCAGGAACATGCTGCACTTATGTGACGACGTCTCCAGCCGGTTCCTTCCTTTAAGCACGTGCCGGTCTGTTGGGTGGGCTCTGACCTCACAGTGACATAACACCAGCCTGGACATGATGATTTTGTGTTCTCCCCGTGCAGTGACGTGGCAGAACAAGAATGCCGAAGCACCGCACCGAGCCGCTCAGATCCCCGCGGCAGCCAGCGTCTCCGTACAGGGGCTCGGGAAGAAGGCGCTGCCGCAGCCGGACAAGCTTCAGGCCCGTGAGTGTCCCGTAATGGCTCACCATGAGGTGACAACAGCAGCACGTGGCCGGGGGGTTTAACCAGACGCGTTGGCTTGTGGTTGGTCTCTTGGGGGGCTCTCTCTGGTTTGAGGGGGCTCATGGTATTTTGGGGGTTCTCTGTGGTTTGGGGGATCTCTGTCCTCAGATGGCTTGTGGTTGATCTCTTGGGGGGTCTCTTTCAGGTTTGGGGGACTCACTGTATTTTGGGGGCTCTCTCTGGTTTGGGGGGACTCACTGTATTTTGGGGGCTCTCTCTGGTTTGGGGGGACTCAATGTATTTTGGGGGCTCTCTGGTTTGGGGGCATTCTGTCCACATGAGACGGCTTGTGGTTGATTTTGTGGGGGCTCTCTGGTTTGGGGGAATCATTGTATTTTGGGGGCTCTCTGTGGTTTGGAGGCATTCTGTCCACATGAGACGGCTTGTGGTCGATATCTTGGGGGGCTCTCTGTGGTTTGGGGGACTCACTGTATTTTGTGGGGGTCTCTCTCTGGTTTGGGAAACTCATGGTATTTTGGGGGGCTCTCTGTGGTTTGGGGGGTATTCTGAGACGGCTTGTGGTTGATTTTGTGGGGGCTCTCTGGTTTGGGGGAATCATTGTATTTTGGGGGGGCTCTCTGTGGTTTGGAGGCATTCTGTCCACATGAGACGGCTTGTGGTCGATATCTTGGGGGCTCTCTGTGGTTTGGGGGGACTCACTGTATTTTGGGGGGCTCTCTGTGGTTTGGGGGGCTTCCTGTCCTCATGAGACGGCTTGTGGTTGAACTTTTGGGGGGCTCTCTCTGGTTTGGGGGGCTCACGGTATTTTTGGGGGCTCTCTTTGGTTTGGGGGCTTCCTGTCCTCATGAGACGGCTTGTGGTTGATCTCTTGGGGGGCTCTCTCTGGTTTGGGGGGCTCTTGCTATTTTGGGGGCTCTCTGTGGTTTGGGGGGCTTCCTGTCCTCATGAGACGGCTTGTGGTTGATCTCTTGGGGGGCTCTCTCTGGTTTGGGGGGCTCTTGCTATTTTGGGGGCTCTCTGTGGTTTGGGGGGCTTCCTGTCCTCATGAGACGGCTTGTGGTTGATCTCTTGGGGGGGCTCTCTCTGGTTTGGGGGGCTCTTGCTATTTTGGGGGCTCTCTGTGGTTTGGGGGGGCTTCCTGTCCTCATGAGACGGCTTGTGGTTGATCTCTTGGGGGGGCTTTCTGTGGTTTGGGGGGCTCACGGTATTTTGGGGGGCTCTCTGTGGTTTGGGGGCTCATGGTATTTTGGGGGGCTCTCTGTGGTTTGGGGGGCTTCCTGTCCCCATGAGACGGCTTGTGGTTGATCTCTTGGGGGGGCTTTCTGTGGTTTGGGGGGCTCATGGTACTTTGGGGGGGCTCTCTCTGGTTTGGGGGCTCATGGTATTTTGGGGGGCTCTCTGTGGTTTGGGGGGGCTTCCTGTCCTCATGAGACGGCTTGTGGTTGATCTCTTGGGGGGCTTTCTGTGGTTTGGGGGCTCATGGTATTTTGGGGGGCTCTCTGGTTTGGGGGGCTCATGGTATTTTGGGGGGGCTCTCTCTGGTTTGGGGGGCTCATGGTATTTTGGGGGGCTCTCTGTGGTTTGGGGGCTCATGGTATTTTGGGGGGGCTCTCTGTGGTTTGGGGGGGCTTCCTGTCCTCATGAGACGGCTTGTGCTTGCAGGACAGCTGAAAAGGACTAAGTGTGCGGAGATCGACGTGGAGACGCCCGAGTCCATCTTGGTGAACACTAACCTGCGGGCGCTGATAAACAAGCACACGTTCTCGCTGCTCCCCGGCGACTGCCAGCAGAGGCTCCTGGCTCTCCTACCGGAGGTGGACAGGCCGGTGAGGGTCCCGCCGGATTAGATACGCTGGGCGAGGGGAGTACAGTGGGTACATTCAGGGGGTCCTAGGTATCGTGATGTAATCATGGGGCGACGGATTCTTAGGGGCGGGTAAATTTTTTTGTTAAAATATCAGGGATTTGGGTTTTACCCGGTTACACCACCTGAACGTGCACTGATCGTGTCCCCCCCGCAGGCCGGTCCCGATGGTCAGATGAAGCTGAATAACTCTGCACTAAACAACGAGTTCTTCACCTCGGCCTCGCAGAGCTGGAAGGAGCGTCTGGCGGAAGGTGAGCGCGGCACACGCCTCCTGCATGCCTTATACACGGGGCAGGGTGATGCACATTGGGACATCCTGGGTCACTGAATAAATGCCACACGATGGAAATCCAAATCTCAATCCGGACCGTCCCCTAAAATAATGTCAGTGCTAAGGGGCCCAGTGCGGGGGGGATAGGTACCAGGCAATATAAAAAAATATATAGAGGCTCCTACACTTCAATAATACTGACATATTTTAATGACAGGAAAGAATGGGTAAATTTCATTCTTAAATATATTAAAATTAATAAAAATTAAATCCTATAATAATATTAAATGATGATAAGAATAATTAAATAATATAATAATAATAATATGTAATGTATTATTTTTATATTATTAATATGTTAAATAATTATATAATGATAATAAATTAAAATAATAATAATTTAAATTAAATAATTTAATAATAATAATAATATATTAAATAAGAATATAATAATAAATTATAATCTATAATGCATTATTTAACTAGTATTATTTTTATATTATTAATATGTTAAATAATTATATAATAAATTTAATTATTATTCTTATAAATTAATTAAATAATTTAATAATAATGATAATACACTAAACAAGAATATAATAATAAATAATAATATATGTTTTATTTAACTAGTATTATTTTTATATCATTAATATGTTAAATAATAATAATAATACATTAAACAAGAATATAATAATGGACTCATTATTACTGTGGCTAGTGCTGGCAGCAGGTGGGCTCAGGCTCTCACCGCACCTTCTACACGTCCTTATCGCTTTGCTCCGTTCTGCTGTTGCAGGTGAGCTCACTCCTGAAATGCAGCTAAGGATACGCCAGGAAATGGAAAAAGAGAAAAAGATGGAGCCCTGGAAAGAGCAATTCTACGAGCGTTACTACGGCGAGAGGTAAGCGTTGTGTATACTGTAGTGTTGCATAAGGGTATCGGCGTCTGCGTCCAGCTGTTGTTTTGTCACTTAGAAATAAAATGATAATAAATCCCTCGCAAAACCTGGAGGTGCTGTTTATCATTCTATTATTGTCTTATCTGGCGGATATTAGCTTAAAATAAAAATAAGAAAAAGCAGCACAGTTACACAGAAAAAAAGAGACCGCAGCCAGCGCTGCCGGGGGAATAGGTACACTGGTGTGACCTGTGCTTTACAGTAGAGACTAAAGAATACTAATGTTTCGGGCTAGAACCCCGTCCTCAGGGCACAAAGTGACGAGATTCCTAGGATGTGCTTTTCAGTTTGTTTCCCCATCCCTCACCGATACCCGGGGAAAGAAGCAACATGAGCAAATGAGTTTATGGGCACTTCTTGAAATCTGTCCTGCCTGAGTCCACTTTGCACATGCTCAGTCTGACTCTTTAAGGGCACAGCTTCCACTTATTGTGATGGTTAGAGGATTGGGAAGAAATTAAATTCTATGTCATATCTCCCTCCTGTCACACTGTATTAGTGCAAAGAAGTTACAAGTAGCAGCCCCCACCCTCACTGTAACAAAAAGCTCAACAAATGTTATGCAGCATTCCAGCAGCCAGGGATTTGTCAGGATACAGGGAGAGCTGTGGGGTCAGTCGCTGCTGTACAGGGATAAGATTCAGGGGGTTATAATGAGTGTAAATCCCTGTACAGTACAGATCCAAGATCTTGCTGTAATTGCCAGATACAGGCATTATGCAGCACATACAGATACAAGGTGTTGCTGTAATTGCCATACACAGGCATTATGCAGCACATACAGATACATGGTGTTGCTGTAATTGCCATACACAGGCATTATGCAGCACATACAGATACAAGGTGTTGCTGTAATTGCCATACACAAGCATTATGCAGCACATACAGATACAAGGTGTTGCTGTAATTGCCACACACAGGCATTATGCAGCACATACAGATACAAGGTGTTGCTGTCATTGCCATACACAGGCATTATGCAGCACATACAGATACAAGGTGTTGCTGTAATTGCCATACACAGGCATTATGCGGCACATACAGATACAAGGTGTTGCTGTAATAGCCATACACAGGCATTATGCAGCACATACAGATACAAGGTGTTGCTGTAATTGCCATACACAGGCATTATGCAGCACATACAGATACAAGGTGTTGCTGTAATTGCCATACACAGGCATTATGCGGCACATACAGATACAAGGTGTTGCTGTAATAGCCATACACAGGCATTATGCACCACATACAGATACAAGGTGTTGCTGTAATTGCCATACACAGGCATTATGCAGCACATACAGATACAAGGTGTTGCTGTAATTGCACACACAGGCATTATGCGGCACATACAGATACAAGGTGTTGCTGTAATTGCCATACACAGGCATTATGCAGCACATACAGATATTGCATTGCTAATAATCTCATTCTGATCACTACAAACCCCCATAAGCAGGAGATCTCACCATTTTATTATCTGCAGCATATTTACTGCATCTGCCTGTATGCTGATAATGCAGACCCCGTGTAAGCAGGAGATCTCTCCATTTTATTATTTGTCTGCAGCACATTTACTGCATCTGCCTGTATGCTGGTAATGCAGACCCCGTGTAAGCAGGTGATCTCACCATTTTATTATCTGTCTGCTGCACATTTATTGACGCAAAGGCCATTTCTGCCTGTATGCTGATAATGCAGACCCCGTGTGACATTGCCAGATAAGGGACGTCATCTAGAGTTTACAGCCTGTCATCCCAGGGAAATATCTGTAACGGATAAACCGATTCACGATAAATGAGCAAATTTACGTTATTTTAATTATATCTCGGAAAACCAATCTTTATGTAAAATGTAATCTTTCTCTCTTTGTTTTACGTAGTTCTGGATTGAGCCTGGATGAGTTCGCCGAGCTGGTGGAAGCACCAAAAGAGGTCACAGACACCCCGATGCAGATCACCAGGGAGGCTAAAAGTACGAAACCGACCCCTCGCCCTGAGCCCGTCACTGCCCGATCGGAGCCCAAGGCATCAATAAAAGTCAAACTGGAGAAACCACGACCAGCGAAGGAGGAAGGGAGAGAGAAACCTCCAATAAAACCTGAACCATTAAAGGATGAAGAGGCCACACTACATTCAGCGAGTCTGCAAACGGCTACCAAAGCGATGATGGCATCGGCCTCCTTAAAGCCTCCGGAACCCGCTGACGGACGCGTCCAGGCTGTTTCTGTCATGGAAAAGATTGAAACATCAAAAGAGGCTCCGCAAGCCTCCAGGGTCAAGATTGTAACCAGCCATGTCTCCTCGCCACCAAGCCAACCAAAGATCCCCAATGCCGCACAGGCTCCTGGTACACTATCCACCAAGAAAGATTCCCACGTGAATCCAGTGGCAGCCGACTCGCTGGCAGAGCCATGCAGCAGCGCGGTGGCCAAGAGAAAGCTGGACACTGGTGGAGAGGTCATGGTCAATCCTGAGAAATTCCCACGCGTGATGGAGCAGCCGCACAGCCAGCATTCGTTTCGTGACCCGTGTAGGCCCAACTCGTCGTCATCACCGGAGCAGAAAATGGCTCCTCCCAAGGTAACGTGGACGGAGTTTGACCAGTTGTTTGTTTTTTGTGTAGCTATTGATTTACTTTAATCATCCCTGAAACACCGGCTGGTCTTTACACATAACTGCATCTGATACCCTGCTAGTCACAAGCGGCACCCTCCACGGATCCACGCCGAAGCTGTCGGTCCAAAAGTAGCTATAAAAAAACACTTGGTGAATTTTCCATTTGTGTCCAAAAGAGGAAAAAATGCCTCCTTGTTTCTATAGTAGTTTATCCAGATTATACCCGGGATCAGCAAGCCGTGCATTACTAAGCTTAACCCTTAAACCTGGGTATAGCATATTTTTCCATCTTTAGGAAGAGAATTTTTTTATATTTGTTCTTACTCTTAAAAAAAAACAACTTTTCTTTTGTAGCTGATAAAATCTCCTTTCCTCCAGTCTCACTTGATGACCCTTTCTCCTTTGTAAAGTCCTGCTAATGGACAGGTTGTAACAGATCTCCGTACCCCAACTGGGTCACACCTGTTAATGCAGCTCCCTTGCGGGACCCCCGTTCTCCCACCAGCAGTCTTTCGTGTCTTCTCCAGCCCTTAGCCGAAGCTTAAGGACGGGTACAATAAAAGAGCAGTGTAACGGAGCGACTGTACCCTGAGTACCTCTGTCAGCAGGCTCTCTCCCCTGTAAAATAGTCGCCGGAGCAATCTTCCCTAACAGCCCACCCAAACTTTCACCGCAGCTGAAAGCAGGATGGCGCCTGTTTAGCATCAAAAGCAGACTGTTTATTCACACAGACACACAGCTACACAGTCAAGGGACAACCCCTTTAATGGATACATCACACATAACATCAAGAAATCGAATAACTGCTCAGGGAATGGGACCTTCAAACAATGGACAATGGGGCCTCCTGGGAGGAGAAGCGGGAGGGAGGGGGGGGGAAGCAGGTAAAACAAAGGAGTATTTTCTTATAGACAGAATGTACACTATATAGGGAGGGGTTAGATAATAGAGGGAATGTACACTATACAGGGAGGTGTTAGATAATACAGAGAATGTACACAATATACACAACAGGAGACTCTACAATAAATACATAAGTAAATAATAACACAGACATCTGAAATCTTTAGTTAGCTGGGGATGTTTAAAACAGTGAAAAACCAAATATATTCAAAAGGTCCCCCCATTCCCCAATAATCTCTTTGACGGGCTATAGTCGCTGGGCAGGAGGTTAGCCCACAGTCCCCTCCCGATGCCCCAGTGACGTTAGGTTCCGTCACAAGTGGTGAGAGCATTCCCCAGGCATGAGAAGGCATGCAGCACTGGGGTAAAACAGACAGACTTTAATGAAACATGTATTCAGTGCAAGGAGGGACCAGGAGACTACTGGAAGATGACACCCTGGCATCCCCCACCTCTTCCTCTGGTGATCCACAGCCTCCAGCCAAAATCACTTCCATTGTTTGAACGTGAAACAATAAGGTGCCGTGTAATCACAGCCTGAGCATCAGACTGTCTGAATATGTCAGATAACACAAACACACAACAGTCTGATAGAGCGACAATGTCTGGGAAACACAGACAACTCGCACCTGCCACAGCTGTGAAACATAATCTATTAAAGGAGGGGGTGCTTTTAAAGAGCTGCAGTGACGCACACCCGAAATGATAACAACAGTAACGTATAAACACAGACAATAATGATATTCACTTGTAACACAGACACACATAAACTTATAGGCACTGGGTGACTTGGGCCTGGGAGCTGGCGGGGGGGACAATATGACATATCAAACCCACCAGAACTCGCAGTCTCACACCTACACAAAGCAATCTTGGGTCCAGGTACCCCCAGTTCCTCCCACCTGTACTGCACCTCCCACCTGTGCTGCACCTCCCACCTGTGCTGCACCTCCCAGCTGTGCTGCACCTCCCAGCTGTGCTGCACCTCCTGGCTGTGCGGCACCTCCCGGCTGTGCTGCACCTCCCCGCTGTGCTGCACCTCCCGGCTGTGCTGCACCTCCCGGCTGTGCTGCACCTCCCGCCTATGCTGCACCTCCAGGCTGTGCTGCACCTCCCGGCTGTGCTGCACCTCCCGACTGTGCTGCACCTCCCGGCTGTACTGCACCTCCCACCTGTGCTGCACCTCCCACCTGTGCTGCACCTCCCGGCTGTGCTGCACCTCCTCTGTGCTGCACCTCCCGCCTATGCTGCACCTCCCGGCTGTGCTGCACCTCCCGGCTGTACTGCATCTCCCACCTGTTCTGCACCTCCCGACTGTGCTGCACCTCCCGGCTGTGCTGCACCTCCCGGCTGTACTGCACCTCCCACCTGTGCTGCACCTCCCACCTGTGCTGCACCTCCCGGCTGTGCTGCACCTCCTCTGTGCAGGCTGCCGCGCGTGTTCATGATATAGCCGTTCCCTTAACACACATGATTAAGGTTATTTTTCACATATTTTCCCTTGTTTCTTTCTTTCTGACCCGTTTTTCTGCTCCTGTGACGTTATCGGTAACACAGGGTGCAACGTCGCCCCTAAAACTGCTGGAAAATAATGTGTTTATCTCTCTGCTTTTCTCAGATTCCCATTCCCTGCTCCCAGAAGCCTTTTCCCAGCCTGGTCTCTCCCAGGCCAACATTTCCAGCCGCCCACACCAGTCCAGTCAGAACCGGCGCCAGGACACTCGCCGACATCAAAGCCAAAGCTCAGCTGGCCAGAGCAAAGAGAGCAGCCGCCGCGGCTGCAGCCACCATATCTGCAGGATTTTGTGGGTCCGTCCCAGGTCCCGGCCCAGGAGGAGGAGAAGCAGCAGATCCTGGGGGTGGCCGGACAGCGCAAGCAGACGTTACCACCCATACAGGGGGCAGGGATGGATTACTGGACATGGGAGGTCCTGGAAGCAGGAGAGGTGAAAGGGGAGCTACTTCCCACCCTTCAATCAACCAAAACCTCATGGAGGCCAAAGCGCCAGGGCAGATATCATCTCACGGTGCAACAAGAGCACAACTACTGCAAAAACCCAGCGTACAACCCAGACCACCAGTGACACCTGCACATCCCAAGAACCCTGTACCATCCTCAGAGACACACAGCACAAGCTTCTCATCCAGCAAAGCGCAAGGTACATCGGGGGGCCCCACGGATAAATTCACCACAGCGTCCGACACCTATCAAGGTGCCACCACCTCCATCAAGTGTGAAAGAGGATTATTTCCATCACATACAGGCATTGTAGTAACTCAGCCAAGAAAGGAACCTCCACTCAGTGTTAATCCATCTCAGTCTTATGTTTCCAACATAAAGGTGACCCAAATGGCCCCGGTAATGCACCCGTCACGACAGCATACAGGCGTAGCATCTCCCCCGAAGCCAGACACTGCTACAAGAGCCACCAATGCAAAGGAAGAGGATCGACATGGAGGGTCTAGTCTTAAACCTCCCGGCCTACGTGTCACCACCGGATCTCTTACTAGGACAAGTGCTAGTATTCCTGCTGTTAACCCACTGGTTACTCAACTTCTCCAGGGGAAAAATATCCCTCTGGAGCAGATCCTTCCCAGGCCCCTCAACAGAGTGGAACTTCAGGCGGTCCCTCTTCCGTCAGCTGAAGAGAAGACACCGAAAGCTACAGTGTCTTCCCAAACAGGTGTGGACTCGAGTGAGAAAGCCGAAGTGGAGAGGCAAACATCGGCAAGCCAGCTGGAGAGGTTCCTCAGCCACCAACACCCATCGTCACAAAGGATCTGGCAGCTCTTTTTGGGAAGGGATTCGAGTTGCAGCCAAATTCAAGGCCAGGAAGACGTTGGCGGTGCAAGTCAAGAGCAAATCCTGCAGTCCCTCATCAAAAAGGTTCAACAGGAGCATTCGATGGCCGTGTCAAACCCTTCAGACATCCACCCCAGCTTTCAAGGTTCTCCGAGAGAAAACATCTCAACCAGTCAAAGGTTTATGTTTGGCTTCGTTGGAAGACGATCGTCGAGGCCGGCCATGTCTGGTCACTATTTGCTGAATATATCAACGTACGGTAGAGTTCCAGAGAGCTTCAGACGGTCTCAGATGACTACCCTGGAGAGCGGAGCCTGTCTGAATTTCCTCGGCCGCGATGAGAGCTTCGAATTAAATGACGACTCCACAGAGTCTGTTACCGAGAGCGACGAAGAGGCCGAGGTGGAGGAGATTTCCTCGGAGCACAAACCTCTTCCCGATTCCCGAACTGCCTCGGCGTCTTCATCAGACAATCCCGATAACAATGTGTCCATCCGAACCCCGAAGTCTGAGGCTCCTCCTGCGTTTAATGTCAAGGAGAACATGGACGTGTTAACCAGAGGAAACCTCTACGGAGAATCCAACCTCGCTAGAGATTTTATCCAAGCCGCCAAGGCAAAAATGGCCAACGTGCTGGGGGTAAAGCTGAAAAAGAACGAGCTGTACAAGATACAAGCAAACTGCACGGCTCCCCAGCTCCACCACCACCATGATCTCCTGCAGGGTGCCAGGCCGTACGGAACCTCCCAAAGTCTTCTGGGATCCAGTTACGGAGGCACCATTAACATCTCCACGTCACAGGACGGGATCCACCGCTCCGACGTCCCAGTTGGTGTTAATGTCTGTCCCTCCAATACGGACAATGTTGTGTCGTTCTCCGTGACGGTCACCACCATCCCCTCTGGGCACAGCGTCACCTCCGCGGGCCCCGAACCCCCCGTCTCTGTCCAGGCCTTCACGGACGGCGGCCGCGGGCTGGAAACGAACGCTTCTAAATGCTATTGCCGACTAAAAGCCATGATCATGTGCAAGGGCTGCGGGGCCTTCTGCCACGACGACTGCATAGGCCCCTCCAAGCTGTGCGTCTCCTGCCTGGTTGTGCGATGACGACGACGAGACTCTCCGGGGGGGGGCGGGAGAGATGGTTCTGCGATCATTGTAACCCCTGTCACAAAGGGCATTGTGCCTGCTGCTGTTTGGCACTCGGAGGGTTACGGAAGGACATGGCGGGTACGTTGTGCTCAGACCCTCCCGAGTCACGGCACACGGTTTGCACTTATGAAATCATGTAAATAGCACAGAGATACGTGTTTGGGAAACGCTGGGGGTTTTTATTGTAGATTTTTAATGCCTGATTTCCAAAGAATGTGGATTTTTTTCCCCCTTTTTGAAATGATAGCAATAGCCCCGGCGCGTCGGGGTCCTTTTCATGCGTCGCCTGACGTCTGATCTGCACTATAGCTGGTAGGGATTCCTCTCAAAGCAATAATATGGCGGCGGCAGCAGTGGTGGCGTAGGTGGTGGTGGTGGCGACAGACGTTCCTGCTGCGTGTTTCTTAAGAGTGATTTACTTTATGATTCTCTGGCTCAAAAATGGACAAAGCACCTCGAAAGCCTTTACTTCCAGGCGTAGGACAGAGTCTTCCTGTCTCCGGGCGCTGCTCTTGGTGACAGTCCTTGCCTGCTCTCTGGCGGCATTGGAGTGTTCCGGTAAGTCTGTGCCCACCGTCTTTACAGAGTCTGAGGACCACAATACTCGTCCTGCTCTCAATACAGGACATTGCCGGTGTTCACAGAGGCCGCCGGGATGATATAGGTTCTCCAAGATAGGCAATGCTGCCTAGTGATTGGCCGATCGGTGTGTGGCCACGAAGTAGCCACAATCCATAGACACCCCTAGAGCAATTCTGCCCTGAATGGCATTTTACCCTGACTCCGTCACTGTGGTATACATGTCAATACACGTGCAAGGTAGCTCAGTGGTTAGTGCTCCAACCGCCTTACCATTCATTTAAATGTGACTGATAGCTCAGTGGTTAGTGCTCCATCTCCAGCCACACTAGCATCTATTTAATTGGGGCAGATGACTCAGCGGTTAGTGCTCCATCTCCAG
Organism: Leptobrachium leishanense; assembly: GCA_009667805.1. Lineage (NCBI taxonomy): Eukaryota > Metazoa > Chordata > Amphibia > Anura > Megophryidae > Leptobrachium > Leptobrachium leishanense. The sequence continues at coordinate 59,289,671 of CM019066.1, read as the reverse complement.
CCACAATAGCATCCATTTAAATAGGGCAGATGGCTCAGTGGTTAGTGCTCCATCTCCAGCCACACTAGCATCTATTTAAATAGGGCAGATGGCTCAGTGGTTAGTGCTCCATCTCCAGCCACACTAGCATCCATTTTAATAGGGCAGATGGCTCAGTGGTTAGTGCTCCATCTCCAGCCACACTAGCATCCATTTAAATAGGGCTTAGACCGTCGCCCCTGGCTTTCTCGGCGGAAGACCCCGGAAGGCTGCAGTGGCCTCCATGCATTCCTCTATCAGTCGTCGAGCATGTGCCGATGGGAAACGTCTCGGAGCTTAAACCGCTGCCCTTTGCTGTAATACCCATAATTCACTGCGTGCCTGCAAAGCAGCGGCCATGACACTTGGTCTGATGCACGTCTGCTTGCGCTGGAACATCTGTCACAAAGCCTCAACATGTTTACCATAAATATTCATAAATAAACCATCTGATCGTTGGAAAAGAGAGGGTTTGTTTTAGCAGAATTTCTTTTAGCTGGTTACCGGGTCCATATGGGGGGCTGTCGGAGGGCTGATTCAGACCTCAGTGTGCAGACGCTTAGCTCCTCCACGAAGCTCACATTGAGGGCTAACCTGAGCTTCCCTCTCCGAGAACAGAAAAAGTGGCCACTTCTCTCCCAGCCATTGGATTGACTGGAGCAAGCAGGAAGCCGGCAGTATGCTCCATCCGGAGGATTGGAGAGACAACGCTGCGCTGGATACAAAGAGTCTTAGAAATAACTAAAGAGTTAAAACGGGAGGAGAGGTTATGGGTTAAGGTAGGACTGTGAGATGTACACGCGATTTAGTCAAGGTCAGTTGCGATTTTACTCTTGGGAAAACTGAGAGCTCTGGATTTGTTAATTGACGGCGCGTCCGTCCGAGCATCGGCAGAGCAGAGGTGACAGGTTCGGGGGCACGCCTGCTAAACCTGTCGGCTCTGCCGATGCTCACACACACGGAACGTCAGGCGATTTAACAAATCCAGAGCTCTTGCTTTTCACAAGCGTAAAATCGCAGTTGACCTCGATCCGCAATGGAATCAGGCTAAATGGCGGTTATCTCCCCACCCTAATATAAAGAGCTAAACGTGAATAAAGGGGTTTTTTGATGACGAATGACTCCTTGTTTTAGAATTTCCACCACCACTGGATTTTTTGTAGGAAACAAACATTAGGATTGAGTATCTTCATGTATATATCCATTTCTTTCTATGCATTAAGTCTGTGTATACTTTAAGAGCAGGACTGTGCGCCTAGATGACGTTTGACTCTAGCAGTAACATGGAGATGCGGAAGCTGGTAGGAGGCCATGCGTATCGGTACTGCTCTAGCCCCTAGTTGCCCAGATGGGGTAGTCTGTTGGTTTCTCACCGGAGTGGTCAGACATTATGGTGTGTCTGTTTTTCCTCCATGCCTGTCAATCTTTCCCCAGACACGATGAGCCTGTTGGGGCTTCCTTTAGTTGGACACGCAGAATGAGTAATCAGAGTGTCCCCTAGATGGCCAATTAGGACGGGTCAACCAGACTTATCCCATGACAGTTAATCAGGATGGTCCAGCCAGTTTCACTTGGACGACCAATCAGGATGGGCTAATCAGGGTTTCCTTGAGTTGACAGTTGGGTTTTTGCCAGACATGACACATGAAGTCTTGGTAGCCAAATGTTGTAAGCCGGACATCAGGACATGGGATCTGGCTAGGTCTGTGTATGTATGGCCAATGATGAGAGCTTGGTGGCCGGGTATTATGCCTGCTTTTAGGGTTTCAACCTCTTTCCTTCTCCGCCTCCGTCTGAGATGTTTGTGTTTGGAGAAGGAGTGCACCTTACCACCTTCTACCCGAAATGTGACTGAACATAGTTTTTATAGTCTACCTATAGCTCCTAATGATTATATTCTATGATATATCAGGGTGGGATGAATGGCCATATAATGCGTCTGGCGTCTCCACGCCTGATGGGACGGGTCCGAGTGCACGGAGCGGACACAACTTTACAAGCTTCGGGAAAACCAAGCGGTTTGAGGCTGTAAGTTTTTGTGAGTGAATATTTGACGTAAAATAATGAACTGCTTGATGTGATCAAGATAATACGTCCCCACGTGTCCCTGCCTTCATTCAGGTGATTTGCGCTGCACACGGGCTGTGGACTGAGCTCAATCACAGCACCACAATATACAGCTTTTGAAAAAATAAATTATCCAAAAAATTTAAGTAGTCGCGCCCAGGTCCTCCTCTTGAGTTTCTACACGCGTGAGTAAGCGCATCGGCGGTTAAAGCCCCACTCGTCTTAACCAACAGGAACTACGAGCTCCTTCTTGGACTCCAACAAGATGGCGGCATGTGTTTACCAATCCGGTACATTCAGTGCTGCTGCACCACAGGACTCTGCCCGCTCGCCTTCTATACCCTTGCCAGAATCGGTCATTACAGGTCGTCCTAAGTGACAGTTTCTTTATATAGCACTATAATAAATCTGGCTAAAAACATAAAAATGAAAGAAAACCAGAATAATATATTTTAATTAATATATATATATATTTACATAGATGTAATAAAGATGACTTTATACACAGGGTATCGAGTTTGGTTTTTGCCAGATTTTTAAAAAAAAAGAGTAAATGCTTTGGGACTTTAAGTTTCTTTTTTATTCCCCCCCCCCAAGAGGATTTTAATAATTATTTTCTTCGGATGTTGTCTCGAAGAAGAAATTCCACTTTTTTGTGAGTTGTGAATGTCTTGTCTTTCCTAAAACTATCCAGATTTTAGCTTTTTTTTTATTACTAAGGGAATATTACGTTTGCGTTGTCGGACGTGCACAGAAAAGCAATGTTGGAGCCTTTAAAAGAAAATACTATTTTTTTCAGATTATAGAAAAAAAATGATTTTAATTAAAAAAAAAGTTTTAATAATAAATTGAAGTGGTGACCTATATCTGTGTATATAGAAGTGTCTGTAAATTTATACATTTCACATATTCTTTATTTTAGATTGTATTTGTAAGCAATTATGAAATAAACTGTTGAAATCTTCCCGAGTCGTGTCTGTGTGATGTGATTTCACGCCTGGAATTTCTAACCCGCAAAAAAGATAAAGGTCCAGCCTCTGACATAGTGAAACGCGTGAGATCGGCACGGAGAGTGACAAGTAACGGTTTAAAACGCGTTTAAAGATCTTCCTGGTGGAGACGTTCCTTCATGTCTCCCTTGTGAGTCGACTATTGTTCCCCATGAGTTCCTCCGTCCTTCATTCAAACCCCCAGTCACCCTCAGACCCTCCTGCTAAATCCTTATTTCTCGTATAACCCCCCCTTTACAACGAGCGCTCTAATTTTATGGCGTATCAGATCTCCATGCCCCGACAGCTGTGACATCTGCCAATGCCGCTTGCTCGCTGGACACCTGGGTTCTCCTCGTGTCTCCCATATCTTTCTCCAGTCCTTAGCCGTAGCTTAAAGACGGGTACACGTAGAGAGCCTTGCTAGCATCCCCCAGAAATAAGAAGAAGCTGTAGACCTGGAGCCTTTCGTTGGCATAGCGAGCAGAAGATAGTTGCCACCCAAACCATGAGCCGTGACTTCAAGTAGGGTCAGAATAGAAATGGTTTAATCATAGGACAAGCACAGATATTTATGTGGTCAACAGGGTCATTTACATTCACAAAATAACAACATCTTTTACGGGGACCTAATCAGACTAACACAGATAATTGCACATTAACTTCTTGGAACATAATTAGATTAGGTAGATGGTTACATTAAACATTACTTAACATTTCTAAACGAGTTAAGACAATGGCGATCGTGATTTGACAAATAGATTAAAGACAGCAGATAATGAGGCAGTATCTGCATGACAACGAAGATTAACAAATTACTTAAATATTAACAGATAACACTTCCACAGAGCAGGTTTACTGGAAGACTAATCTGATCAGCAGATAGACAACAGCATTCTTGCATAATAACAATTATACCAACACTCAACACACGAGAGGGCAATGGGCCAATATTGATTATGAGTCCTGCACCTTACAAATATGCCTCGATGCCCACGCACCCCAGGTCCAAAGTGACTTACATCACATGGATTTCACAAACTGACATTAACTTTGAGCGCCAACATGACACCAAAGTATAAAATCCCTCCTCCTATTAGTGAAATTACAAAATGTTGCACTTGACGAATCTGTACGGGTGGTGACCTTCGATGTCTCCATTTGATACGCATCCATCCACACGCTACCTCAAAAACTGCACACGCAAGTTATGTATATGTTTATATTTGACATAGTCCAATAATGTTCTTTTCAGTGATACCTCCCAGGAGTTTTTCGGTCATACAGAAGGGGAGATACAGGGGTACAAAGGACCTTACCTCCACTTCTAAATACTATCCGGCTCATGTAGAGTTAAGGGGAGTTACTGATGTCATGATGTTCCAGGATTCCACAATGTGGTTTGACAGTCTGCAGACCGATCAGCCCGGGGGAAACCGAAGATCTTATCGAGAGGAAAAGAAAAGTAAGAATGGCAGGAGGCATGTGGGAAGCGTCCTCTGCACAGAGAATGGAGGACGCCTGGCATGCATCATTCATACTGAAGAGGTTCAAATCTCTACGATGCACCATCAATGGTGACTTTACTCACGCTCTTTATGCTGAGAGAGTTTATGTAATATTAATCAGACGACGAGATGGAATTTGAATAGTTTATTTATGGAGAAGGTCTGTTATAGGGGCGGGTTTAGGGGCGCAGGGCAGGATTTTGCTGGTTCTGGCTGGCGATGTTGCTCCAGCAAATTTTACGTAGGCCGAAAAAAGACGTGTGCCCACCGAGTTCAGCCTTTCACACGACACCTACTGCTCTTCAACCGTTTATTCTTTTAATCTGCAGCAAAATGTTTATTTTTTCAGGATCTTTTCGGCTAATTTTTTTCCGTTTTTTTTTTTTTTGATAGATTTTTTTTTCCCTGTAATTTATTTTTATTCATAGGACCTTATATATTAATTCCAGGCTTTTTCGGCAGGAGTTTTTCTCTTTCTGGTGGCTGGTCGTCGCTCCGTTTGGCAGGTCGTGGGCTTTTTTCAGATCGATTCGGTGTTTTTTTGGCAATCTTTCGAATCGGTTTAAAGAATAATATATTTTAATTGATATTTATTTATTATACACTAGGTGTAAAGCCTGCCCAGAGGGCAGTCTATTGATAAGTGTGGTGCGTTGTGCTTGGTTCGGTCCATTTATTGTGCTGTGTTTGGCTCTGTGCTCGGCTCTGTGCCGTTATTCTGTTGTGCTTGGCTCTGTGCCGTCTATTGTACTGTGCTCGCTCTGTGGCGTTTATTGTGCTCGGCTCTGTGGCGTTTATGTGCTCGCTCTGTGGCGTTTATTGTGCTCGGCTCTGTGGAGTTTATTGTGCTCGGCTCTGGCGTTTATTGTGCTCGGCTCTGTGGCGTTATTGTGCTCGGCTCTGTGGCGTTTATTGTGCTCGGCTCTGTGGAGTTTATTGCTCGGCTTCTGTGGCGTTTATTGTGCTCGGCTCTGTGGAGTTATTGTGCTCGGCTCTGTGGCGTTTATTGTGCTCGCTCTGTGGAGTTTATTGTGCTCGCTCTGTGGCGTTTATTGTGCTCGGCTCTGTGGAGTTATTGTGCTCGGCTCTGTGGAGTTTATTGTGCTCGACTCTGTGGCATTTATTCTGTTGTGCTCGGCTCTGTGCTGGGCTCTGCACATCGGCTCTGTGCTCTGCTCCGTGCCGTATATTGTGCTCTGCTTTTTATTGTGCTCTGCGCCATTTATTGTGTTGTGCTTGTGCCGTTTATTGTTGCTGTGATTGGTGTGCCGTTTATTGTGCTGTGCTCTGTGCCGTATATTGTGCTGTGCTCGGCGCGTTGCCGTTTATTGTGCTTGGCTCTGTGGCGTCTATTGTGCTTGGCTCTGTGGCGTTTATTGTGCTCGGCTCTGTGGCGTTTATTGTGCTCGGCTCTGTGGCGTTTATTGTGCTCGGCTCTGTGGGGTGTTTTTGGTGCTCGGCTCTGTGGAGTTTATTGTGCTCGGCTCTGTGGCGTTTATTGTGCTGGGGCTCTTGTGGCGTTTATTGTGCTCGGCTCTGTGGAGTTTATTGTGCTCGGCTCTGTGGAGTTTATTGTGCTCGGCTCTGGCGTTTATTCTGTTTTTCTCGGCTCTGTGCTGGGCTCTGCACATCGGCTCTGTGCTCTGCTCCGTGCCGTATATTGTGCTCTGCTTTTTATTGTGCTCTGCGCTATTTATTGTGTTGTGCTTGGTTCTGTGCTTGGTGCCGTTTATTGTGCTGTGATTGGCTGTGCCGTTTATTGTGCTGTGCTCTGTGCCGTATATTGTGCTGTGCTTGGCTCTGTGGCGTCTATTGTGCTTGGCTCTGTGGCGTCTATTGTGCTCGGCTCTGTGGAGTTTATTGTGCTTGGCTCTGTGGCGTCTATTGTGCTTGGCTCTGTGGCGTTTATTGTGCTCGGCTCTGTGGCGTTTATTGTGCTCGGCTCTGTGGCGTTTATTGTGCTCGGCTCTGTGGCGTTTATTGTGCTGTGCTTGGCTTGTGGCGTTTATTGTGCTCGGCTCTGTGGCGTTTATTCTGTTTTGCTCGGCTCTGTGCTGGGCTCTGCACATCGGCTCTGTGCTCGGCTCTGTGCCGTTTATTCTGTTGTGCTTGGCTCTGTGCCGTCTATTGTACTGTGCTCGGCTCTGTGGCGTTTATTGTGCTCGGCTCTGTGGCGTTTATTGTGCTCGGCTCTGTGGAGTTTATTGTGCTCGGCTCTGTGGCGTTTATTGTGCTCGGCTCTGTTGGCGTTTATTGTGCTCGGCTCTGTGGCGTTTATTGTGCTCGGCTCTGTGGAGTTTATTGTGCTCGGCTCTGTGGCGTTTATTGTGCTCGCTCTGTGGAGTTTATTGTGCTCGGCTCTGTGGCGTTTATTGTGCTCGGCTCTGTGGAGTTTATTGTGCTCGGCTCTGTGGCGTTTATTGTGCTCGGCTCTGTGGAGTTTATTGTGCTCGACTCTGAGTGCGTTTATTGTGCTCGGCTCTGTGGAGTTTATTGTGCTCGGCTCTGTGGCGTTTATTGTGCTCGGCTCTGTGGAGTTTATTGTGCTCGACTCTGTGGCGTTTATTGTGCTCGGCTCTGTGGAGTTTATTGTGCTCGGCTCTGTGGCGTTTATTGTGCTTGGCTCTGTGGAGTTTATTGTGCTCGACTCTGTGGCATTTATTCTGTTGTGCTCGGCTCTGTGCTGGGCTCTGCACATCGGCTCTGTGCTCTGCTCCGTGCCGTATATTGTGCTCTGCTTTTTATTGTGCTCTGCGCCATTTATTGTGTTGTGCTTGGTGCCGTTTATTGTGCTGTGATTGGCTGTGCCGTTTATTGTGCTGTGCTCTGTGCCGTATATTGTGCTGTGCTCGGCGCTGTGCCGTTTATTGTGCTTGGCTCTGTGGCGTCTATTGTGCTTGGCTCTGTGGCGTTTATTGTGCTCGGCTCTGTGGCGTTTATTGTGCTCGGCTCTGTGGCGTTTATTGTGCTCGGCTCTGTGGAGTTTATTGTGCTCGGCTCTGTGGAGTTTATTGTGCTCGGCTCTGGCGTTTATTCTTTTTGCTCGGCTCTGTGCTGGGCTCTGCACATCGGCTCTGTGCTCTGCTCCGTGCCGTATATATTGGCTCTGCTTTTTATTGTGCTCTGCGCCATTTATTGTGTTGTGCTTGGTTCTGTGCTTGGGCCGTTTATTGTGCTGTGATTGGCTGTGCCGTTTATTGTGCTGTGCTCTGTGCCGTATATTGTGCTGTGCTTGGCTCTGTGGCGTCTATTGTGCTTGGCTCTGTGGCGTCTATTGTGCTCGGCTCTGTGGCGTCTATTGTGCTTGGCTCTGTGGCGTTTATTGTGCTCGGCTCTGTGGCGTTTATTGTGCTCGGCTCTGTGGCGTTTATTGTGCTGTGCTTGGCTCTGTGGCGTTTATTGTGCTCGGCTCTGTGGCGTTTATTCTGTTTTGCTCGGCTCTGTGCTGGGCTCTGCACATCGGCTCTGTGCTCTGCTCCGTGCCGTATATTGTGCTCTGCTTTTTATTGTGCTCTGCGCCGTTTATTGTGTTGTGCTTGGTTCTGTGCTCGGCGCCGTTTATTGTGCTGTGCTTTGTGCCATTTATTGTGCTGTGCTTGGCTCTGTGGCGTTTTTTTGTGCTCGGCTCTGTGGCGTTTATTGTGCTCGGCTCTGTGGCGTTTATTGTGCTCGGCTCTGTGGCGTTTATTGTGCTCGGCTCTGTGGCGTTTATTGTGCTCGGCTCTGTGCCTTTAATGGGTTGTGCTCTGCTCTGTGCCATCTATTGTGCTCTGCTTGGCGCTCTGCTCTGTACTCGGCTGTGTTCAGGTACTGGGCTCAGGCGCTGGGCTCTGCTCTGCGCTCAGGCGCTGGGCTCTGCGCTCAGGCGCTGGGCTCTGCGCTCAGGCGCTGGGCTCTGCGCTCAGGCGCTGGGCTCAGGTGCTGGGCTCAGGCGCTGGGCTCTGCGCTCATGCGCTGGGCTCTGCTCTCATGCGCTGGGCTCTGCGCTCATGCGCTGGGCTCTGCGCTGGGCTATGCGCTCAGGCGCTGGGCTCAGGCGCTGGGCGCTGGGCTCAGGCGCTGGGCTCTGCGCTCAGGCGCTAGGCTCTGCGCTCAGGCGCTGGGCTCAGGCGCTGGGCTCTGCGCTTAGGCGCTGGGCTCAGGCGCTGGGCTCTGCGCTCAGGCGCTGGGCTCTGCGCTCAGGCGCTGGGCTCAGGCGCTGGGCATGGCGCTCAGGCGCTGGGCTCAGGCACTGGGCTCTGCGCTCAGGCGCTGGGCTCAGGCGCTGGGCTCTGTGCTCAGGCGCTGGGCTCAGGCGCTGGGCTCTGCGCTCAGGCGCTGGGCTCTGCGCTCAGGCGCTGGGCTCAGGCGCTGGGCTCTGCGCTCAGGCGCTGGCTCTGCGCTCAGGCGCTGGCTCAGGCGCTGGGCTCTGCGCTCAGGCGCTGGGCTCAGGCGCTGGGCTCTGCGCTCAGGCGCTGGCTCAGGCACTGGCTCTGCGCTCAGGCGCTGGGCTCTGCGCTCAGGCGCTTGGCTCAGGCGCTGGGCTCTGCGCTCAGGCGCTGGGCTCTGCGCTCAGGCGCTGGGCTCAGGCGCTGGGCTCAGGCGCTGGGCTCTGCGCTCAGGCGCTGGGCTCGCGCTCAGCGCTGGGCTCAGGTGCTCGGCTCAGGCGCTGGCTCAGGCGCTGGGCTCTGCGCTCAGGCGCTGGGCTCAGGCGCGTGGCGAACCTCCGTAACAGGCTGTTGCGGTTGGATGCGCGCGTGCCACCTGCGCAGCACGCCCAAAGCGTCCAACGGAGGTTGGATGCGCGCGCAGCAAACCTCCGTAGGACGCTTTGGGCGTGCTGCGGCGGGTGGCGCGCGCGCACCCGGCTGCGCGCGCTTCCAACTGCCACAGCGCCCCGTGGGCTTGCGCGCATGCGCAGTCCATATATATATATACACACATATATTATATATATACACACACACACTGTAACCCCATGTGGATATATATACACCACATATATGTTTTTTACAGTGTGTGTGTGTGTTTATGGCCGGCATCCAGGCTCAGGCGAGCCCCCGGCTCGGCTGGGCCTCTAGTCCCAGGCCAATCCGGGGGCTCGCCTTAGCCTGGATGCCGGCCAAGCAAGTAGCTCGGGCGGCATCCAAGCTTAGGCGAGCCCCGGCTTGGCTTGGGCCTAGAGGCCCAGCCGAGCCGTGGACTCGCCTGAGCCTGGAGGACGCCCGAGCAGGCAATTCGGCCGGCCTCCATGCTTAGGTGAGTCCCCGGCTCGGCTGGGCCTCTAAGCCCAGGCCAGCAGGGGGCTCGCCTAAGCTTGGATACCGGCCGAGCAAGCAGGGTGGGTGTGGAGAGCACATACTCACCTACATCGGCCCTCCAGCGATGGCAGTCCCGCTTCCAGTGTCCTCTCTCTGTTGGTCACCGGTATGACATCACAAAAGTCTTTGACCCAGGGTCAAAGGCTTTCGTGACGTCATACCGACGACCAACGGAGACACAGAGGACGCTGGAAGCGGGACTGCCATCGCTGGAGGAGCTAAGGGCCGATGTAGGTGAGTATGTGTAGGAAACATCCTCCTACATTGGCCCTGAGCTCCAGCGGTGACCGTCCTCCGGCTGTCGCTGGCTGCTCGGCCGGCCTCTAGGCTTAGGCGAGTCCCCGGCTCGGCTGGGCCTGTAGGCCCGAGCCAAGCCGGGGGCTCGCCTGAGCCTGGAGGCCGGCCTAGCAGCCAGCGACAGCCGGAGGAAGTCACCGCTGGAGCTCAGGGCCAATGTAGGGGAGTATGTTTTGGCAACTTCGGCCCTGAGCTCCAGCGGTGACCGTCCTCCGGCTGTCGCAGGCTGCTCGGCCGGCCTCCAGGCTCAGGCGACCCCCGGCTTGGCTTGGCCTACAGGCCCAGCCGAGCCGGGGGCTCGCCTAAGCCTGGAGGCCGGCCGAGCTGCCTGCGACAGCCACCGCTGGAGCTCCGGGCCAATGTAGGGGGATGTTGCCTACACATACTCACCGACATCGGCCCTTAGCTCCTCCAGCGATGGCAGTCCCGCTTCCTCTCTCTTCGTTGGTCGCCGGCATGATGTAACGAAAGCCTTTGACCCCGGCATTTTGACCCGGGGTCAAAGGCTTTCGTGACGTCATACCGGCGACCAACGAAGAGAGAGAGGACGCTGGAAGCGGGACCGCCATCGCTGGAGGAGCTAAGGGCCGATGTCGGTGAGTATGTGTGGACCGGTGGAGGACTCGAGGCCGATGTAGGTGAGTATATGCTCTCCACACCCACCCTGCTTGCTCGGCCGGTTACCAAGCTTAGGTGAGCCCCGGCTTGGCTTGGGCCTAGAGGACCTGTCGAGCCGGGGACTTGCCTGAGCATGGAGGCCGGTCGAGTTGCATGCTCGGGCGTCCTCCAGGCTCAAGCGAGTCCCCGGCTCGGCTGGGCCTCTAGGCCAACGCCAAGCCGGGGGCTCGCCTAACCTTGGATACCGGCCGAGCAAGCAGGGTGGGTGTGGAGAGCACATACTCACCTACATTAGCCCTGAGCTCCAGCGGTGACTGTCCTCCGGCTGTCGCAGACTGCTCGGCGGCCTCCAGGCTCAGGCGAGCCCCCGGCTTGGCTTGGCCTACAGGCCCAGCCGAGCCGGGGGCTCGCCTAAGCCTGGAGGCCGGCCGAGCAGCCTGCGACAGCTACCGCTGGAGCTCCGAGCCAATGTAGGGGGATGTTGCCTACACATACTCACCGACATCGGCCCTTAGCTCCTCCAGCGATGGCGGTCCCGCTTCCAGCGTCCTCTCTCTCTTCGTTGGTCGCCGGCATGATGTAACGAAAGCCTTTGACCCCGGCATTTTGAGAGGACGCTGGAAGCGGGACCGCCATCGCTGGAGGAGCTAAGGGCCGATGTCGGTGAGTATGTGTAGGCAACATCCTCCTACATTGGCCCTGAGCTCCAGCGGTGACCGTCCTCTGGCTGTCGCAGGCTGCTAGGCCGGCCTCCAGGCTTAGGCGAGTCCCCGGCTCGGCTGGGCCTGTAGGCCCAAGCCAAGCCGGGGGCTCGCCTGAGCCTGGAGGCCGGCCTAGCAGCCAGCTCGGCCGGAGGAGGTCACCGCTGGAGCTCAGGGCCGATTTAGGGGAGTATGTTTTGGGAACTTCGGTCCTGAGCTCCAGCGGTGACCGTCATCCGGCTGTCGCTGGCTGCTCGGCCGGCCTCTAGGCTTAGGCGAGTCCCCGTCTCGGCTGGGCCTGTAGGCCCAAGCCAAGCCAGGGGCTCGCCTGAGCCTGGAGGCCGGCCTAGCAGCCTGCTCGGCCTGAGGAGGTCACCGCTGGAGCTCAGGCCGATTTAGGGGAGTATGTTTTGGGAACTTCGGCCCGGAGCTCCAGCGGTGACCGTCCTCCGGCTGTCGCTGGCTGCTCGGCGGCCTCTAGGCTTAGGCGAGTCCCCGGCTCGGCTGGGCCTGTAGGCCCAAACCAAGCCGGGGGCTCGCCTGAGCCTGGATGCCCGCCGAGCAGGCCGCGACAGCCGGAGGACGGTCACCGCTGGAGGATCGGGGCTTGCGGCGTCAAAAACACGGGTAGCTGCGCGCGGCTCGTGCCGATTTTTTTTTTTTTCCAGGCGGCCGGCACGCGCAGCTACCTGTTTGTTTTAACGGCCACTTTCAAATGTCCGTCGCGCATGCGCAGACCGCTTTTGGCGACGGACACTTGAAGGCTTACTCTTTTATAGTATAGATTGCTCAAAAAAATAAAAGGGAACACTTAAACAACACATGTAACTGCAAGTCAATCACACGTCTGTGAAATCAAACTGTCCAGTTAGGTAGCAACACTGATTGACAGTCGAGTCCACATGCTGCTGTTGTTGTGCAAATGGAATTGACATTGGGTGGGAAGCATAGGCAGGTAGCAAGACATCCCCAATAAAGGAGTGGTTCTGCAGGTGGTGACCACAGACCACTTCAAAGTTCCTATGCTTTCTGGCTGATGGTTTGGTCACTTTTGAATGCTGGCGGTGCTGTCACTCTAGTGGTAGCATGAGACGGAGTCTACAACCCACACAAGTGGCTCAGGTAGTGCAGCTCATGCAGGATGGCACATCAATGCGAGCTGTGGCAAGAAGGTTTGCTGTGTCTATCAGCGTAGTGTCCAGAGCATGGAGGCGCTACCAGGAGACAGGCCAGTACATCAGGAGACGTGGAGGAGGCCGTAGGAGGGCAACAACCCAGCAGCAGGACCGCTACCTCCACCTTTGTGCAAGGAGGGACAGGAGGACCACTGCCAGAGCCCTGCAAAATGACCTCCAGCAGGCCACAAATGTACATGTGGCTGCTCAAACGGTCAGAAACAGACTCCATGAGGGTGGTATGAGGGCCTGACGTCCACAGGTGGGGGTTGTGCTTACAGTCAAACACCGTGCAGGACGTTTGGCATTTGCCAGAAAACCAGTATTGGCTGCTTCGCCACTGGTGCCCTGTGCTCTTCACAGATGAAAGCAGGTTCACACTGAGCACATGTGACAGACATGACAGGGTGTGGAGAAGCCATGGAGAACATTCTGCTGCCTGCAACATCCTCCAGCATGACCGGTTTGGCAGTGGGTCAGTAATGGTGTGGGGTGGCATTTCTTTAGGGGACCACACAGCCCTCCATGTGCTCGCCAGAGGTAGCCTGGCTGCCATTGGGTACCGAGATGAGATCCTCAGACCCCTTGTGAGACCATATGCTGGTGTGGTTGGCCCTGGGTTCCTCCTAATGCAAGACAATGCTAGACCTCATGTGGCTGTAGTGTGTCAGCAGTTCCTGCAAGACGAAGGCATTGATGCTATGGACTGGCCCGCCCATTCCCCAGACCTGAATCCAATTGAGCACATCTGGGACATCATGTCTCGCTCCATCCACCAGTGCCACGTTGCACCAGACTGTCCAGGAGTTGGGGGATGCTTTAGTCCAGGTGTGGGAGGAGATCCCTCAGGAGAAATCCGCCACCTCATCAGGAGCATGCCCAGGCGTTGTAGGGAGGTCATACAGGCACGTGGAGGCCACACGCACTACTGGGCCTCATTTTGACTTGTTTGAAGGACATTACATCTAAGTTGGATCAGCCTGTAGTGTTGTTTTCCACTTTAATTTTTAGTGAAACTCCAAATCCAGACCTCCATGGGTTAATCAATTTGATTTCCATTAATAATGTTTGTGTGATTTTGTTGTCAGCACATTCAGCGACACAACGTAACGACCCCAGTGTTTAATAAGAAGATTTCATTCACATCGAGCAGGTCTTATGTTTGTGTCCCCTTTATTTTTTTGAGCAGTGTATTTACATCGATGTAATAAGATGACTTTATACACAGGATGTAGTGTTTGGTTTTTGCCAGATTAAAAATAAATAAATAAATAAATGCTTTGGGACTTTAAGTTCCTTTTTATCCCCCCCCCCAAGAGGATTGTAATAATTATATTCATAATTATATGAGGACGTCCCCGCACGGTTATTCAGAGAGCACGAAAGGTCGCCGACATTTCAGTGCCCTCTCTTTCCCTGCACTTCCGGGATATCAAATTTCTCTACCCTGCAGTGAATTCAGCATTTACTGCGGGTCCCCGAAGTGCAGGGAAGCAGCTGCCAAATGCCGCCGCAAACCCGGCGGCTGCAGCCACAGACAAGCCGCAAACCCGTCCCCCGCTGCTGCCAACCCACCGAATATCTGCCGTAAACCCGCCGAACATCTGTCCGGAGGGCTGCCAAACGCAGCTGACAAGCCGCCAGTCGGGTAAAAAAATAATGTGATTGAAAGTTTCAACATTGAAACGCTATATGCAAAACAAAAACTACTGAAGGAAAATCACGTGAAAAAAATGGTAAGCGCCACACAACACGCCGTGGCCACCTCAACTCCAATGCTGTACCAGTGAATAGTGGTTTCCCCCACACCATGCAGTAAAACAAAATTGTACGTATGTGGTAAGCGCAAAATGAATTGCTATGGAGCTGGGATGTCTCATACAGATCCGTAGCACAACATGTGACATATGAAAGAAGCAAACACAAAGATCATGGTGCAATATATGTAGCTGACACTATGCTATGTGTCAATTGCACTCACAAGAGTAGAGCCCTATCACCGGCTCAGAGTGGGATCTCGCCTTTGGGTGGTTTTTCTTCCTCCCTGTTTACAGGTCACCCCCACCTTGCACATGAAGCGATCTTCAGTATCTCGTTACGGATGAATTCATGGAGAGGGGGGTAGAGAAATACAAACTCTCCTAGTGTAAATCTTTTAAGCAAATATTACAATTATTTTTTTGCGAAATGGAGACTTACATTAGTTGGAGCTTCCAAAGCTCAGGATGAAGTGCCCATGGATTTTTTGTGGAAGAAAAAGAGTAGTCCACTATTTGGTTCCAGATTGGTTTTTTCTCTGGCTTTTTCTTCCACAAAAAATCCATGGGCACTTCATCCGGAGCTTTGGAAGCTCCAACTAATGTAAGTCTCCATTTAGCAAAAAAATAATTGTAATATTTGCTTAAAAGATTTACACTAGGAGAGTTTGTATTTCTCTACCCCCCCCCTCTCCATGAATTCATCCGTAACGAGATACTGAAGATCGCTTCATGTGCAAGGTGGGGGTGACCTGTAAACAGGGAGGAAGAAAAACCACCCAAAGGCGAGATCCCACTCTGAGCCGGTGATAGGGCTCTACTCTTGTGAGTGCAATTGACACATAGCATAGTGTCAGCTACATACATTGCAATATTGCACCATGATCTTTGTGTTTGCTTCTTTTATATGTCACATGTTGTGCTACGGATCTGTATGAGACATCCCAGCTCCATAGCAATTCATTTTGCGCTTACCACATACGTACAATTTTGTTTTACTGAAGGAAAATGTCTAGAATTTACATATAAAATCCAATGATTGATAAAAGGTCTGTTACAGAAAAATGTTTTTTTAAAAAATAAATAAAAAAAAAATGCCTAAAAGGATCCTAATAAATAAATAAAGAGACTTTTTGCTGAAGATTAAAATAATAAATGGTTTATTAGATATTGGATTAAAACGGGAATATTTTTAACATTGAAGCCTATGGGATTCGCCTGATTAAACCTGTCGAATGAAACCACTGAACATCAGGACATTTCACTGACATTTCTCTGCTGTTCAATGTGAATAGATCAACCAGTGCTTCTCTATGGGGGATTTCACTGCCGCCGAACAGGCACCGTATTTCACTGCCGCCGAACAGGCACCGTATTTCACTGCCGCCGAACAGGCACCGTATTTCACTGCCGCCGAACAGGCACCGTATTTCACTGCCGCCGAACAGTACCATATTTCACTGCCGCCAAACAGGCATCATGTTTCACTGCTGCCGAACAGGCACCATATTTCACTGACGCTAAACAGACACTGTATTTCACTGACGCCGAACAGACACCGTACTTGCTGGCAATTCAGCAAAATTTGGCAAACTTCTGACAATCCAACGCGCCGTAGTGCAAGGAGAGTCACTAGGGGGAACTGGGTCCCCGTATAAAATCAACTTTATTTAAACATTGTAAACAAATAAGATCCCTACATATGTCAGACTTGTGCCAGGATGGCTCCATGGCAGGGCCTTAGGATTAGGTTTATATCCCAAGCGCTGGAGGTGAGCAGGTAAGCAGACACAGGAAACTCGGAATGCAGGTAATAAATGTATATTGAATATACAGCACACAACACAGTCTTTGTATATATGAAATCCAATATACACAGGCAACGTATGATATCAGCAGAGGATGGTGGGCTATACAGTCAGACGCTGGAGACTCCACTTGGGTAGCAATACCTTGATTGAAGGTCTTAAGCAGCAGACACAGGATGAATGTCTGGCAGCCCAGAAAGTCTCTAGGCCCCTGAGGATAGTGGGCCACGTAGTCAGGAAGCTGCAGACTCCACGGGAATAGCACCAAGGCCAATGGCAGCAGGTACAAAGGTATGGTAAATAACCGGAACCCAGGCAGATCTCCAGTCCACAGGATAGTGGGCTACGCAGTATATACTGTAGTCCTGCAACTGGATCCACAGTATACAACCAAACAAGGGATGATACTGACCGACAGGATGAGGGGGCTCGCAGGACCTCACATACACAGGGAAAACAGGAAAATGACAGAGCATGGAAGGAAGGGTGTGTCCAGGTTAAATGCACACCCACTCAGGAGCTGGCACAGGGATTAACCCCTGAGTGGATGCAGACAGGGAGCAACAGCAATAACATGGCGATGAGCAGGCTTCTCAGGCTGAGGCATGACAACATACATATAAAAGACCAAAAAATTGAACACACAGGGGAAACTCTCTTGCCCCTGATGAGCATGAGGCTGTCGATACGCGTTGGGCGTCTGTCTGTTATGGTTTTAACACATGGTGTTTTTTAACTGCCGGGGTGCCTTCAAAATCCCCGTTTATACTGGTGTTTCTTTGTTGGGTCGATGTAGTACCTTGAGAATTTATTACAAATGAGATTATGAGCGTGCTTGCTGTGTAAACCGGTCAGCAACTAGTATAATCTAACAATCTATGTGCATTTATTGAATGACCAATTCTACCTAGGGCGGATTTTTTTATATATATACATACACATACACTGTCTTGGACATCTGACCCATGTGGTTCAATTTTCTTTCTTTTTGTCTTTTATATGCATGTAGGGTTCTTATTTGTTTACAATGTTTAAATAAAGGTGATTTATGCGGGGACCCAATTCCCTCTAGTGACTCTTCTCGCACTACTGCGCGTCAGATTGTCGTATGTTTCTATGTGATACAGATTTTTGGTGGGTTAGTGTCACGTTCCCACGTTCCAACCCTGTCTCCCTGCCCTCTGTATTCCTTATGTCTGTGTTTCCATGTGTTTCCCTGTGCTGCTTTCCCTGACATGCAGCTCAGGGGTTAAGTTCATGGCTCGTTGAGCTTCTGTTGGTGATTATGGGCTGATTACTCCCCTATATAAAACCATGGGCCCATATCACCATGCTCTTGCATCCTGGTTCACTTCAGCCACAGATTTGTTCCTGAGAGCTCCCTGTTATTCTATCCTAGTTCTATCTCAGTGTTTCTCCCTTATCTGAGTTCTAGGTTTCTGATTGACTTCCTGGTATTGACCCTCTGGCCTGGCTGACGGATTTTCTCTGGTGCTTTATCCCCGCTTTGGCTCAAGGTATACGCTTTGGTTTTGACCCCTGGCTTATTTATTGACCACTCTTCTAGATATCCCTAGCTGTCCTGTGCTTATCGTATTATATGTTGTGTGTCCCTGTAGACCACGGCTTTAGTATATTGAAGTCCTGCCCTGCAAGTTGTTGAGTATATTCTCCTTCAGGTGTCTGTGTTTTCCCAGGACTCTGCACGGCTACAAGGTAACCTTTTTCTATTAGTGCAGTTTCGGCCACTCTAAGGACCGATCTATCAGTATAGGGCTCCTTTGGTATTTAGCCGTGCAGAGGTCCCCAGTGTCTACTGTGGTTTATTTACTTTTCCTGATCGTTGTGTCACGCATCTCTGCATATAGCGGCTTTTCCTCTTACCTGGGCCCTACTTGGCACATGCCAGGTACCGCCATTGTGGCTGATCGTGACAGTTAGGCCCTTGCAATGTGCTGCCTGGCACCGTGTAGGGTGTTCCGTCTTGGTATTACCCTGTTTTCTGTGTATACAGTTCTGTTCAAAATTATTCAACCCCACTGAAATTGAGTGTTTTGGCCAGTTTGACATTGATTTTGATCATTCAGTCATCTTGCTTACAATTAAATCAAAGAGGCACGTGTAGGTCAGACAAATATAACATAACATTTATAATGAAATAACCACAAATGTCTTTTCTGTGCTCACATCATTATCAGTTTTATTCAACCCCCAAGTGACATTCAGTCTTAGTACTTAGTACAACATCCTTTTACAGTTATAACAGCTTTTAAACGTGAAGCATAGCTTGACACAAGTGTCTTGCAGCCATCTACGGGTATCTTCGCCCATTCGTCATGGGCAAAAGCCTCCAGTTCAGTCACATTCTTAGGCTTGCGCACTGCAACTGCTTTCTTTAAGTCCCACCAGAGGTTCTCAATCGGATTTAAGTCAGGTGACTGCGATGGCCTTGTTCTTCCTCGTCCAAACATAGCGTTGATCCATGGGCCCAAACAGTTCTAATTTTGTTTCATCAGTCCACAGAACACTATCCCAAAACCTCTGTGGTTTGTCCACATGACTTTTGGCATACTGCAGTCGACTCTTCTTATTCTTTGGAGACAGCAAGGGGGTGCGCCTGGGAGTTCTGGCATGGAGGCCTTCATTACGCAGTGTGCGCCGTATTGTCTGAGCTGAAACTTCAGTACCCACATCTGACCAATCTTTTCTCAGTTCCTCAGCAGTCACATGGGGACTTTTCTCCACTCTACGCTTCAGGTAGCGCATAGCAGTCGAAGTCAGCATCTTCTTTCTGCCACGACCAGGTAGCGTTTCAACAGTGCCCTTTGCCTTGAATTTGCGAATGATGCTTCCGATGGTCTCTCTTGGTATGTTTAACATCTTTGCAATCTTCTTATAGCCATTGCCCTTCCTGTGAAGAGTAATCACCTCTTCTCTTGTCTTCCTGGACTATTCTCTTGACTTCACCATGTTTGTAACCACACCAGTAAATGTCTAGAAGGAGCTGAGTATCACAGTCATTTTAAAGCTGCCTAATTGGTGCTTATTATGCTTTATTGCTGCTCCGTGACATCCACAGGTGTTTTCAATACCTGATTGAAAACACTTGAATGAACCTCTGTTCTTCAGAGTGGTAGTCTTTAAGGGGTTGAATAATTGTGTCAATGAAGAATTCACAAAAGAAACATTTACTACTGTATTACAAAACCAATTGATGTCATTTTAGTTGCATATGGTTCTTTAAAAAGTCCTTGTAGGATTTCATTCTGAATACAATTACAAATGTACACTAAATTCCCTAAAACCCTTCACAGCATTGGGGGTTGAATAATTTTGAACACAACTGTATTTGGCGTATTGCCTGCTCTCTGAATAGCCAAATGGCCTCGAAATGTCACCGTATGGGGAAATTCACTACGTGGTGCCATTTGGGGGCCAGATCGCTCTCTCTCAATAACCCCTTATTTTTTTAAGATTATAGAAAGAAATCATTTGAAGTAAAAAGTTTTAATAATTTTAATAATAAAATGAAGTGGTGACATATATCTGTGTATATAGAAGCGTCTGTAAATTTATATCTTTCACATATTCTTTATTTTAGATTGTTGAAATCTGTGCCGTGCTTTCCCTTGTGGGATTTCTAACCCATAAAAGTCCAGCCTCTCACATAGCGAAACGCGTGAGTGATAAGTAACGGTTTCAATTATGTAAAGTGAGTTTGGTAGTTAACTTGCAGAGGATGATAGGACTTGATGTGCAAAGTCCAGCAGAAAATTAAATGGAGGCTGTGGAAAGGGATATAAAAAGATATGCAAGGAATTGAGAATCAGCCAATCAGCAGTGTTCAAAGTCTAACTAAGAAGTGGAAAATGAGGGGTTTTGTTGAAACCAAAGCACGGTCAGGTAGAACAACTAAAACTTCAGCCACAACTGCCGGGAAAAATTGTTCGGGAAGCAAAGAAAAAGCCACAAATAACTTGAGCTGAAATACGGGACTCTGTGAAAACATGTGGCGCGGCTGTTTCAAGATGCACAATAAGGAGGTACATGTAGAAAGATGGGCTGCGTGGTCGAGTTACTACGCAAATGCCACAAAGTATCCGCTGTAACAGGGCATCATGTAGAGAGCAAGGAAAGGTCCTGTCCGGGGTTTATGTGTCACCCAGATTCCTCTCCTACACGTTCCGGAACCTCTAGTAAGTAGGGATGAGCTGTTCGGTTCGATCTGTTCGGAGTTCGCATCGAACATCGGCCGTTCGCGAACTCCGAACATTTCCACGTGTTCGCCGCATGTTCGCCCACAATGCACCACAATGGACCACAATGCACTTTTCCACTGGCCTGAAGCTTGTAATTGGCTGCAGCCTTGCACCTGACCACAGGTCAGGTGCAAGACAGGTGCAAGACTATGCCAATCACGGCTCAGAGTCCTGATTGGGCAAATTTTGCCCAATCATGGGCTCACAGAGCTAAGTCCCTGCCAGCACACTATATAAGGCGTCCCTCGCAGCCCCAGCACATGTTTTTTGAGAGGAGATTGTTCTGTTAGTGTGTGTTCTCACTGCCAGCAGCTATTGTGGGGCTCTCACTTCTACAAAATATCTGGGAATTGTTGTAATCTGTGTGTTCTCACTGCCAGCAGCTATTGGGGAGGGTCTCACTTCTATCAGATATCTGGGAATTGTAATCTGTGTCTTGTCACTGCCACCCATCAGGGGGTCTCACTGATTTATAGGAGGTTCCACTTCCTGGGAATTGTAATCTGTGTCTTGTCACTGCCACCCATCAGGGGGTCTCACTGATTTATAGGAGGTTTCTGGGAATTTGAATCAGTGTTTTGTCACTGCCACCCATCAGGGGGTCTCACTGATTTATAGGAGGTTTCTGGGAATTGTAATTGGTGTCTTCTCATTGCCAGCTATCAGGGGGTCCCACATACTTCTAGCAGATTTCTTGCGAATTTTAATCTGTGTCCTGTCACTGCCACCCATCAGGGGGTCTCACTGATTTTTAGGAGGTTCCTGGGAATTGTAATCTGTGTCTTGTCACTGCCACCCATCAGGGGGTCTCACTGATTTATAGGAGGTTCCTGGGAATTTTAATCTGTGTCTTGTCACTGGTTGCCAGCTATCAGGGTGTCTCCCTGAGTTATGCCAGAGTTCTGGAAATCGTTAATCTAGATAACACAGTTGAATCAGAGTTCTGCATATCTTTAATCTATATATCACTCACCATGTCAGAAAGACCAAAAAGACAGGCAGACGCTCCCAGACACAGATAAGAGGGCAAGCAGCCTCTGTGTCGGGAGGCTGTGCCTCTGGTCATCGTGGATGTGGTGCATCCTCTGCAGGGGCACGCTTGTCCTTTCTAACTGGTGCTGGCCGTCTTAAGCAGCAGCAACATTCAGAGGATTTGCAGGATTGGCTAACCAGGCCATCCGAGTCCTCTGCCAGCCAGGCTTGTAGTAGTTTACAGTCCACCTCAGCTGCCAAAACATCTAATTCAGCCTCCATGTCCACAGCTACTCCTGCCGTAGCATCACTATCACACACGGAGGAGTCAGCTGAATTGTTTGACTACAGTGTCAGTGACATGCTGCTTGAGGATGCGCAGCAACTCCAGTGCGCTGATTCAATCTCTGAGGTTGAGGAAGGGAGTATAATCAACCTAGAGGAAGGGGGTGCCAGTGACACACAAATAACTGGCACTCATGTTGCCCCAGCAGCTGCAGCATACTGCCAAGTTGGCTCCAGTGATGAGGAGATAGGGGGTGATGACGATGATGAGGTCACTGACTCCACCTGGGTGCCTGATCGAACAGTGGAGTCCAGTGAGGAGGAGGCACAACAAACACGAGGCACAACTTCCTCTATGACCACCTGTAGCTAGTCTAAGGCATCAGAAGTCACAGCTGCTTAGGTGCAAAGCGCTGTTGTCTCAAAGCACATGTACAGGAAGTCTGCTGTCTGGGAGTTCTTTAATAAATGTGCAGAAGACCGCACCGTTGCTACTTGTAATCTATGTCAGATGAGGATCAAGCGTGGGAAAGACATCCCACGCTTGGGTACCACGTGCTTGAGGCGACATTTATGACCACCTGCCACGCATTCCGTTGGTACAACTGTCTCTACCCCCACTAGATGTCCTGCCATGTCATTGCCTACAACCTCCACTGATACGGATGATGCTACAGTAATGGGTGTACCATGTCCTTTCTCAGAATGTGACAGCATCCCATCAGCTGAAGATTTACGCAGTCAGATTACGTTGCCCCAGCTGCTGCAGCGTAAGAAAAAATATAGTCCCAACCATCCCCAAGCACGGCGTCTAAATGCCAGTTTAGCAAGATTACTCGCATTACAGCTGCTGCCTTTCCAGCTGGTGGACTCTGCTTCCTTCTGTGAATTTGCTGAATGTGCTGTACCACAGTGGCAGGTTCCAAAACACCATTTCTTTTCACGGAAGGCCATTCCAGCACTATACCAGCATGTGGAACACAATGTTATGGAGTCATTGGGAACGGCAGTCAGCAGCAAGGTGCACATGACTTTAGACACGTGGTCCAGCAAGCATGGACAGGGCCGCTACATTTCCTTCACAGCACACTGGGTGACGCTAATTGCAGCTGGGAGATATCCAAGACGGGGCTCTGTGCTGGAGCTTGTTCATCCACCATGCCTCCAGAAAGCTACTTGTATGAGGTCTGTCTGCTCCACCACCTCTTCCTCCTCCTCCTTCTTTGTCTCTGGCGAAGTGGCAGTTAAACCGATGCGTGGCAGGGGCTACGCAATGGCTCAAGCAAAAAGATGCCATACTGTGCTTTAGCTGGTTTGTTTAGGGGACAGGAGCCACACCGGGCCAGAAATTCTGTCAGTTCTGCAGGGGCAGGTGCAGAGATGGTTAACACCACGCCAGCTTCCGCTGGGAATGGTCGTCTGTGATAATGGCAGCAACCTTCTCTCCGCAATACGCCAGGGTAAGTTGACGCATGTACCATGCCTAGCAGTAGCACACGTCCTAAATCTGGTGGTACAGCGTTTCCTAATCAGGTACCCAGGGCTGGCACAGCTTCTCAGCCAGGCCAGAAAAGTCTGCAGCCACTTCAGATGGTCATTCCCAGCAAGTGTTCGCCTGGCAGAAATTCAAAGAGAATTCCACATTCCCTCAAACCGTCTGATCTGTGACATGCCCACCAGGTGGAACTTGACATTAGCAATGCTGCAGCATCTGCACAAGCAGCAGAGGGCCATCAATGAGTACCTGTGTGAGTATGGCACAAGGACAGGTTCAGGTCAACTTGTTTTCCCCCCCCCCCGCAGTGGCTGATGCTCAAGGATGTATGCACTGTACTGTCACCATTTGAGGAGGCAACAAAGATGGTGAGCAGGGACAGTGCATGCATCAGTGACACAATTCCTTTAGTGTTCCTGCTGGAGCACACTCTGCAGGGAATTATAGATGTGGCACTAGAGGCAGAGCAGCGGGAGGAAGAGGAGGCCTTCCCTAACTCTCAAGGCCCCAGTCTTTACGCAGACAGCATTCCTGTGGGTCCTCAGATCAGACAGGAGGAGGATGAGGAGGAGGAGGAATATTTAAGTAGTGGGGGCATTAAAGGTGGGGATTCCTCAAAGGAGGGTTTTGTGTGCCCAGAAACCCAAGGACTAGTACGTGGCTGGGAGGAGGAAGTGCATGATGGGGTCATCCTCATTGACCAGGAAGACACGGAAGCAGGCCCGTCTTTAATATTGATTGGACCCTGGGTAAACCTTTTTCTTGGGCCACCCCGCCCGAAAGCCACAGCCACCACAGAATTTTGCTCTGCACCCCCACAGTAATGTGCAGTGTTCATAAGCATATCACAGAGCTCCACAGCAATAAACATAGTAATGTGCAGCGTCTGACTTTATCACAGAGCTCCACAGCAATAAAACTCACATTCAAACACACTGCACATTACTGTGAGTTTTATAGCTGTGGAGCTCTGTGAAACGGTCATACACACTGTATATTGATGTGAGGTTTATTGTTGTGGACCTCTGATACGGTCATACACACTGCACATTACTGTATCAGAGGTCCACAGAAATTAACATCATAGTAATGTGCGGTGTGTATGACCGTATTACAGCTCCACAGCAATAAAACTCACTCAAACACACTGTACATTTCTGAGTTTTATTGCCGTGGAGCTGTGATATGCTCATACATACTGCACATTACTGTGGATTATATTGTTGTGGAGCTCTGATACAGTAATGTGCAGTCAATGTGTAAGAGGTTTAGTTCTCTGGAGCTTGTGCTATGCTCATACACAATGCGCAATTGTTTTTATTGTGGTTTGCAGGAGGGCAAAAAAAATCAGTATTTTCTCAAAGGGGAGGCTAATAAATAAAATGTGTTGTTTTGGGGAGGGGTCAAATCTGTTTTACTATGGGGTTTATTTTTGGAAAGTAATTTTTGTCCAGGTTGGAGGCAAATTTGTTTTCCTTTGGAGTTTTTTCCCGGATGAAGGGTGAATTTTTTTTTTCCCAGTGAAGGCAGATAAATCTGTCTTGCTTTGGTGTAAATTTATCACAGGGAGGGGGGGATAAAAATAACCCAAATCACATCTTTTTTTCTGGGGAGAGGGTGGCCAGCTTTAAACTTACTGTAATGTTCACCACAGTAGTGTGTGCTGTCTGAGAGTATATCATAGAGAGGGCTCCACAGCAATAAAAGAGTTAATGAGAGAGAGAAGTGAAGAATGCAGCAGACAGGAGGGCAGCCTCCGGAGAAAAGTAAACAAAAGAGGGAACAGGAGAGAGGAAGGGAGAGAGTTAAATGATGTGTGGCGTTTAGTTCGAGAGAAGGACTAATTAGGAGAGAGGGAGGTTTAAGAATTACCCCTGAATTATGCAAGAGGTAAAAGGGAGTGAGTTCCCTTTGTCTATGGGATCAGGCAGGGGTGCCTTTGTTCTATGATCTTAAGCATGGCTCTTTGTGATTGGATACAATAGGGAGATAAGCAGTGAGAGGGAGGGGAGGAAGGGGTAGAAAATAGAGTGCGTGGGACATTTTGTAGATTACAGCTAATTTTTCTTTTCTGTGCCAGCTAGCTCCATTTTGCCATCACCATCATCGTATGAAAACCAATGACTGGATGAGTATTACTTGCTGTATCAATCTGTTATGTATACTCTATTATCATAAGTCTGCTATATATATATATTCCTAGTTCCATTATTTATTGGAAGGATAGGTGTGGGTTTCCCATTGTATGGATTTGTAGGTTTTATTTAGTGGATGCTTATTTATATTTGTTTCAATTTACAATACTGTATTCCTTATTCATTTGGTGTAGAGCTGCGTGATAGTAAGTTCTAATGGGTGTTGTTCTGCCAGAATTCAGTGATTTGTTGTTTTGTATGTTATTAGGTGCATTGGGGTTTCCAGTAATTTTGCCTTTGTCTGTCTGTGGATTGCTGTGCCTTATTTGTAAAAGTTCTCAGTATAGCACATGACTGACTGTCCAATTTTAGTATCATCCATGGGCTGCAGTCAATTTGTAGTGTACTGTACTGTACAGGCCAAAATCATACTAAGCAACCCATATAAACACAGTGAAATCAAACATATGGCCTCCCTATACACGCATGTGCCCTCACCATACACACAGAAGGAACTCACTATACATAGTGAAATCGCACGTAGGACCTCGGTATAACACACAAAGTCACGCTAATGATTTAGCTATCATACACCCTGAAATCACGAAAAATACCTCTCTATAACACACTGAAATCACTAATGTAGAATAGCACTAAAATAAAAAAATAAAAAAATAATAAAATAAATAAATAAAATAAAAACTTGCTATAACACGCCGTAATCACACAATAGAAACATACAGAAACCTAGCCATAGCACACGGAGATCCCACAAGGACCTAGCCATAGCACACGGAGACAACACAAAGGGAATGTAATCACACATAGGAATTTGATATAACAGACTGAATCACTGGACATTAGTCACTATAACTCTATAGTGTGCCGAATGAGAAAAGCACCATACGTGCATTACTGAGTAACACCTTTAGTGGATTCTCAAGCAGCTTCACATGCCGGGCTTTTATGTGGGTTATGATTTAACGGGTTATTCAAACAAAAGCTGTGTGTTTTAAATAATGTTGGAGTAACCCCAAGAGCTAAGCAATAAATTGATGAACAAATTAATTTGTATACTGTATTTAAGTTCACTATTCTAATTGTTGCAATTTTTGAAGTGACACAGCAGTAATGTACAATTTTTTTTGTTTGCGCACTTGCTACAGTTGAGTAAATAATTATTTAGAACGGTAACTTTATTTCAGAAATAGAGGAAACATGAGCAGCAACTCCCTCATATTTCCCACTTGTACCATCATCGTAATAAAGCCTGGGAGTGGATAAGTATTAAGTGTATTAATTCTGTGAATTTGTCGCTATGTTGATAATATACTATATGTGTGTGTGTGTAATCTATTGGGTTAAATACACGCTAATTTGCCCGTTGTAGTGATTTGCATTTTTAGCTAGACTATGCTCGTTGATATTTGCTTCACTTTGTAATACTCGATCAAACCTTATTATTTGTAGTCTGTATGATCTTATAAACATAGGTAATCAGTGACCGCATGGCTGGCAGCCATCTTAAGCCTCAAAAAGTCACATGTTCTGCTGTCAATGAGGAAGTGCTGCAGCAGTAACTGCACAATCTGTGTTAAGCTTACATTTGCGCAACTAAATCAATCCAGATCGTTTCTGCCAGACTTATGAATATATAACAATTACTAACCAAATACACATCTAAATGTGTCTGTTATAATTTCTGAAGAGGCTTATCAACTTAACAGTGATTTTGTATGTTAGCAAATGCTGTGTCATTAGGTTAGTTCGGTTGATTTAACTTCGGGCCTATAGATTAATATACTAAGCAAGAATCCGTTTCATTGGTGGACAGAGGTTAAAGACTTTCACATGTGCAGCTTGGTACTATTGATAAAGGATTCCAGGGCTGAGGACTCATAAGATGGAGGAAAATGCAGCCACTAATGTACAGAACATCTTTGCTCTTTTTCATCTCAAAATGGAGACTACGTTTATTTACATTTTGCAAGGGGACACACACACACAGAGGGGGAAGGTGCAGAAACAATAGAGTCACTCTCAGATAGGAACAGTGAGCTGGTGACCTTAGTTGCTGGGGGAGGGGAGGGGCTTATGGAACCATGTGAAAACAAAAGGAATTCATTACTTACAGGGGGGTGTACACTATACAAAGACTGGATCGTAATACAGAGGTTACGCTATACAGAGGGAATACAATACTCTACATGATACACAGAGCAAGGGAATGTAAGGAAAATACATACAAATAAACATTGGGGCAGCCGTTTCTTTGCAGAGGCAATAAGTAAGGAAGATGTTTCTGTTAGCTACCATTCATTCAATCAGGTGGTGAATTTGGTAAGGATAGCTGGCGAGGGGACAGAGTTAGCTAAGCTTGATCTAGAGTCAGCCTTCAGGCCGTACCGCTTTGTCCAGGGGGTTTTCTTTTAATGGGGTGTAAATTCGATGGGTAATTTTACATAGATATCTGTTTACCCATTGGGGTGGGCAATATCCCATGCTCCCTTTTTTAAAGGCTTCCTACTCTTTGCATTGGTTAGTGGAGGAGACGTATAGTACATTACTTGGACGATGTCATGGTAACGGGTTCCAAAGGGACTGGAGAATGCGGTAGGATAGGGGGGGGGTAATGATATAAGTTTAGTTGATCGGGGAGACTTGTAGGTGGTTTGGGGGGGAATGGCCAGACATTAAGATCAAATGGTCTAGTGCAGGGGTTAAAATTTGCACTCGCCCCTCGCAATTTGCGAGTTGAAATTGGGGGAGGGCGAGTAGAAATTGTGCTGTAATTGGAATGCCAGCATCGGCATGGAGCCGTCACTGACATTCCCTTTCATGTAATCCTGTCTGCTCCAGTGCGTAGCGAGGAAGGAGGGGGGCAGCGCCGCAAGCAGGGACGGGCCGAACGTTGGGAGAGATGTGCTTTCACATCTTCCCAGCGTCTGGACTCAGCCAGCTTCCGGGTGGTCTGTGTCACGTGTGCTGACACAGAGCCTGGAAGCGTTTGTGCATGAGCCGAGTGAGGAGTGATCTGATTTCCTCCCTCTGAGCAGAGGGGAACTGCTGCCTGGGAGGTAGGTAATTACAAGGCTGCGCAGGGGTTGCAGGGGATAAAAAAAGACTGAGAATGGAAGAGAGGGGATGAAAAAAAAGAAAGGGGGATGAAAAAGAAAGAGGGGATAAAAAAAGACTGAGATGGAAGAGAGGGGATGAAAAAAAGAGGGGATAAAAAAAGACTGAGAATGGAAGAGAGGGGATGAAAAAAAGAGGGGATAAAAAAAGACTGAGAATGGAAGAGAGGGGATGAAAAAAGAGAAAGAGGGGATAAAAAAAACTGAGAATGGAAGAGAGGGGATGAAAAAAAAGAAAGAGGGGATAAAAAAGACTGAGAATGGAAGAGGGGATGAAAAAAAATAATGAGAGAGGATAAAAAAACGAATAGGAGGGGATGAAAAAAAAGAAAGAGGGAGAGAGGTGAAAAAAGTGAGAATGGGAGAGGGGGGTTGAAAAAAAGAATGAGAGGGAGGGGGTAAAAAGAGAGAGAGGGTATATAAAAGGCTTTGGAGCTCTGATACGCTCCTACACACCACACATTATTGTGAGTTTTATTGCTGTGGAGCTCTGATACACTCATACACACTACGCATTACTGTATCAGAGCACCACAGCAATAAAACCCAGTAAGGTGTGGTGAGTATGAGCGTATCAGAGCTGCACAGCAATAAAACTCTCAGTAATGTACAGTGTGTATGAGCATATCACAGAGCTGCACATCAATAAAACTCACGCTCATACACACTGCACAATACTATGAGGTTTATTGCTGTGGAGCTCTGTGATACGTTCATACACACTGCACATTACTATGAGGTTTATTGCTGTGGAGCTCTGTGATCCACTCATACACACTGCACATTTTGATTTATGTTTACAATGCTTCGTTATATTATTAATGATAATTAAACAATAATTTTAGAGGGTGTGTTTAGGGGCAGAGATAACGGTAAGGGTTGGGTGGCGAGTAACTCTTAAGGCTTGGCTAGTAGCTTGGGACCTGAAATTTTGAGCCCTGGTCTAGTGTAATTTCAAATGGTGAGCAGGCAAATGGCCCAGGAGTGGATTCAAAGAGGATGGGTGCAAAGCTTGGTGTTTCTGGAATTTTTTATTTTCCAATCGTCGGGGCAATACAACTGTGGGGGATAGAATTTAAAAAAAAAAAACATCCCCCCCTTTTTTGGGTCTGATATTCAAGGTGTAGTGCAAGTGCTGAATAACATGTCTGCATCATCACCGCAGGTTGAAGCCTATGTCAGGTATTAGGTGTTGATATGTTTGAAAAGCAATATTAATTTCACGGCAAATCACATACCGGGGGTAAGGAAGGTGGTGGCGGCGGATACATTGTCCAGCGTCAAGTGGGATGTGTTCCGATATTTGGCACCTGGGGGGGGGGGATTTGCAGGGTGAAGACTGCCCTCCGTTTCTTTGGCAGATGGGGAGCAGTTAGAGGGCATCAATGATTTGGTGAGGAGATTGTTGTTGCAGAGGACATGGGCATCGTAGAGCAAGCAGTGAAAGGGTTGGATTGAGTTTTAAAGGGACAGAGGAGGTAGGGTAGAATTTTGTTTTCAAAATAGCTACTGAAGTTCGGCGGTAAGTCAATAAAGAAAGGACAGCTTGGTAACTATTTAGTGGTATTTCATACTTTGCTCGGTTAAAGGAAGAGGAGGACTGGGCTAAACAGTTCGTGGTGAGGAAGATCTTGACAGCAGAGTACAAGTAGGAGATAAGATGGAGCTGATAACAATATTTTTAGGGCAGCATTTGTTTTAGCTTTTTCAGCTGCCCTAAGGATTGAGGAAACAATTGCTCTAGGTGAAAATTCTTCTCAATTAAGAAAGGAGGATGTGAGAGTGACGGATGGAGTGGTATTGAGGTGCAGTTTGAGATGTGTTGCTGCTAAGGCCCATGATGGGGAAGTATGCCCAGTGGTATGTGTGAGTGGATACTTGGAGGCGGCTCCTTCAAACGGTCGCATGTTCTGGGGGCACAAGGGTGGTACTAGCAACTTGTCCGGGTATCAATTCAAAATGGTTCCGCAGCAGGCCACGGAGGGGCTTGGTGGAAAGGGGAGTTATATTTGCCACCATTCTTTCAGGATAGGAGCTGCTAGTACTGAGGCAGAATTGGGTTACCCAAAGGACTGAATTAAAAAGATGGGGAGATGGAAATGGGAAGTGTATAGGAGATATGTGAGGTCATTAAAGAAATGAAGGGAAAACTTATGGGGAATAATTGTTTTGTTTTAATAATAATAATTTGTTTCTTTTTTTCTTTTGGTTTCTTTTCAGTTCGGGTACACTGGTGTGCGTGTGTGCATTACAGTTAATAGTTTACATTTTGGTTATTTGCAGGACGTGCAACGAGAGTGCGGATCCTGGGACACTCCTATGTGCAGTGGATGGAGAGTCATGCTGCTGGCACCAAGAGAGGAGTGACCCCGGGGTGCAGCGTAATTGAAGTAGGGATTAGATGGATAGGGAAGCAAGGTAGGGGGTGGGGCAGTTATTGGGAATAGCGAAGACATCCAGGAGAAAGTGGGGTAAGCCAGATATTATAGTACTACATTTAGGGGACAGCTAGAGAAGAGATAGGTGTTGTGAGTGGTGAAATAGCGGCCTGGCACGTGGGCAGGCAATAGTAGGGGGAGGGTCTGCAGGGTACGGGGTGAGTGGTGGTTTGGTTTGACCAAGCTCAGGTGCCTTCCTGGTTTGCAGATTCTCTCGGCCTGCTATTTGCGATATAAAGAGACCCTGAGTAGACGCGTGGTCACGCTACTTAGCCACGTGGGGCCGCTATTTCTGGGCAATATGTGTGGTGCATTGCATTTGCCGGTGTTTATCTGGCCGTGCTATTTGCCGATGTTATCTGGCCATGGTTTAATGGTTTTGGAGCACCCAGAAATAGGAGCAAGAAGTGAGGAGTTCATTGAAGGAGTGATAAGGCTGGGAACACACTCTTCATTGAAGGCTCGATAAGGTGCCTTTTGTGGTGTAAGAGGAAAGGTCACGGGTTTTTATTGGTGGCAGTAAAAAGAGGGTCCTCGTTTTTTGGTGGCTGTGAAATAGGCGGCCTGGCACGTGGAGAGGCGATAGTGGGGGGAGGGTCTGCAGGGTACAGGGTGAGTGGCGGTTTCGTTCGGCCAAGCTCAGGTGCCTTCCTGGTTTGCAGATCCTCTCGGCCTGCTATCTGCCATTAAAAAATACCCTGAGTAGACGTGTGGTCATCCTGCTTAGCCACGTGGGGCCACTATTTCTGGGCAATGCTTGTGGTGCATTGCAGTTGCCAGTGTTATCTGGCTGCCAGTGTTATCTGGCTGAAATTCAGTACCAGTGTTATCTGGTGTAGCGTATTTGGCATACGAGGATCGATAATAATAATTCTGCCTTAGAGGCAAAGAATTTGGCCTTAACCTCCCTGGCGGTCTAATTTTTTCAAAATTTTGTGTCTAAAAGCGTCTCAATTTTTTTATAAAGGAAACGTGTTTTTGTATATAGTTAGCCTGTAATAATTAGGAATCACGCACTGAAATCCGTGAAATCAAGAGTCCTTACTGGTAAAAGCCTTTATAAATAAATTAATTAATTAATTTAAAAAAAATAGTAAATACACTGAGTCCGATAAAGTTTGAAACACGAAATAATAATTTATTGTCCCAAAAATAATTATCCAAAATAATGCAAATAAATGATGTACAATAAAATACAACATAAAACACTGAAATCTGTCTGAGAACAAGGGTGAGACGATGTATGGTCTATTTCTTATCCTGTACTGCCACCTAGTGGCCGTTCATAAACATTGCATTTTGTATTCAGTGAGTATAATGAATGAAATTTGCTGTGGTCCAGCCCCCCTGCATCATGTGACTCGCAGGGAGCCATCCAGGAAGCCGCTCAGCGCGATCACACTGCAGGGACAGCGAGGGAGCCGGGAGGAGGTGAGTATGTATCCAGCCCGAGTGTGGCTCTGGGTTACCGTTCGTGGTAGTGAAATTTAACCCCGAGTCACACTCGGGAATACCGCCAGGGAGGTTAATTAATAAAAGACGTGACCTTTTCAAAATGCCAATTCTTTGTTGTGTTTTCATTTATGGGGAAGGGAAGGGGGGTGAGGGGGAGGGGTGTTTACTTGGTTTAAGAAGGTAACTTACATAGGGAAAGTTGTAAGAAGAAAAGAAGGGTATAATTCTTGGTGAAGACATAAGCGGAGGAGCGAACATTCTCAAGGTCTGCAGTGTCTGCTGAAAAAAACCTCCACTACCTGTTCTTATCTGTCGCTGGCTGCAGACTGCAATCACTCTGTCTCCTCAGCAGCAGCTCCCGGCCCCGTGCACACAGCGTGCAATGCGCGGGGCCAGGATGGCAATGGTGAGGGGGAATAGGGGAGGAGCCGGATATGTAAGCCTCGTGTGTCGTCTGGGCGCACAGCAGGATTGCATCCACATACAATGTACGTGGGCCTAAGGAGCAGCTCCTTTGGGCCCCTCAACAATGACTGGGCCCGGGGCAGCTGCCCCTTTTGCCCCGCGTTAAAGACGGCCCTGCTCGGAAGCTAATGCCACCTCCAACCTACGCTGCATGGGCTCCCTTATCCTGCAAAACCTGCTAAAGGACCCCAGGATTCGTGCTATCAAGGAGAGGGATCATTACTGGTTGGCAACCCTTCTTGATCCACGATACAAGGGTAAAGTTGCAGAGCTCATCCTGCCCGCACAGAGGGAGCACAGGATGAAAAAACTTGAGGACGCTCTAAAGCAACACTTGTGTAACACCTTTCCAGGCACTGGTAGGTTACCAAGTGATGACACACGTGCTTCTGATGCTGCGGATGATCAGAGGAATAGTGGTGAAAGCCGGGGCCGCTTGACTGATGCCTTTTTAAATTTTTTTAGTCCACAACGCCCAGGGACGTCAAATGTAGGCACCCATTGCCATCGTCTTCACCATGTGGTGCAGGACTACCTAGGGGCAAGGGCAGACCTGGATACCTTTACAGCAGATGATCCACTGGCTTACTGGGTGTTGAGATTGGATCACTGGCCAGAATTTAGCCAATATGCCATACAGCTACTAGGTTTCCCTTCATCCAGCGTGCTTTCTGAAAGGACGTTCAGTGCCGCTGGAGGTTTTTGTCACAGACAAAAGAGTGCGTCTGTCCACCGACTCTGTAGACCGGCTGACATTTATAATAAATGAATCGGTCCTGGATCAGCAGCTATCAATCCCCTGATGCTGATGTAACGGAATAGATCGGGGATCTCTTCTGCATTCCCAAAACCTCCACCACTGCACTCTTCCACAATACCACAAAGGGGTTACGGTGTGAAGGCACTTGCTGCCACCAAAGGCACAATATTTGGGTGCACTGCCACTGACGCCTATACCAGATTCATATCATTTTAATATTGGACCGCAGGGTCCAACCCTGCACTCTTCCACAATACCACAGAGGGGTTACGGTGTGACGGCACTGTTGCCGACACTAAACGGCCCAATTTTAAAGCACCTATTGTTACTTTCATCGAAAGCCTGCATAAGTTTCACCATAATTTCGCCAACAAAATCACTAAACTTGTTCTGCGTGTCCTAAAATGTCTCCTCTTTTCATACAGGCTGCCGCCCCAAGCAGTTGTTTATGAATAGATTACAAGAAAACCATTTACCGTCGTTTGAAACGTCATTTTTTTGTTTTTAAATGTTTCTATACATCCTACAAATCCGCCACTTCACGGGCAGGTTATGGGGACCTCCTAGGCACGATATTTGGAGGAATTTTTCGTTTTTATCCTTAACCTTTAGTTCATGGAAAACTCACTGTTCCTTTAAAAACGTTTTTTTAAAAACTTTTTGTCCTTGTTTCCTGTCCCCCAGGGCACTACCCGGACCCCCATACACCTTTTATGGCAAACATCTTGCATATATGCCCTCTTGGAGGGCACTCTAAAAATCTAACTTTTGAGTCCCATTGACTTGCATTGAGTTTGGTTCGTGTTTGCATTCGGGTCATGGGGGTGTTCGCCTCATCACTTCTAGTAAGCCTCTGGTTTTGCACTTGGCCTGAATGACAATTTAGTGCAGGTGAGGCAAACAGACATTGCTCTGGAACCTCGGGAGCAGACACTCTATCTGCTGGAGCACAAGGTTGGTTTGCTGAAGCCTGGCAAACAATAGGTTTGCACAGGTTGATAATCAGGGCTATTGTATGTTTAGTTAGCGCCGGGAGACGGCTAGGAATTTTGTTTTTGAAGTGTTTATTTTTGAGCACTGTACAGCGTGGTGTATATAGCCGGTGTGTTGCAGTAATAAATGTACCACCGTTTGAAGGCAAGTCACTGATCTGGTCTCTGAACCTTTCAAAAGTGCTCACCCCAGAGAGCAATTGCACCCAGGCCCGTCTTTAATATTGATTGGACCCTAGGCAAACATTTTTTTGGACCCCCCCCCCTTGTCCCGAAAGCCCGACCACCGCATAATTTTGCTCTCCAACCCCAACATCCCAAAAAACCCATAAAAAACACAAATACATCATGGACTTGCTAAAACAAATAGCTACAGTTGTGTTCAAAATTATTCAACCCCCACTGAAATTGAGTGTTTTGGCCAGTTTGACATTGATTTTGATCATTCAGTCATCTTGCTTACAATTAAATCAAAGAGGCACGTGTAGGTCAGACAAATATAACATAACATTTATAATGAAATAACCACAAATGTCTTTTCTGTGCTCACATCATTATCAGTTTTATTCAACCCCCAAGTGACATTCAATCTTAGTACTTAGTACAACATCCTTTTACAGTTATAACAGCTTTTAAACGTGACGCATAGCTTGACACAAGTGTCTTGCAGTGATCTACGGGTATCTTCGCCCATTCGTCATGGGCAAAAGCCTCCAGTTCAGTCACATTCTTAGGCTTGCGCACTGCAACTGCTTTCTTTAAGTCCCACCAGAGGTTCTCAATGGGATTTAAGTCAGGTGACTGCGATGGCCACTCCAAAATGTTCCAGCCTTTAATCTGCAACCATGCTCTAGTGGACTTGGAGGTATGCTTGGGATCACTGTCCTGTTGAAAGGTCCAACGTCTCCCAAGCCTCAGGTTTGTGACGGACTGCATCACATTGTCATCCAATATCTCCTGGTACTGAAGAGAATTCATGGTACCTTGCACACGCTGAAGCTTCCCTGTACCTGCAGAAGCAAAACAGCCCCAAAGCATGATTGACCCCCCGCCATGCTTCACAGTAGGCAAGGTGTTCTTTTCTTCATAGGCCTTGTTCATCCTCCTCCAAACATAGCGTTGATCCATGGGCCCAAACAGTTCTAATTTTGTTTCATCAGTCCACAGAACACGATCCCAAATCTTCTTTGGTTTGTCCACATGACTTTTGGCATACTGCAGTCGACTCTTCTTATTCTTTGGACACAGCAAGGGGGTGCGCCTGGGAGTTCTGGCATGGAGGCCTTCATTACGCAGTGTGCGCCGTATTGTCTGAGCTGAAACTTCAGTACCCACATCTGACAAATCTTTTCTCAGTTCCTCAGCAGTCACACGGGGACTTTTCTCCACTCTACGCTTCAGGTAACGCACAGCAGTCAAAGTCAGCATCTTCTTTCTGCCACGACCAGGTAGCGTTTCAACAGTGCCCTTTGCCTTGAATTTGCGAATGATGCTTTATATTTATTTATTTTATTTATAAAGGATTTTACCAGGAAGGATACATTGAGATTTCTCTTGTTTTCAAGTATGTCCTAGGTTCAAGAACATTGAAGTGTTACAGTTACAGAAATACAAAGTAATACAATGCAAGATAGTAAAAAAAACAACACAAATATACAGATTAACAGAAAAATATGTCGGAAATATAGTCACTATGTTACATGTTTACAGGTGCATTCTGTATTGAGGTATGTTAGTAAGGAGCTTTTGAGTGACTTAAGACTGGGGGAAGATTTGATGGTGTCTGGGAGGTTATTCCATAATTGTGGTGCTCTGTAGGAAAATGAGGACCGAGCCACTGTCTTTTTGTATTGTGGTATAGCAAGTAAGGTGCTGGTCCTGGATCGGAGGTTATAGGATGAGGGAGCTGCTGGGGGAAGCAGCATATTCAGGTAGGGTGGCAGCTTCCCAGAGATGCTCTTAAACACCAGGCTGGAGAGGTGAAGGGTGCGTCTGGATTCCAGCGATGGCCAGTTTAGCTCTTTTAACATGTCACAATGGTGGGTCATGTAGTTACATTGTAGCGCAAAGCGGCAGAATGAGTTAGACTTACTGCATTGTATATGAAGGTGTGTTTGCGGGGCGGCTGCATACACTACATCTCCGTAATCAATAGCCGGCATAAGCATTTGCTGTACAATCTGCTTTCTTACCGCGGGACTCAGGCAGGATTTGTTTCTGTACAGGGCACCTAGTTTGGGGTAAAGTTTAGATGAGAGTTTTTCGATGTGGGGCCAAAGGATAGATTAGGGACCAACCACATACCTAGATATTTGAGAGAAGTGACTGTGGTCAGCGTGCCATTTGATTTTGTCCCAACACATAGATGGGGATTTTGCAATTTGTGTAGTTTAGGTGCTGTTCGGCAGAACAGTCAAATGTAAAAAGGCAAAATGTCGGCAGATAAGCACCTTCGGCCCATCTAGTCGCCCAATTACATGGATACTTAACCTGGATTTATCTTTTGTTTAGGATAGCCTTATGCCTATCCCATGCTTGCTTAAATTCAATCACTGTTTTGGCCTCTACCACTTCTACTGGAAGACTGTTCCATGTATCCACCACCCTCTCAGTAAAATAATGCTTCCTGATGTTACTTTTAAACCTTTGCCCCTCTAATCTAAGACTATGTCCTCTTGTTTTGCTACTTTGTTTCCTTTTAAATATACTCCCTTCCTCTACCTTGTGGATTCCCTTTACGTATTTAAATGTTTCTATCATATCTCCTCTGTCTCGTCTTTTTTCCAAGCTGTACATGTTAAGATCATTAAGCCTTTCCTGGTAACTTTTCTCCTTCAAGCCGTACACCATTTTAGTAGCCCTTCTCTGAACTCTCTCTAAGATGTCTATATCCTTCTGGAGATACGGTCTCCAGTACTGCACACAGTACTCCATTGAGTCCGATAAAGTTTGAAACACGACATAATAATTTATTATCCCAAAAATAATTATCCAAAATAATGCAAATAAATTATATTCAATAAAATACAATGTAGCGCTCACTCCCAGAGGAGCCGCTGAATTTAACCTCGGGTCAGTCTCCCCGCACTAGGGAATACATATACACCAGCACTGTTGTGGATTTTATAAGTTATATAGTTTACTGATCTAAAATAAACTGGCATATATAGAGCAGCACGGTATATATATATATTTACAGAAGTTCGTAATGCGAGAAATGCGCAGCGGAAAAGAAAAATGAATTTTAACCCCTTCGTTGCTGAAATGTGAGTCCCGTACAGGTTGTGTCCCAAGAAGGTATACGTGTATGCGTGTGTTGGTACCCGGGTACAAGATTCAACTGGCCAGTGAATAATTTACAGGTGTCTTTGACTAGTCACGTTGGGGCCCTGTAGGTTTAGACAAACTGCAGCGTGCTTTATTATTTTCACTGTGGCCGGGAAGGCCTCTCACCCATCCGCCAGATACTCTGCGCTCTGCTCGACCCAGGACGTCTTTCCGCTCGACTTGACTGGGACTCTGTGCCACCGGATCCGCTTGTCTTGCTTGTCCGTTTCTGCCACAAGATGCTCAGCTCACCGCCTGCACTCCCATTAGATCATCGCGGTCTCCTAACTCGGGGTCCTTCTGCAGCTCTGTATCTGTATAAACTTCTCACCGATAGGTTAATAGGTCTCTGGCAAGTGATTTTGGCCGATCTCCAGCTCCGCAAAGCAGCACCTGCGCTCCGGCCTGGTCACAATCGCTCCTTATCTCCCGTGCGTCTTGCTCTATTCACCCCTTGGTGCGCACTGGCTCTCCTCTGCACGAGGGTGCGGATGTCTCTCAGTTCTCCCCACCCACTTCCTGTCCCTGCCCCAAAGCATGCTGGAAAACGTAGTCCGAAAGTGTCCAGTATCAGTTTACATTGCGTTCGTCTCCCCCTGGTGGCCAGAAACAAGTAACTACAGCGGCAGGATTTAAACCAGCGCTACAACAACAAAAAACACTGAAATCTGTCTGCAAACAAGGGTGAGATGATGTATGGTCTATTTCTTATCCTGTACTGCCACCTAGTGGCCGTTCATAAACATTACACTGTATAATCCAAAGTGTAAACTGTAAAATTCTTTTTTTTCTAAGTGTTCTGCTGATCCTGCCCCCCTGCATCATGTGACTCGCAGGGAGCCTTCCAGGAAGCAACTCGCCTCGATCACACTGTGGGGGACAGCAAGGGAGCCAGGAGGAGGTGAGTAAACATCCAGCCCGAGTGTGGCTCGGGGTTACCGTTCGCAGTAGTGAAATTTAACCCCGAGTCACACTCGGGAATACCGCCAGGGAGGTTAAGAAATGTCAGGAGAGCATTTGCCATTTCCTCTCCTTTATGACCCGTTGAGGGTAAGAAGGTTACAAAACGCTCCACAGGTTGATTTCCTTCTAAATATCGTAAAACCACTGTGAGCTGATCAATATGGGAAGCATCTTCAGGTCAATCTACAGACACACAGTAGTATTTTGCCCTTTTAACATGGTTGATGACAACTTCTAAAATCTTTTTCCCAGCTATTTGTATAAGTTCCTCACAAACATTTGCGGATAGGTAACTTGTACATCCTTTGCCCTTGTTTCCTTTGTTTGGATGTGTTGTGCTAGGAAAGCATCATACTCTGACACTGTTTCCAGAATACCGAGATAGTTGCCATTGTGTGGCGATCCAATATTTTGATCATCCCCTCTAAAAGCCAATCCTCTTTCAGCAAGAAAAATGATGACACTAAGCAAACGTTTTACTAGGTTTTGCCCATAGCTTGTCAGCTCTTCAATCTGTTTTTGCATTGTATAGTCAAACCGTCCCTCCAGTTTTGAATATTTGGCTCGTGGGATGAAATTCCTTCACTGGCATGTTTCCAGTCGCTGAAGCCACACATTGGAAAATGCATTTCGTGATGAACTAAACAATTTACAGTCAAAACAGAAGATTCTGCCCATGTTGTTGAGTAGCAAAGCCACTTCTGTTCAACCTCACCCCCATTGGGACAGATACGAATAACCATGTCTATAGAACAGCAACGTCCGTCTTTGAATGTTTTAGCAAACCCTTCATGTCGCACTTGTTCCAGAGGTTTTCTCACCGCCAAATTCCCATTTTTGGACCAGTACTCCCGTATCTCAGCAGTTGTGTTTCTGGGCCACAAACCAATGTCATTCATAAAACCTGAATTCTCAACAGATTCTGGCAGTATGACAACCGCTTCAGCAGAAGGCTCTTGCACTTCCATAGTACGGACGTTAGGCAGCAAACTAACATTTCTGGATTGGCCCTGTTTCTCCACCTCCATGGGCACTGGTGTTGTTTCTAGTGGCATAAATTGATCAGAAGACACAACTGTATCAGTGTCAGATGTACTTTGAGCAGGTATCACTTCCTGAGAAGATGTACTAGCATGTTCTTCAGAAGATCCACACGCAGTAGGCTGTGCAGAGGATCCACTTGCACGTACAAGAAAACCAGTTATTTTTGGAATTCTACATAGTTTTTTCTCCAACTCCTGCTTCTGTGCACCACTCGGAGGTTTGGACATATTGAGGTCAGTCGGTCTCTTCAACGGTGATTGACACCTGCATTAAATAAATAAATTATTATCCTCCTTTTACTGTTCTTTCTCGCATTGTTTTTGCTTGACTTGTAGCTGTGCTCTTGACTGTTATGCTCTGACAAGGAATGACTCTTGTAAATGTGAGTAGAATAAATTTAAATTTGGACTCTAACAAAAAAAATAGAAATTACTGGACGCAAGCAGTTTGCAAGCTTTGTATTAGCTCCTAAAGTTTTATTTTAAAGGCTAAAAATTACTAATGTCTGGTGTGTGGAGCGTATCACAGAGCTCCTGAGCAATAACACTCACAGTAATGTGCAGTGTGTATGAGCGTATCACAGAGCTCCTCAGCAATAATACTCACAGTAATGTGCAGTGTGTATGAGTGTATCACAGAGCTCCTCAGCAATAATACTCACAGTAATGTGCAGTGTGTATGAGTGTATCACAGAGCTCCTCAGCAATAATACTCACAGTAATGTGCAGTGTGTATGAGCGTATCACAGAGCTCCTCAGCAATAAAACTCACAGTAATGTGCAGTGTGTATGAGCGTATCACAAAGCTCCTCAACAATAAAACTCACAGTAATGTGCTGTGTGTATGAGCGTATCACAGAGCTCCTCAGCAATAATACTCACAGTAATGTGCAGTGTGTATGAGCGTATCGCAGAGCTCCTCAGCAATAACACTCACAGTAATGTGCAGTGTGTATGAGCGTATCACAGAGCTCCTCAGCAATAATACTCACAGTAATGTGCAGTGTGTATGAGCGTATCACAGAGCTCCTCAGCAATAAAACTCACAGTAATGTGCAGTGTGTATGAGCGTATCACAAAGCTCCTCAACAATAAAACTCACAGTAATGTGCTGTGTGTATGAGCGTATCACAGAGCTCCTCAGCAATAATACTCACAGTAATGTGCAGTGTGTATGAGCGTATCGCAGAGCTCCTCAGCAATAACACTCACAGTAATGTGCAGTGTGTATGAGCGTATCACAGAGCTCCTCAGCAATAACACTCACAGTAATGTGCAGTGTGTATGAGCGTATCGCAGAGCTCCTCAGCAATCACACACAGTAATATGCAGTGTGTATGAGCGTATCACAGAGCTCCTCAGCAATAACACTCACAGTAATGTGCAGTGTGTATGAGCATATCACAAAGCTCCTCAGCAATAAAACTCACAGTAATGTGCTGTGTTGTATGAGCGTATCACAGAGCTCCTCAGCAAAAT
>CM019066.1:59061694-59248131 GCA_009667805.1 Leptobrachium leishanense | reverse complement strand
TGAGCAGTGTGATAAGGAGCAGGTGGAGGGATAAGGAGTGATGAGCAGTGTGATAAGGAGCACGTGGAGGGATAAGGAGTGATGAGCAGTGTGATAAGGAGCAGGTGGAGGGATAAGGAGTGATGAGCAGTGTGATAAGGAGCACGTGGAGGGGCAGGGAGTGATGAGCAGTGTGATAAGGAGCACGTGGAGGGCAGGGAGTGATGAGCAGTGTGATAAGGAGCACGTGGAGGGAAAGGAGTGATGAGCAGTGTGATAAGGAGCACGTGGAGGGATAAGGAGTGATGAGCAGTGTGATAAGGAGCACGTGGAGGGATAAGGAGTGATGAGCAGTGTGATAAGGAGCAGGTGGAGGGATAAGGAGTGATGAGCAGTGTGATAAGGAGTGATGAGCACGTGGAGGGATAGGGAGTGATGCGCAGTGTGATAAGGAGCAGGTGGAGGGATAAGGAGTGATGAGCAGTGTGATAAGGAGCAGGTGGAGGGGCAGGGAGTGATGAGCAGTGTGATAAGGAGCACGTGGAGGGGCAGGGAGTGATGAGCAGTGTGATAAGGAGCAGGTGGAGGGGCAGGAGTGATGAGCAGTGTGATAAGGAGCACGTGGAGGGGCAGGGAGTGATGAGCAGTGTGATAAGGAGCAGGTGGAGGGGCAGGGAGTGATGAGCAGTGTGATAAGGAGCAGGTGGAGGGGCAGGGAGTGATGAGCAGTGTGATAAGGAGCAGGTGGAGGGATAAGGAGTGATGAGCAGTGTGACACACATGTTGTGAGGACTCGCTTTTTGACGCCTTTTATATCTCTTTTTATAGGTGGAAAATGTCAGCGCACCCAAAGACATCACCTCAGTCCCCAAGTGCCAGACTGCCCCTAACACCAGCCCCTGTGACGCGGTGCCCAACGGCAGAGTGGAGGTGGTCAGCGTGCAATGCAAACCTGAGAGACCTCCCCAAGAGAAAAATGTGGACATAAATCCGATGGACAGGAAGCCCGCCGACTACCCCGAGGACTGCCTGAGACAAAGGGACATGAGCCTGGAGAACGGGCAATGTTCCCTCAGTGAGGAGCCTGACACGGAGGACATGGGCGAGGTCCTGATGATTCTAACACCCAAGAAGAGAGGACGGAGGAGGGTCTCAGACGACTCCGAAGAAAGTGAGTTGTGTTCCCATCCTCTTACTGCCGGGGGGGGGGGGGGAGAATAGCTGCATGAGCTCCATGTGTTATATTACAAGTACACAGTGTCACACAGGCTGTGTGTGTGTCACACTAACCCCAGCACAGGTACAGCTTCCTCCACTTCACAGGAAGGAGCCTCGCTATGGCGGAGGATTCTCAAGGTCAGGTTTGACTGGATTGCAGAATCTTCCCCAAAGAGTAACTCAACAACAACATGAGGCAAGAGTAACACAACAACAACATGAGGCAAGAGTAACACAACAACAACATGAGGCAAGAGTAACACAACAACAACATGAGGCAAGAGTAACACAACAACAACATGAGGCAAGAGTAACACAACAACAACATGAGACAAGAGTAACACAACAACAACATGAGGCAAGAGTAACACAACAACAACATGAGTCAAGAGTAACACAACAACAACATGAGGCAAGAGTAACACAACACAACAACATGAGGCAAGAGTAACACAACAAAAACACGAGGAAAGAGTAACACAACACAACACGAGGAAAGAGTAACACAACACAACAACACGAGGAAAGAGTAACACAACAAAAACACGAGGAAAGAGTAACACAACAAAAACACGAGGCAAACGTAATGCAACATGTTTTTGCTGAGTTACTCTTGCCTCATGTTTCTGTTGTTACTTTTGCCTCATGTTTCTGTTGTGTTACCCTTTCCTCATGTATTTGTTGTGTTACCCTTTCCTCATGTTTTTGTTGTTACTCTTTCCTCATGTTTTTGTTGTGTTACCCTTTCCTCATGTTTTTGTTGTGTTACTCTTTCCTGTTTTTGTTGTTACTTTTGCCTCATGGTTTTGTTGTGTTACCCTTTCCTCATGTTTTTGTTGTGTTACTCTTTCCTGTTTTTGTTGTTACTTTTGCCTCATGTTTTTGTTGTGTTACCCTTTACTCATGTTTTCGCTGAGTTACTCTTGCCTCATGTTTTTGTTGTGTTACTCTTTCCTGTTTTTGTTGTTACTTTTGCCTCATGTTTTTGTTGCATTATTCTTGTCTCGGGTTTTTGTTGCGCTACTTTTGCCTCATGTTTTTGTTGCGTTATTCTTGCCTAATGTTTTTGTTGCGTTATTCTTGCGTTATTCTTGCCTCGTGTTTTTGTTGCGTTATTCTTGCCTAATGTTTTTGTTGCGTTATTCTTGCGTTATTCTTGCCTCGTGTTTTTGTTGCGTTATTCTTGCGTTATTCTTGCCTCATGTTTCTGTTGCTACCCTTTCCTCATGTTTTTGTTGTGTTGCTCTTTCCTCATGTTTTTGTTGCGTTATTCTGGCCTCATGTTTTTGTTGTGTTACTTTTGCCTCATATTTTTGTTGCGTTATTATTGCTTCATGTTTTTGAAAACAAAAGTAACGCAACAAAAACCCGAGACAAGAATAACGCAACAAAAACATGAGGCAAAAGTAACACAACAAAAACATGAGGAAAGAGTAACGCAACAGAAACATGAGGCAAGAATAACGCAACAAAAACATGAGGAAAGAGCAACACAACAAAAACATGAG
Source organism: Leptobrachium leishanense (assembly GCA_009667805.1). Taxonomy (NCBI): domain Eukaryota; kingdom Metazoa; phylum Chordata; class Amphibia; order Anura; family Megophryidae; genus Leptobrachium; species Leptobrachium leishanense. Next base: position 59,245,426 of record CM019066.1, on the reverse strand, counting down.
GAAAGAGCAACACAACAAAAACATGAGGAAAGGGTAACACAACAAAAACATGAGGCAAGAATAACACAACAAAAACATGAGGAAAGGGTAACCCAACAAAAACATGAAAGAATAACACAACAAAAACATGAGGCAAGAATAACACAACAAAAAGAAGAGGAAAGAGTAACACAGCACAAACAGGAAAGAGTAACACAACAAAAACATGAGGAAAGAGTAACGCAACAGAAACATGAGGCAAGAATAACGCAACAAAAACACGAGGAAAGGGTAACACAACAAAAACATGAGGCAAGAATAACACAACAAAAACATGAGGAAAGGGTAACCCAACAAAAACATGAAAGAATAACACAACAAAAACAAGAGGAAAGAGTAACACAGCACAAACAGGAAAGAGTAACACAACAAAAACAGGAAAGAGTAACACAACAAAAACATGAGGAAAGGGTAACACAACAAAAACATGAGGAAAGAGTAACGCAAAAAAACATGAGGCAAAAGTAACACAACAAAAAACACGAGGAAAGAGTAACACAACAAAATCATAACAAAAACAAGAGGCAAGATTAGCACAACAAAAACATGATGAAAGCTTAACACAACAAAAACATGAGACAAGAATAACAACAAAAAGATGAGGCAAGAATAACACAACAAAAACATGAGGAAAGGGTAACACAACAAAAACATGAGGAAAGAGTAACGCAACAAAAACATGAGGCAAAAGTAACACAACAAAAAACACGAAAGATTAACACAACAAAAACATAACAAAAACAAGAGGCAAGATTAACACAACAAAAACATGAGGCAAGAATAACAACAAAAAGATGAGGCAAGAATAACGCAACAAAAACATGAGGCAAAAGTAACAACAAAAACATGAGGCAAAAAGTAACACAGCAAAAACCTGAGGCAAGAATAACACAACAAAAAAATGAGGAGAGAGTAACACCACTCGAACACGAGGAGAGCGTAACACCACACAAACGCGAGGAGGGAGTAACACGACGCAAACACGAGGAGAGAGTAACACGACGCAAACACGAGGAGAGAGTAACACTACGCAAACACGAGGAGAGAGTAACACGACGCAAACACGAGGATAGAGTAACACGACGCAAACACGAGGAGAGAGTAACGCCACGCAAACACGAGGAGAGAGTAACGCCACGCAAACACGAGGAGAGAGTAACACGACACGCGAGGAGGGAGTAACACAAAACAAACGCGAGGAGGGAGTAACACGACATGCGAGGAGGGAGTAACACGACACGCGAGGAGGGAGTAACACGACACGCGAGGAGGGAGTAACACGACACGCGAGGAGGGAGTAACACGACACGCGAGGAGGGAGTAACACGACACGCGAGGAGGGAGTAACACGACACGCGAGGAGGGAGTAACACGACACGCACGCGAGAGGAGGAGTAGTAACACGACACGCACGCGAGGAGGGAGTAACACGACACGCACGCGAGGAGGGAGTAACACGACACGCACGCGAGGAGGAGTAACACGACACGCACACGCGAGGAGGAGTAACACGACACGCACGAGAGGGAGAACACGACACGCACGCGAGGAGGAGTAACACGACACGCACGCCGAGGAGGGAGTAACACGACACGCACGCGAGGAGGAGTAACACGACACGCACGCGAGGAGGGAGTAACACGACACGCACGCGAGGAGGGAGTAACACGACACGCACGCGAGGAGGGAGTAAGTAACACGACACGCACGCGAGGAGGGAGTAGCACGACACGCACGCGAGGAGGGAGTAACACGACCACGCACGCCGGAGGGAGTAACACGACACGCACGCGAGGAGGGAGTAGCACGACACGCACGCAGGAGGGAGTAACACGACACGCACGCGAGGAGGGAGTAGCACGACACGCACGCGAGGAGGGAGTAGCACGACACGCACGCACGCGAGGAGGGAGTAGCACGACACGCACGCGAGGAGGGAGTAGCACGACACGCACGCGAGGAGGGAGTAGCACGACACGCACGCAGGAGGGAGTAACACGACACGCACGCGAGGAGGGAGTAACACGACACGCACGCGAGGAGGGAGTAACACGACACGCACGCGAGGAGGGAGTAACACGACACGCACGCGAGGAGGGAGTAACACGACACGCACGCGAGGAGGGAGTAACACGACACGCACGCGGAAGGAGTAACACGACACGCACGCGAGGAGGGAGAACACGACACGCACGCGAGGAGGGAGTAGCACGACACGCACGCGAGGAGGGAGTAGCACGACACGCACGCGGAGAGGAGTAACACGACACGCACGCGAGGAGGGAGTAACACGACACGCACGCGAGGAGGGAGTAACACGACACGCACGCGAGGAGGGAGTAACACGACACGCACGCGAGGAGGGAGTAACACGACACGCACGCGAGGAGGGAGTTAACACGACACGCACGCGAGGAGGGAGTAGCACGGCACGCACGCGAGGAGGGAGTAGCACGACACGCACGCGAGGAGGGAGTAGCACGACACGCACGCGAGGAGGGAGTAGCACGACACGCACGCGAGGAGGGAGTAGCACGACACGCGCGCACGCACGCGAGGAGGGAGTAGCACGACACGCACGCGAGGAGGGAGTAGCACGACACGCACGCGCAGGAGGAGTAACACGACACGCACGCGCGAGGAGGGAGTAACACGACCACGCACGCGAGGAGGGAGAACACGACACGCACGCGAGGAGGGAGTAACACGACACGCACGCGAGGAGGGAGTAACACGACACGCACGCGAGGAGGGAGTAACACGAAACAAACGCGAGGAGGGAGTAACTCCACGCAAACGCGAGGAGAGAGTAACTCCACGCAAACACGAGGAGAGAGTAACTCCACGCAAACACGAGGAGAGAGTAACTCCACGCAAACACGAGGAGAGCGTAACGCCACTCAAACACGAGGAGAGAGTAACTCCACGCAAACACGAGGAGAGAGTAACTCCACGCAAACACGAGGAGAGAGTAACGCCACGCAAACACGAGGAGAGCGTAACACCACTCAAACACGAGGAGAGAGTAACTCCACGCAAACACGAGGAGAGAGTAACGCCACGCAAACACGAGGAGAGCGTAACACCACTCAAACACGAGGAGAGAGTAACACCACGCAATGATGAGGAGAGAGTAACACCACACAATCACGGGGAGAGAGTAACGCAACTAAACACGATTAGTGTAAAGCCGTGTTTTCTCGTGTGTTCGTGGCAGATTAACGATGTCCAGTGATAGTGGGAACCCGGCCGGGATTGTCCCCATGCTGTTACTTGCACACAGGAGCTCTGCGGTCCCCGGACTTTCTTGTGTTTAGGAGCACACATTAGAGTGAGGTGTGTGTGTGTGTGTCTGGAGGGGGGGGTCAGATTTTCTGCCGGACCCACATGGGTGTTTGCGTGATCTCAGACCCAGATAAAGGGGCTTCCTGTTGCAGAGCCGGCCTTCCTGCTCTCGCTTTCTAAGAAACGCGTCCTGTTGTCAGAGCGAGGGCTTTCCCAGGCCTCACCCCAACAGCAAAGAGCGGGCGAGGAAAACGAGTGGGAGCTGAACGCCATTGTGTCTGCGACACTCCATGATTTCACCTGATGTGTATCACGGCATTCCTCTATACACGACCCCCATGTATCACTTTATCCTTACCCTCCTGCGCTCTAATGATCACCCCAATTCTTCTGGCAGCACGTCGAGTGACTGCAGCAACGTGGCTTAGAACGATCCCAACACCTATCCGTGATACCAATCCGTGATACCTATCCGTGATACCAATCCGTGATACCTATCCGTGATACCTATCCGTGATACCAATCCGTGATACCTATCCGTGATACCAAACCGTGATACCAATCCGTGATACCTATCCGTGATACCAATCCGTGATACCAATCCGTGATACCTATCCGTGATACCAATCCGTGATACCTATCCGTGATACCAATCCGTGATACCTATCCGTGATACCTATCCGTGATACCAATCCGTGATACCTATCCGTGATACCAATCCGTGATACCTATCCGTGATACCTATCCGTGATACCAATCCGTGATACCAATCCGTGATACCTATCCGTGATACCTATCCGTGATACCAATCCGTGATACCAATCCGTGATACCTATCCGTGATACCAATCCGTGATACCAATCCGTGATACCAATCCGTGATACCTATCCGTGATACCAATCCGTGATACCAATCCGTGATACCAATCCGTGATACCTATCCGTGATAACGGAAGAAGGGAAGACCAGGGGTCACTCCCTCCTTTCCCAAATTGTTGGGACCAGTTTGCAGATTTTGTCTGCTTGTTTTCCAACCAACATATTGACAAAAATCACCAGTGAAAGCCCAATGGATCTGAGGGTGCGCCCAATGGATCTGAGGGTGCGCCCAATGGATCTGAGGGTGCGCCCAATGGATCTGAGGGTGCGCCCAATGGATCTGAGGGTGCGACCAATGGGTCTGAGGGTGCGCCCAATGGGTCTGAGGGTGCGCCCAGTGGGTCTGAGGGTGTACTCAAACAGCCCCTTAACTGCCGTTCCCAGCTCAGACCTCTTGCCATGATTTGTTGTGCCTCTACTGACCTGAAGTAGGTCCAGTAGTGCCACATCTGCTTGTACTGCTCCTGCACATCGCTCACATGCGGTGATTGTTCCTCCTGGATCCTTAATGTCTCCACCTCCACCACCCAGTCCTGCAATAGCAAGGTCTGCTCTAAACCAGTAAGGAGATGGTTCTTTGTCACATTCTGCTGTCTATGCACCAAGGATCGCTTATCTTTAGGGTAATCCTATATCTCTATGCATCAGGTATGTAAATGGGCCAAAGGGAACAGAGTCATCCGTAAGATCTGAAATTGTCCTACCATCCAATAAGACTGGATCTTGGGGCACTGCCACCATATATGAAAAAAGGTCTCTCCCTGGTCTCTCCCACACCTCCATCATTTGTCCAATGTCTTCGAATTCCAGGCTTGAGTCATTGTGGGCATGTGGTACCATCCTGTATGGATCTTGTAGGATGTCTGCTTGCCAATTCCAAGCTCTCATGGATGCATTGAATCTTTCTACAGCTTCATCCGTGAGAGGCACCAGTCTTCCCATTTTTTTGAAGATTGCAGGAGAGATGATTCAGGGCTTGAGACGAAACGTTATGTGGTTGTATGTTGGGCTCAAAATGTTGCAATGGTTCAACAACACCCTTTCTCCAATTATGCTTTATATTGTCAGAGTGGAAACTGAGACATCATGGTCCACCTGTACACCCCCATCTCCATTTGCACCACCTAATTAACCATGTCAATCTGCTTCCACTGATGCTACATGTCAGGTCTGTGGCCAATCCATGTCTGAAAACTGGTAACATTGGGCACTACTTCCACCTGCCGGGAAATCAAATTATCCCAGAGTGCAAGAGAGGTCCTGGGTTCGTTGTGAGGCGTCCTGCCCTACCAACCAATCTCCAGACCTCCAACTTGACCTATTGATTACCATCACATCTGGGATGCACAATCTCTGGTCGCCTGTAACCGTGATGTCCAACTTTCAAATAAAGTTTTAAATAAATAATAAAAAAGGTGAATAGAGCCGAGTAGACCAAGCCTTCTCCATTGAGGTTACACCTCTCAATCCATACTGAGCATTCTTTATGCAGGTAAGCCCAGCAGAGCTTCCTCCAGCATGGTCCTCCAGTTCAGCAGATACTACTTATTCAACACCACCATCTGCTGTGTTCTTCTCCTCTGTCATTTTCATATAACCTTCCATCTTGGTTCTCATAGCAGGAAGGCAGATGTCCCATCTTGTGTCCACTGTCCCTCAGTTCTTCTGTCAACAAAACCTATCCTCAAAAACACCCATTTTCTTTTTTTCGATGTTGGTGGACATTCGACACCGGATGCCAGCATTTCTGTCTCGGCGCCCTCTGGGATTCAGAATGCATCAAATAAAGAATAGTTATTACTTTTGTCACGTCGCCCCATTGCTGGACTTACTAGAGGAGACACATTTTTGTTGGCCCTCCTTTTCTTCTGTCATGTAAAAGATTTATTCATTACTGAATCATGTCCCCGGAACAAGTCCACCACGCTAAGACCTGCAGGCCTCTTTAAGCCTCTCCTTGTCCCTTTCCACTCATGGAGTTACCTAGCTGTGTACTTTATTATGAAGCTAGCACCCACCTGCTGTCACAATACCATAACAATCATCATGGATGGACTCCCTCAGATGGCCCATTTCATTGCTGTACATGGTCTATCCCAATGGCTGAATTGTTCCAGGTTGATGTGTTTAGTTTCCACAGCGTTTCCTCCTCCATCCTGTCCAACAGTGGTCACAATTTCCGTCCCGTCTCTGAAAATCAAATCTTGGACTGTCGGAACGGTTAACCAATGGAGAATCCGTGATTCTGTTCTCCTAGGTGGCCTAACATCCGTTTCAGGAATCCAACCTGTAGATTAAATTATCAAATGATTATAAAGAACATTTATGATGTCTTCATGTTGGAATGCGTCCAACCCCAGCATGGTTTCAAATGAAAGAGTTCCCACTGTCTGGCCATAGTGTCATCTCTACCAACACGCAGGAACCTCTGCCAGCTGAGCTAACGCCTGATCAGTTGTGGTTCAGTTTGATACACTCTGTATGCATGATTAGGAGCGTTCGTCTCATAGATCTCATAGTTGGTGGGTAATGTTATTCATCTCTTAGTGGATACTCCTAATATGTCTTTTTATGTCCCTCCAGGTAAAGAAGATAAGGAGGATGCTTTGTCTGATTCCCCCAAGTCAGAGGCAAGTATCAGTTCTCTCTGCTTAGCACCAGATGGGGTGGAGGGAGGTTTGCTCTTGGTGGGGTATGGGATCAGGGCATCCTGTCTACTGCTAGTTGCTTTGTGGTCCAGGGAGATCTGATTTTGGTGGTTATCGGCCTGGGGTAGTCGGCACTTTGCTCCCCATGGTTTTGGAGTCCGGGATAGTATGCTGTCAGTGGGCTTGGGGCCCAGGAATGCCTTCTGTCTGCTCCTGATGGGTTTGATGCTCATTGAGGACATCTCTCAGTGGGTTTGGATCATTGGGAGGTCTTCAGTCTGTTAGGAGCCTTGAATGGGTTGTTCTCATTGGGCTTGGGTCCTGGGGAGGTCTTTAGTCTTGTCCTGGTGAGTTTCGAGCCTGGGCTGGGATGCTCTCAGTGGGTTTGGATCCTGGGGAGGTCTTCAGTCTGTCCCTGGTGTTTTGGAGCATGTGGTGGGATGCTCTCAGTGGGTTTGGGGTCTGGGGAGGTCTCCATTCTGTCCCCAGAGTTTTGGAGCCTGGGGTGGGATGCTCTCAGTGGCTTTGTGTCCTGAGGACATCTTCAGTGTGTTTCCAGGGGTTTGGAGCCTGGGGGGGGGATGCTCTCAATGGGTTGGGGCCCTGGTTAGATGGCAGGAGCCCTCAGTCTTGTTCCATGGGACATCGTGATTGTATTATGATTCCCTGTTCTCCAGGCTTGTCAGAGAAGGAATACACAAATGGGGTTGTACACAATTTGCCGATGTTTGCCGGATCCAGTTTGTGGCAGGAGAAGCTGCCCAGTGACGTTCCTCCTGTTGCTCTTTGGATTTTACTTTTGTGAAATGCCGGCGTTCGTTTGTGTTTAGTGAAGAATCCCTGAAGTGTGCTTCACCCACGGTGAGGCGCTAATACCATGCATGATCCGGAAACCACCAGACTACCAGCTCAGGAGGTCCTCCATGAGAACGTGCGATCACTGCCGCGCACCATACAATGCCATGGCGTAAACAACTTCTCCGGGCCCTCAGGGATCTCCGCAAGACGCAGTGATCCTTAATAAGACCCTTTTATCGCAAGGATCCATCACCACAAACCAGGTGCCTAGATGTCTGGTGTCATGAGGCTCTTCTGACATAGGGATCTGGTAATGTTAGGTTCTTCTGATATAGGGATCTGGTAATGTCAGGCTCTTCTGATATAGGGATCTGGTAATGTCTGGTTCTTCTGATACAGGGATCTGGTAATGTCTGGCTCTTCTGATCTAAGGATCTGGTAATGTTAGGTTCTTCTGCTATAGGGATCTGGTAATGTTAGGTTCTTCTGCTATAGGGATCTGGTAATGTTAGGTTCTTCTGATCTAGGGATCTGGTAATGTTAGGTTCTTCTGATCTAGGGATCTGGTAATGTCAGGCTCTTCTGATATAGGGATCTGGTAATGTTAGGTTCTTCTGCTATAGGGATCTGGTAATGTTAGGTTCTTCTGATCTAGGGATCTGGTAATGTTAGGTTCTTCTGATCTAGGGATCTGGTAATGTTAGGTTCTTCTGATCTAGGGATCTGGTAATGTTAGGTTCTTCTGATCTAGGGATCTGGTAATGTCAGGCTCTTCTAATATAGGGATCTGGTAATGTTAGGTTCTTCTGCTATAGGGATCTGGTAATGTCAGGCTCTTCTGATATAGGGATCTGTTAATGACAGGTTCTTCTGATATAGGGATCTGGTAATGTCAGGCTCTTCTGATCTAGGGATCTTGTACTGCCAGGCTCTTCTGATCTAAGGATCTGGTAATGGCCGGCTCTTCTGATATAGGGATCTGGTAATGTCAGGCTCTTCTGATCTAAGGATCTGGTAATGGCCGGCTCTTCTGATCTAGGGATCTGGTAATGCCAGGCTCTTCTGATCTAGGGATCTGGTAATGTCAGGCTCTTCTGATCTAGGGATCTGGTAATGTCAGGCTCTTCTGATCTAGGGATCTGGTAATGTCAGGCTCTTCTGATCTAGGGATCTGGTAATGTCAGGCTCTTCTGATCTAGGGATCTGGTAATGCCAGGCTCTTCTGATCTAGGGATCTGGTAATGTCAGGCTCTTCTGATCTAAGGATCTGGTAATGTCAGGCTCTTCTGATCTAGGGATCTGGTAATGCCAGGCTCTTCTGATCTAGGGATCTGGTAATGTCAGGCTCTTCTGATCTAAGGATCTGGTAATGGCCGGCTCTTGTAACTATTACAAGGGGTGAGAGCAGCAGCACTGAGAATGAGCTCCTGAAAACTTCCCCATTTTATACCTTATAATGAGCAGAATTGAAGGATTTAACCAGGAAAACAAAGACTTCATACAAGATGACAAACAAGCAAAGAATAGTCAATGAAGAGATAAAAGAAAATTAAAACTAAACAAGGGAAAACAACAAGTCCATCCAGAAGACCAGCATCAGAAAGCACCAGATTCCAGCAAACAGCAGAACAAGGTAGGACCATCCTCCCACAACACCAATAACCCACAAGATTATCAAATTTATATAGAAACATCACTTTTGAAACATACAAATACATTCAACATGGAAAACTGCACTTTAAAAAGACAGAACAAAGACTCCAACACACAAGCCACAGGCAGCAGGGGGTCCGACACCTTGGAGTTTGTTTACACAAAAACAGAAAAGAGCAACCAGGCAAAAAAAGCCATAAAAAAAAAGGAATAAACTGAACAAAATCCAGAGACTCTGCTGACTTCTCAAATAATGATCAGGGTAGGATGAAAACAAATGTATTATTTCATACGGAGAACACTGAGGCCTGGCATAGAGCTTTCTGCAAATACTACAATAATATTAAAAAAGGAAGCATCTACAGGGGCCGCCAGATCACGGTCAGGGATGAGGAAAATAAAGAGTGTAATGTACTCGCCGTAAATATTTATCACAATGGCACCATCATGGTACAAGGCACCGAGACCCATTTAGAGGAATTTGAGCAAATCTTCCCTCAAATTAAAGAACAAGCCAAGGACTTCAAGGACCTTGAAAGTCCAGCTAGTAAGACCTGTGAGGAACACATTACAGCAAAGAAATCCCCCAGAGTCATGTCTACATTATGCCCCAGTCAAGATCTCCCCTCACCCGAAATCCTCAGAGACTGCATATCCCAATTAGAAAGAGACTTCATTCAATTCAAGGAACAGCTTCAAAGGGAACCAGGTGACAGAAATGCAGATTACCAACTCAGAGAAGAATTTAACAGCCTGAAATCTGAACACAGGTCTGCCATACAGGACATCCAACTGAAGATCCAAGAACTTCAAGAGGAAAATATCCAGCTGAGAGAAGAGATGAGGAAACTTAAAACACAAACACAGCCCATCAACCAGGAGAGAGAATCAACAATGATTACTATAGACAAAGTGCCTGAAAATGAACATGAGACAAATAAAACTCCATACATCAACAACACAGATCAGTGACAGCCAAAACCACTCACAAAATCCTGAACCCACAACCAGCCGGCCAACAAATCCCAGACAACAAACCCTGAAACTGTAATAATAATGGATTCAAATGGGAAGTACTTAAACACAAGAAGGCTCTTCCCAGGAAAAAACGTCACCAAAATCCATTGTGCTACCATTGAACAGACAATGGAAGTCCTCACAAATCCATACTTCACGAACCCCAAACAAATCATAATACACACAGGTACGAACAACATTCAGACAGAACAGAAAGGCATTGCAGACAAACTGTCACAACTAACGGACACTGCACAACAAAAGTTCCCCCACTCCAAAATAATCCTATCCTGTCTACTTCCGAGGAAGGACATATCGAACCACATCATCCAGAACATCAACACAGAACTGGCGGCTAAAACTAGCTCAAAGCCCAACATTCATCTGGCCCAACACCCTTCCATAACCCCTGAACACCTCTACGATAACAAACACCTCAACAAACAAGGGGTGAGTCACCTGGCAAGAGAATTTAAAGACATTGTACTGAACAGAACCCATATCCCGACCTGCACAAACCAAACCAAACCAAACCCAAACTAACAACACAACCACCACAAGACGACCTCAAACCGCACCGCACCAAGACAAGAACACCACATTTAAACCAAGAACAGGACAAAACAGATGGCAGGAATGGCGGAAACCACCCGCCCCAAGATGGACATCAAGACCTCCACAGAACAGAGACTTGGAGGAGATACCTCCTCGGCACACTATACAACAAATTAATGTGAATTGATCTCATAATGAACTACAATGACAACCATCCACAACCTGGTTGTCCCATGTAATTTTGCTCATTACAAGGTATAACAACATAAAATGACATCACTAACAATCAGTAACTGGAACATTCAGGGTCTGAATGCTTCAGCCTTTGGATCCAAAGTAAACGATCCAGACTTCAAACATAGACTGCACAACGTGGACATACAAATCCTGCTGGAAACATGGAGCCGGGCACAGGATGACCCACAAACACATGTGGGCTACAGAGAATTTTCCGTGCCCGCCCAGAAGGATAAAAGCATCAAACAGGGTCGCCATTCAGGAGGAATATTAATCTGGTATAAGGAGGAGCTACACGAGAACATCAAAGCAATCAAGAAAGGAGACAGCCACATCTGGATAAAAATAAGTAGCTCCATCCTCACCTCTCAGACATCTTCCTATGTGCAGCTTACATTGCACCACCAGAGTCTCCATACTCCTAAACAGACACCTATGAGGTGGTACAGAGTGAGGCCTCCCACTTCCAGTCCCTAGGACACGTGCTTCTCTATGGAGACCTCAACGCCAGGACAGGAAGAGAAAAGGACTATGTGACCTCAGATGGGAACACATACATTTTGGGAGCCGCAAACTACTGTCAGGAGTCAATACAGGTGCAAAGAAACAGCTATGACAATACAACCAACAAGAGTGGAAGAAAATTGCTGAATTTGTGTCGGAGTCTCGGGCTTTACATCCTTAATGGCCGCACCAAGGGAGACTCTCTGGGAAGGTATACATTAAGCTCCCATGTAGGAAACAGTGTGGTCGACTATGCAATCACGGATTTGAACTCCACTCACATCAACGCCTTCACCGTCACCCCACAAACACACCTGTCAGACCACAGCCAACTACTGCTTTATATTAAATCCTCAAACCATCCTCAAAACCCCATCAGAGCGGACTGTACAACCTCGCACCATCATTCAAATGGACCAGACACTCTACCATAGCCTACAGAGAAGTCATCAACAGACCCGACATCAAAGATCAGCTAACAGTCTTTCAAAACCATACCTATGTACTAAGTCCCCAGGGGGTGAACCAAACAGCAAAGGACCTCCACAGCATACTACACACCATCGCAGAGACCTCCAACATTAAAAAAGTCAACTTCAAGAAATCATCCAATAAACAACCCAATAAATGGTTTGACAAAGAATGCAGAACACTAAGAAACAACCTACGAACAGTCTCAAATAAAAAACACAGAGACCCCGACAACATTGACCTGAGGATCACTCATGGTGTCCTGCAGAAAAACTATAAACAAATCCTCAAAAAGAAAAAACAAAACCTCATCTCCCAAAACCTTCAACAACTGGAAGAGGCTCTTCAGGATAACTCTTTCTGGGAAACCTGGAGTCAAATCGGCTCAAGATCCAAGAAAAAACACCTCCACATCCAAAATGGCAACATCTGGCTCAACTACTTCAAGAGCCTGTACAAAGACATTCCCAAAGAGGAGCTAACTGGGGAACAGGAACACATCATCAGAAGACTACATGAACTGGAGGAAAAAATCAAGGATTTCCAAAACCCGTTAGATACACCCATTACACCCCGAGAAGTAGCAGAAAAAATTCAAGATCTGCGAAGTAAAAAAGCCAGCGGGATGGATGGAATTCTTCCAGAGATGATTAAACACGGCTCTCCAGAAGTACACGCCGCAATATGTAACGTTTTCAACCTGGTCCTGAGCGTTGGATTCTACCCTCAAGTATGGAACCAAGGCCTCAACACCCATCCATAAGAATGGAGACCAATATGATCCAGCCAACTACAGAGGGATATGTGTCAGCAGCCGCTGGGAAAACTGTTCAATAGCATCCAGAACAAAAGAATCCTCAGCTTCCTGACACAGCATAACGTCCTCAACAGAAGCCAAGCAGGGTTCATGCCAAACCATCGCACTACAGATCACATCTACACCCTGCATAGTCTCATCAAGGACCATGTCCACAATACAAAACATGGGGAAATATTTGCTTGCTTTGTGGACTTTAAGAAGGCCTTTGACTCAGTGTGGCACCCAGGCCTGTTCCTCAAACTACTGGAGAGTGGAATAGGAGGGAAAACATATGACGTCATCAAGAGCTCATATAATGAGAACTTCTGCAGCATAAAGGTGAATGGGAAGAGAACAGAGTATTTCCGGCAGGCTCGTGGAGTCAGACAAGGCTGCAGCCTAAGTCCAACCGTCTTTAACATCTACATCAATGGACTGGCTGAAGCTCTAGAATCCTCCTCAGCACCAGGACTAACTCTACATGACACCGAGGTGAAGTTCCTGTTGTATGCAGATGACCTCCTATTACTGTCACCAACAGAGAGATGTCTACAAGACAGCCTGGAAGTGCTGGGAAAACACAGTGCGGCATGGGCACTACCCATCAACCAAAAGAAAACAAAGGTCATGGTTTTCCAAAGGAAGAACGCAAAAACCAAGAGTTCCTCTTTCACACTTAATGACTACACTCTTGATGAAGCCAACAGCTACACATACCTCGGCCTAGAAACAAACCGATCGGGAAGTTTCAAACCAGCCATAGAGGCCCTAAGAGACAAGGCGTGTAGAACCTTCTATGCCATCAGGAGAAACCTCTACAAACTAAAACCGCCTGTAAGAGTCTGACTTAAAATCTTTGATAGCGTCATCACTCCAATCCTCCTTTATTTGGAGAAAGGATTTTACCAGGAAGGATACATTAAGATTTCTCTTGTTTTCAAGTATGTCCTGGGTGGCGAGCATGTACCGTTAGGTGTCTTGCCAAGGACACTTACTGGAGAGGTTGCTCGCTGGGATCGAACCCATGACTCCACAGGCTCTCTCCATGCAGAGCAGTGACATTACCTCTACTCCACCCAGCCGGTACTATGGCAGTGAAGTATGGGGCCCCATCACTTACCCTGACCAACCCAAATGGGACACCAGCCCAACAGAAATATTCCATCTGGAATTCTGCAAGCACCTCCTCCAAGTCCATCGGAGCACCTCTAACAATGCTTGCCGGGCCGAGCTGGGCAGACTCCCCTTACTTCTTGCTGTACAGAAGAGGGCGCTATCATACTGGGACCACCTAAACATCAGCAGCCTCAACTCATACCACCATAAAGCCCTACTGGCCAACAAGGACCATCCAAAACCATGTGGGCTGCAACAACTCATATCCACCCTGATCATCCAAAGCCCCCATGAACGCAACCTGACAAAATATCAAATAAAGGCCCTAATTAACGATTCCAGGGAAAACTATATCAGAGAATGGAGACATGATATAGCAAACTCCAAGAAACTCACCATTTACCAATCCTTACAGAGGGAATACAAACTGGCCCCATACCTGGAGGTACTACAAGACCCCAAAGACAGACAGATCCTGAGCCGGTACAGACTGAGCGCCCACAGCCTGGAAATCCAATCAGGGCGGCATAGACAGACCTACAAGCCCAGGGAGAATAGACTGTGCCAGCATTGTGACCAGGAGGCCCTGGAAGATGAGGTCCACTTCCTCCTACAGTGCCCCAAGTACTCAGCACTGAGGGAAACTCACTTCCAGAGACTCTCCGCTCTCATCCCGGACTTCACCTCTATAGAAGAGACGAGGAAACTCCACATCATACTGGGAGACGAGACGAGGAAACTCCACATCATACTGGGAGAAGAGACGAGGAAACTCCACATCATACTGGGAGAAGAGACGAGAAAACTCCACATCATACTGGGAGAAGAGACGAGAAAACTCCACATCATACTGGGAGAAGAGACGAGAAAACTCCACATCATACTGGGAGAAGAGACGAGGAAACTCCACATCATACTGGGAGAAGAGACGAGAAAACTCCACATCATACTGGGAGAAGAGACGAGAAAACTCCACATCATACTGGGAGAAGAGACGAGAAAACTCCACATCATACTGGGAGAAGAGACGAGAAAACTCCACATCATACTGGGAGAAGAGGAACCGGCGGTGAAAATATCTGCCCAATACGTCGCAGAATGTCACAGATTGAGAGGAACATGAGAGATCCTGGACTTATAAATCCCCAACACGGACTTGCCCCCATCCCCCTTCACATTATCCCTTACCCCTGATAATGTCCATGGACTTGCCCATTGCCCCCCCATATATATGTCCCACTACCCCCCTCCTCCCCATATGCTTTGGCAATGCTAAAATGTATTTGGTCCTGCCAATAAAGCTTGTTTTGATTTGATCTTCTGATATATGGATCTGGTAATGTCAGGCGCTTCTGATCTAGGGATCTGGTAATGTTCGGTTCGTCTGATAGGTAGGAATCGGTATCGTTTCTGGATTCGTCGCGGCTTGTGCTGTGAAACACATTCTGATTAGTTATTCATTGTGTTAACAGGACGGGGAGGAATTACCTTATTATACAATCCCTGACTGCTGTGACCCTCACCTCTCCCTCCTTTACACGGCTTTACAGCTGCTGACTGACCTCCGTCTGCATATTAACCACCAGCAAACGCTACAAGCACTCACACTCAGTTATATGATACACTCACACTCAGACATATGATACACTCACACTCAGACATAGGATACATTCAGACATGATACACTCACACTCAGACATATGATACACTCACACTCAGACATATGATACCCTCACACTCAGACATATGATACCCTCACACTCAGATATATGATACACTCACACTCAGACATATGATACCCTCACACTCAGATATATGATACACTCACACTCAGACATGATACACTCAGACATATGATACACTCACACTCAGACATATGATACACTCAGACATATGATACACTTACACTCAGATTTATGATACACTCACACTCACACTCAGATATCTGATACTCACACTCAGATATATGATACACTTACACTCAGATTTATGATACACTCACACTCAGATATATGATACTCACACTCCGACATAGATATATGATACATATGATATCCTCACACTCAGACATATGATACACTCACACTCAGACATATGATACCCTCACACTCAGACATATGATACACTTACACTCAGATTTATGATACACTCACACTCACACTCAGACATATGATACACTCACACTCAGACATATGATACACTCACATTCAGATATGTGATACTCACACTCAGATATGTGATACGCTCACACTCAGATATGATACTCACACTCCGACATAGATATATGACACATATGATACCCTCACACTCAGACATATGATACACTTACACTCAGACATATGATACACTCACACTCAGACATATGATACACTCAGACATGATACACTCACACTCAGACATGATACACTCACACTCAGACATATGATACACTCACACTCAGACATATGATACCCTCACACTCAGATATCTGATACTCACACTCAGATATATGATACTCACACTCAGATATATGATACTCACACTCAGATATGTGATACGCTCACACTCAGACATATGATACACTCACACTCAGATTTATGATACACTCACACTCAGATATCTGATACTCACACTCAGATATATGATACTCACACTCAGATATATGATACTCACACTCAGATATGTGATACGCTCACACTCAGACATATGATACACTCACACTCAGATTTATGATACACTCACACTCAGACATATGATACACTCACACTCAGACATATGATACCCACACACTCAGACATATGATACACTTACACTCAGATTTATGATACACTCACACTCAGACATATGATACCCACATTCAGATATATGATACTCACACTCAGATATGTGATACGCTCACACTCAGATATGATACTCACACTCCGACATAGATATATGATACATATGATACCCTCACACTCAGATATATGATACCCTCACACTCAGATATATGATACTCTCACACTCAGACATGATACACTCACACTCAGACATATGATACACTTACACTCAGATTTATGATACACTCACACTCAGACATATGATACAGTTACACTCAGATTTATGATACACTCAGACATATGATACACTCACATTCAGATATGTTACACTCACACTCAGACATATGATACACTCACACTCAGATATGTGATACGCTCACACTCAGATATGATACTCACACTCCGACATAGATATGATACACTCACACCCAGACATATGATACACTCACACTCAGATGTATAATACACAGATATATGATACTCACTCAGACATATGATATATGATACACTCACACTCAGATATGATACTCACCCTCAGACATATGATACCCTCACACTCAGACATATGATACCCTCACACTCAGACATATGATACACTCACACTCAGACATATGATACTCACACTCAGATATGTGATACGCTCACACTCAGATATGATACTCACACTCCGACATAGATATATGATACACTCACACTCAGACATATGATACACTCACACTCAGACATATGATACACTTACACTCCGATTTATGATACACTCAGACATATGATACACTCACATTCAGATATGTTACACTCACACTCAGACATATGATACACACACTCAGACATATGATACACACACTCAGACATATGATACACTTACACTCAGATATATGATACACTCACACTCACATATATGATACTCACACTCAGATATGTGATATGCTCACACTCAGATATGATACTCACACTCCGACATAGATATATGATACATATGATACCCTCACACTCAGACATATGATACACTCACACTCAGACATATGATACACTCACACTCAGACATATGATACACTCACACTCAGATATGTGATACGCTCACACTCAGATATGATACTCACACTCCGACATAGATATATGATACACTCACACTCAGACATATGATACACTCACACTCAGACATATGATACACTTACACTCAGATATATGATACACTCACACTCCGACATATGATACACTCACACTCAGACATATGATACACTTACACTCAGATATATGATACACTCACACTCACATATATGATACTCACACTCAGATATGTGATACGCTCACACTCAGACATATGATACACTCACACTCAGACATATGATACACTTACACTCAGATATATGATACACTCACATTCAGATATGTTACACTCACACTCAGATATATGATACACTCACACTCAGACATATGATACACTCACACATATGATACCCTCACACTCAGACATGATACACTCACACTCAGACATGTGATACACTTACACTCAGATTTATGATACACTCAGACATATGATACACTCACATTCAGATATGTTACACTCACACTCAGACATATGATACACTCACACTCAGATATGATACTCACACTCCGACATAGATATATCATACACTCACACCCAGACATATGATACACTCACACTCAGATGTATAATACACACATATATGATACTCACTCAGACATATGATATATGATACACTCACACTCAGATATGATACTCACACTCAGACATATGATACACTCAGACATATGATACACTCACACATGATACCCTCACACTCAGATATATGATACCCTCACGCTCAGATATATGATACCCTCACACATGATACACTCACACTCAGACATGATACTCACACTCAGACATGATACACTCACACTCAGACATATGATACACTCACACTCAGACATATGATACACTCACACTCAGACATATGATACACTCACAGTCAGACATATGATACTCACACTCAGATATGTGATACTCACACTCAGATATGTGATACGCTCACACTCAGATATGATACTCACACTCCGACATAGATCTATGATACACTTACACTCAGACATATGATACACTCACACTCAGACATATGATACACTCACACTCAGATATGATACTCACACTCCGACATAGATATATCATACACTCACACCCAGACATATGATACACTCACACTCAGATGTATAATACACACATATATGATACTCACTCAGACATATGATATATGATACACTCACACTCAGATATGATACTCACACTCAGACATATGATACACTCAGACATATGATACACTCAGACATATGATACACTCACACATGATACACTCACACTCAGATATATGATACCCTCACACTCAGATATATGATACCTCACACATGATACCCTCACACATGATACACTCACACTCAGACATATGATACACTCAGACATATGATACACTCACACTCAGACATATGACACTCACACTCAGACATATGATACACACACTCAGACATATGATACACTTACACTCAGATTTATGATACACTCAGACATATGATACACTCACATTCAGATATGTTACACTCACACTCAGACATATGATACACTCAGACTCAGACATATGATACACTTACACTCAGATTTATGATACACTCACACTCAGACATATAATGCACTTACACTCAGATATATGATACTCACACTCAGATATGTGATACGCTCACACTCAGATATGATACTCACACTCCGACATAGATATATGATACACTCACACCCAGACATATGATACAGTCACACTCAGATGTATAATACACAGATATATGATACTCACTCAGACATATGATATATGATACACTCACACTCAGATATGATACTCACACTCAGACATATGATACACTTACACTCAGATTTATGATACACTCACACTCAGATATGTGATACGCTCACACTCAGATATGATACTTACACTCAGATATATGATACACTCACACTCAGATGTATGATTTGCACACACTCAGATATGATACACTCACACTCATATGATACTCGCACTCAGACATATGTTACACACACACTCAGACATATGATACACTCCCTCTCAGATGTATAATACACTCACAGATATGATACACTCACACTCAGACATATGATACACTCAGACATGATACACTCACTCACATGTTATACACTCACTCAGGTATGTGATACGCTCACACTCCGATGTATGATATGCTCACACTCAGATATGATACCCTCACACTCATATGATACACTCACATTCATATATGATACTCGCACTCAGACATGTTACTCACACTCAGACATATGCTACAATCACACTCAGATATATGGTACCCTCACACTCAGATATGTTGGTTGTAGTTTAGTTTGTGTTAGTCACGTTCGAGCTTTCAGTTTGTGTTTGTGCGGCTCGTGCTTTCAGTTTGTGTTTGTGCGGCTCGTGCTTTCAGTTTGTGTTTGTGCGGCTCGTGCTTTCAGTTTGTGTTTGTGCGGCTCTTGCTTTCAGTTTGTGTTTGTGCGGCTCGTGCTTTCAGTTTGTGTTTGTGCGCTCGTGCTTTCAGTTTGTGTTTGTGCGGCTCGTGCTTTCAGTTTGTTTTTGTGCGGCTCGTGCTTTCAGTTTGTGTTTGTGCGGCTCGTGCTTTCAGTTTGTGTTTGTGCGGCTCTTGCTTTCAGTTTGTGTTTGTGCGGCTCGTGCTTTCAGTTTGTGTTTGTGCGGCTCTTGCTTTCAGTTTGTGTTTGTGCGGCTCGTGGCTCTGAGCCCCGCTAAGTCATTAATCAGTGGTTTTGCGTTTTGGGCTCTGCGCTTTTTGACAGGTATCTGGATTGACGCTCTGTTGGTTTTTTGTAAGTGCTGTCACGGGTCACGTGTTGTGATTGTGAGCAGTTTATAGGACTTGTGGACATGCGCTGCGGTGCGCACACCCGACACTCCTCGGGGAGCAGTGCGCATCGTGCCTTTTGGATTTTTGTGTCTTTCTGTCGCGCTTCGTGTTGCACTTCTCTCCCTGCGCTGCGGTTCAGGGGTCGGTAACGTTCGCCTCTCTCCAGATTCGTCTCTGCTCCCGCCTGATGGGTTGTGGGATACAGGGAATAATAATACAATTCAAGGGCCCGACCTGCGATGTACAAAATGCTCCAGCGCTCAGGGATGCAGAGCAGCTCTAGAAATGCATTTCCCATGATCCTCAGCAGGCCCTGCAAACTGGTGGCCGAGGGTCATGGGAACCAATATTTGTGGAGACTAATAAACACACCCCTATTCAGTATGGGCTATCGGGGGGGGGGCAGGTTGGCATAATGTTACAGGCTAGTGGCTGGGAAACAACTTCCACTGACCTGCTTTAAACTGCCCTTTTCATAGGGTGATGTGGCGCCCCCTAGACTGTAATAAACTTAAGTGCCGGGTGGTGGGGGGAGGGCGAGCCGAGCAGGGTGTATTGACTGTTCTTTTAACTGCCGTTGAGCAGGGATACCGAAGCCGGCTACGTGGAGGGTTGGGCTGGGAGACCAGTCTTCGTCGGAGGCCCATGCCGAGGCTGCCCTTCCAGGCTGGGGACCCCTATTACGTCAGCAAGAGGAAGCGGGATGAGTGCCTCGCCAGATGGAAGCGGGAGGTAAGGACCCGGGGTCAGGATTCCTTATGGGGGGTGTATTGTATGTGACGGCGGCCGTAGCCTAACCCTGGGGTAGCGAGTGGTCTGGCGGTACAGACCGTGGCTGTTGTAATGCCCCATAATGAGCCTTAAGCCCGGTCCCTGCTCGGCCGTGAATTCCATCAAAATACACCAGAAGTTTGACATTGTACCCTCAGGCGCCAACATCTATGGGGGGGGGGAGATGTATGGAGCGGAGCGGTGGGATCAGATTCTCACGGTTTGCCTTTGAGGGTTTCTCAGGTGACCGGTCTCCGCTCGCCCCCAGCTCTGTACATCCACCCCGCAACTCTCTACGATCGCCCATGGTGAGGTCACCACCTCGCTGACCGTTTTACGCCACATATGTAAAGTAGTCGAGAATGGCTTCAGATAACGGTATTACCGCTCTTAGATGAGAAAGTCCCCAACGTGTATCGAAACAATGGTGCCGCCTTTGTTTGAACTTTAATACAGTTTTACCGTTGTTTGAATAAACGTCGTAGACTTTCACTCCCCCTCCCCGGAACCGGAACCCAATTTATAGTTTTTTTTACTAAACTCCGCAGACACCGTTGTTCACCATAGCATATGTTCTGAAACTGTGGCCGTAGTGCTGTTATCTACGGAAGCTCAGGGCGGACATGTTTTTTCTTTTTTGTTCCCTTGTTATTTTTCGAGATATAAGGTGTTTTCTCAAAATAACCATCTTCAATTTTTGTTTTCCAAACACCGTCAAAAACGACGCCTCCTGTCATTCCTTTAGGTGTTTTTTGGGATCAAAATTCGGCTGAAGTTGAATTATTTCAAATTCGGCTCCATCTAAAAATTTTAGATTGCTCCAGAGTTTGTTTTGTGGATAGGGTCAGGGTTAGAAATTCAGGTTAGTGTTAGGCTCAGAAATCTATAAACATAACTTTGTTTTCTAACCTTAGCCATGACCTTAAATTTTAACCTTGTCCCCGATCCTAATATCTAACCCTAGCCCTAATTTCTAACCTTGGCCCTGACCCTAATGTCATTGTCTACCACTAGCCCTAACCCAAATTTTTAACCCTAGCTCTAATTTCTATCCTTGGCCCTGACCTTAATGTCTAACCCTAGCCCTAACCCTAATTTTTATCCCTAGCCCTGATTTATCATTCATTTCTAACCCTAGCCCTAATTTCTAATCCTAGCTCTAATTTCTAACAATAGTCCTGACCCTAACCCTAATTTCTATCCCTAGCCCGGACTTAGCCCTAATTTCTAACCTTGGCCCCGATCCTAATATCTAACCCAAATTTCTAATCCTACCTCTAATTTCTAACCCTAGCCCTAACTTTTAATCTTGGCCGTATATCTAACCCTAGCTCTAATTTCTGACCCTAACCCTAATTTCTAACCTTAGCCCTGACCATAACCCTAACCCTAATTTCTAATCCTACCTCTAATTTCTAACCCTAGCCCTAACTTTTAATCTTGGCCGTATATCTAACCCTAGCTCTAATTTCTGACCCTAACCCTAATTTCTAACCTTAGCCCTGACCATAACCCTAACCCTAATTTCTAACCTTAGTCCTGACCATAACCCTAACCCTAATTTCTAACCTTAGCCCTGACCATAACCCTAACCCTAATTTCTAACCTTAGCCCTGACCATAACCCTAACCCTCATTTCTAACCTTAGCCCTGACCATAACCCTAACCCTCATTTCTAACCTTAGCCCTGACCATAACCCTAACCCTAATTTCTAACCTTAGCCCTAACCATAACCCTAACCCTAATTTCTAACCTTAGCCCTGACCATAATCCTAACCCTAATTTGAAGTAATTTCTAACCTTAGACCTGACCATAACCCTAATTTCTAACCTTAGCCCTGACCATAACCCTAATTTCTAACCCTAGCCCTAACCATAACCCTAACCCTAATTTCTGACCCTGAAAACAGTTATTCCTGAGCAGTCCAAAATGTTTGGATGGAGCTGAATTTTTATGAAAGCATTCAACCTCAGAAAAATTCTGATCCCGGAAAACGCTTCTAAAATAAAGTGGAGGCTCTTTTTTTCAACCTTTTCGACCAAAAAATTTAAATTGGCTATTTTGAGAAAAGCCCTTGTCTCGAAATAAGAAGTGAAAAAAAAAAGGTCCATGTCTGCTCCGAGCTGCCGGAATGATATCCATGAACACGGGCGACCAAACTTAACAAAAGAGCTGTTTATTTTTAACGGCGTAAACCAGGGCTGTGAAACACCCCCCCACCCCACCCCACCTGCTGATGCCTGCAATTCCCATAATTCTTTTGAATGCAATAAATGGCCAGGGGATCATGGGAGCTGTAGTCCAGATACATCTTCATAGTCTCCACGGTCAGGCTGGCTGCAAATTGGTGACTTTACCAAGAGACAACACATAAACCTGCACCCATGGGTTTATAACGGGGTCTGTTCACTCCGCGCTGGGTGCGTCTTTATTGCCTGATTCGGCTCCTGCTCGGCAGATACGGCTGTCCTGCGGCTAATTCACTGAGTGGGAACCCGGCTGCCACGCTTCCACTGAACACCGACCCACTCACAAACGAATATCTAGTTTTCCCTTTTTATATAGCATTATACATGGTCCTACAGGTCCAAGCTGCTGACCTGTAATGACAGAGTTGGAAGCCGTTGGTCGCCGTTCGCTTGTCGTCCTCCCATTTTGTTGAAAGGCAACGTGTCGCTCTGCTGTAATTTTTACGGTCACTGCGTGGCAGGACTAGCCCAACGTTTCCCCAGACCAGCACCTTTTGGGGAATAGCAGTACCCTGACCCAGGGAGTGCAGCTCGCTGCTCCGGGTACGGCTCGGCCCTTCCCACCAGCAGGACCCTGGGTAAACTGGCTTTTAAACTTCATTAAACTGGGGAATGTCGGCAATTCGCATTTTAAGCTGGAGCCAGGATTTCCGAATTTCAAGTTTTCTCCCCAGTTCTATTTTTCCTGCTGTGCCGCATCGGTGCTCGATTGGCCGATCCTTTGCCAGTTCTCCATAGTCTCCAGTTTTGGGAAGTTTTGTGATTGTTATTTGTTTAGGTGTTGTGCAGAAAACCGGTAAATATTGGGTAAAGGGTGTACAGGATGCAGTATCGTACCGGCCGCGAATGTGCCAGGCCTTCAGTCTGTACAGTTTGTCTTTCCGTACATTGCTTGCTCTCTGCTGAGCTTACCGGGGGATCGCGCCGTGCATTTCTGTCCCCGTGCTGTTTATGGGCGTCCTTTAATGGAACGTGAAGGGTTTTAATGTCTACGTATCTCCCATCTTGCGTGCCGGCGGTGGCTCCGGGGACGCGGAGGAGGTGCCAGCCATGCCAGATGGTGTAATGGTTAATGTGCCAGGTCCTTTCCGGGCTTCTTTATCATGATAATGGTATGGTGGGATCACATTCGGGATTACTTGATGGGTAGCTCTGTCGCCTGAAACCGTAATGTGGTTTATGAGATACAGATCAATGTCGGCAATGTGCAACGCACGGCACCGAGACAAACCCTCCAGCGACAAACGGCACCAAGACAAACCCTCCAGCGACAAATGGCACCAAGACAAACCCTCCAGCGACAAACGGCACCAAGACAAACCCTCCAGCGACAAACCCTCCAGCGACAAACGGCACCAAGACAAACCCTCCAGCGACAAACGGCACCAAGACAAACCCTCCAGCGACAATCGGCACCGCGACAAACCCTCCAGCGACAAACCATATATATAGATATATACACCAACCCTCCCGAGACCAACCCTCCCGAGGCCAACTGCACATAGAACAACCCTCCAGAGACCAACCATATGGAGTTACAGAGATAAACTACATGGGAGATATATAGAGACAAACCCTACAGAGACAAGCTGCACCGAGACGAGCTGCACAACACTGTGGTGAACCGTACAGAGATAAAACCATAAGGAGATAAATCGTCTGGAGATACAGAGACCGTAATAAACCATATGGAGGTAGAGCTAAAACCACATATTATCAAAACTTCAAAGACAAACCTACACCGAGACACCGGGAAATGTTAGATAGTGCATCTCCTCTCCAAATAAAACACGAAAGCCTCAAACCTGACATATGGTGCATGCATTTACCTACATACACCCTGAATAGAACAGGGCTGAGACTCTCCAATAGGGATGGGCTGGCGGTTCGATCCTAACATGAGTTCGAATCGAACATTGCCCATTTGGCCGTTCTGCGAACATCGAACATTTCCGAGGGGTTTGCCGCGTGTTCGCCCACAATGGACCACAATGCACTTTTCCACTGGCCTGACGCTTGTAATTGGCTACAGCCTTGCACCTGGCCACAGGTCAGGTGCAAGACTATGCCAATCAGGGCTCAGAGTCCTAATTGGGCAAATTTTCCCGCAGCACACTATAAGTCCCGCAGCACACTATATAAGGCTTCCCTGCAGCCGCTGCCCCAGTACATGTTTTTTTTTTGCAGGAGTGAGAGGAGATTGTTCCTTCAGTGTGTCTCACAGACGTCTAACAGATTTCTGTGAATTGTAATCTGTGTCTTCTCACTGCCAGCTATTGGGAGCTCACTTTCTTCTAGCAGATAATTATCTGGGAATTGTAATCTGTGTCTTCTCACTGCCAGCTATTGGGGACTCACAGATGTCTATCAGATATCTGGGAATTGTAATCTGTGTCTTCTCACTTCCAGCTATCAGGGGGTCCCACATAGTTCTAGCAGATATCTGGGAATTGTAATCTGTGTGTTAGCCTGGCAGCAGCTGGCAGTGCCATCAGGCTGTATCACTGACATATAGCATTGTTCTGCAAAATCCGTATATCTTTAATTCTAGATACCATACAATAACACAGTTTAATCAGAGTTCATCTGTTTATCTATTCAGAGTAGAATCTGGATGTTGCCAGCTATCAGCCAGGCTGTATCACTGACGTATAGCATTGTTCTGCAAAATCTGTATATCTTTAATCTATATATCACTCACCATGTCAGAAAGACCAAAAAGGACAGGCAGACGCTCCCAGACACAGATAAGAGGGCAAGCAGCCTCTGTGTCGGAAGTCTGTGCCCCTGGTCGTCGTGGACATGGTGCATCCTCTGCAGGGGCACGCTTGTCCTTGTTTCTAACTGGTGCTGGCCGTCTTAAGCAACAGCAACATACAGAGGATTTGCAGGATTGGCTAACCAGGCCATCCTCATCCTCCCGAGTCCTCTGCCAGCCAGGCTTGTAGTGGTTTATAGTCCACCTCAGCTGCCAAAACATCTAATTCAGCCTCCATGTCCATAGCTACTCCTGCCGTAGCCTCATCATCATACACGGAGGAGTCAGCTGAATTGTTTGACTACAGTGACATGCTGCTTGAGGATGCGCAGCAATTCCAGTGCTCTGATTCAAACTCTGAGGTTGAGGAAGTGAGTATAATCAACCTAGAGGGAGGGGGTGCCAGTGACACACAAATAACTGGCACTCATGTTCCCCAAGCAGCTGCAGCATACTGCCAAGTTGGCTCCAGTGACGAGGAGATGGGGGTGATGACAATGATGAGGTCACTGACTCCACCTGGGTGCCTGATCGAACAGAGGAGTCAAGGGAGGAGGCACAACAAAAACGAGGCAGAACGTCCTGTATGAGCAACCGTAGCCAGTCCAAGGCATCAGATGTCAGAGCTGCTCAGGTGCAGAGCGCTGTTGTCTCGCAGCACACGTCCAGTATCTCTGCTGTCTGGGAGTTCTTCACGACATGTGCAGCAATGTCGGAAGAGGATCAAGCGTGGGAAAGACATCAGACACTTGGGTACCACGTGCTTGAGGCGACATATGACCACCTGCCACACATCCCATTGGCACAACACTTTGCATATGTCCTCCTCCTCATCTGTCTCTACCCCCACTATATGTCCTGCCATGTCATTGCCTACAACCTCCACAGACAGGGATGATGCTACAGTAATGGGTGTACCACGACCTTCCTCTGAATCTGCCAGCATCCCATCAGCTGCAGATTTATGCAGTCAGATTTTGTTGCCCCAGCTGCTGCAGCAGAAGAAAAAATATTGTCCCAACCATCCACATGCACAACGCCTAAATGCCAGCTTGGCAAAATTGCTCGCATTACAGCTGCTGCCTTTCCAGCTGGTGGACTCTGCTTCCTTCCGTGAATTTGCAGAATGTGCTGTATCACAGTGGCAGGTTCCAAAACGCCATTTATTTTCACGGAAGGCCATTCCAGCACTATACCAGCACGTGGAAGACAATGTTATGGAGTCATTGGGAAAGGCAGTCAGCAGCAAGGTGCACATTACTTTAGACACGTGGTCCAGCAAGCATGGACAGGGCCGTTACATTTCCTTCACGGCACACTGGGTAACTCTGCTTGCTGCTGGGAGGGATCAAGGACAGGGCTCTGTGCTGGAGCTTGACATCACCACGCCTCCAGAAAGCTGCTTATATGAGGTCAGTCTGCTCCACCACCTCTTCCTCCTCCTCCTTCAATGTCTCTGGTGAAGTGGCAGTTAAACTGACGCGTGGCAGGGGCTATGCAATGGCTCAAGCAAAAAGATGCCATACTGTGCTTGAGCTGGTTTGTTTAGGGGACAGGAGCCACACCGGGCCAGAAATTCTGTCAGCTCTGCGGGGGCAGGCGCAGAGATGGTTAACACCACGCCAGCTTGAGCTGGGAATGGTCGTCTGTGATAATGGCAGCAACCTTGTCTCCGCCCTACGCCTGGGTAAGTTGACGCATGTACCATGCCTAGCACACATCCTAAATCTGGTGGTACAGCGTTTCCTAACCAGGTACCCAGGGCTGGCAGAGCTTTGAGGAGGCAACGAGGATGGTGAGCAGGGACAGTGCATGCATCAGTGACACAATTCCTTTAGTGTTCCTGCTGGAGCGCACTCTGTGGAGAATTATAGATGTGGCACTAGAGGCAGAGCAGCGGGAGGAAGAGGAGGACTTCCCTAGCTCTCAAGGCCCCAGTCTTTACGCAGACAGCATTCCTGCGGGTCCTCTGATCAGACAGGAGGAGGAGGAATATTTAAGTTGTGGGGGCATTGAAGGTCGGGATTCCTCAAGGGAGGGTTTTGTGTACCCAGAAACCCAAGGACTAGTACTAGGCTGGGAGGAGGTAGTGCACGATACGGTCATCCTCAGCGACCAGGAACACTCTGAAGCTAATGCCACCTCCAACCTATGCTGCATTGGCTCCCTTATCCTGCAAAGCCTGCTAAAGGACCCCAGGATTCGTGCTATCAAGAAGAGGGATCATTAATCCTTCTTGATCCATGATACAAGAGTAAGGTTGCAGAGCTCATCCTGCCCTCACAGGGAGCACAGGATGAAACCACTTGAGGAAGCTCTAAAGCGACACTTGTGTAACACCTTTCCAGACACTGGTAGGTTACCAACTGATGACACAGGTGCTTCTAAGGCTGCTGTTAATCAGAGGAAGAGCGGTGAAGGGGGCCGCTTGACTGATGCCTTTTCCAATTTTTTTAGTCCACGACGCCCAGGGACGTCAAATGTAGGCATCCATTGCCAGCGTCTTCACCATATGTGCAGGACTATCTAGGGGCAACGGCAGATGTGGATACCTTTACAGCAGATGATCCACTGGCTTACTGGGTGTTGAGATTGGATCACTGGCCAGAATTTAGCCAATATGCTATGGAGCTACTAGGTTGCCCTTCATCCAGCGTGCTTTCTGAAAGGACGTTCAGTGCCGCTGGAGGTTTTGTCACAGACAAAAGAGTGCGTCTGTCCACCGACTCTGTAGACCGGCTGACATTTATAAAAATGAATCAGTCCTGGATCAGCAGTTATCAATCCCCTGATGCTGAAGTAATGGAATAGATCGGGGATCTCTTCTGCATTCCCAAAACCTCCACCAATGCACTCTTCCACAATACCTCAGAGGGGTTACGGTGTGAAGGCACTAGCTGGCACCAAAGGCCCAAAATTTGGGTGCACTGACGCGTGTACCAGATTCCAATCATTTTAATATTTGACAGCAGGGTCCACCCCTGCACTCTTCCAGAATGCCTCAGAGGGGTTACGGTGTGAAGGCACTAGTTGGCACCAAAGGTCCAATTTTAATGCACCTGTTGTTACTTTCATCCAAAGCCTGCATAAGTTTCACCATAATTTAGCCAAAAAATCAGTAAACTTTTTCTGCGCGTCCTAAAACGTCTCTTTTCATACAGACTGCCGCCCCAAGCAGTTGTTTATGAATAGATTAAAGGAAAAACATTTACCATCATTTTAAATGTCATTTTTTTCTTTTTAAATGTTTCTATACATCCTACAAATCCGCCACTTCACAGGCAGGTTATGGGGACCTCCTAGGCACGATATTTAAAGGAATTTTTCGTTTTTATTCTTAACCCTTATTTCATGGAAAAATCACTGTTCCTTTAAAAACGTATTTTTTTTAAAACTTTTTTTCCTTGTTTCCTGTCCCCCAGGGCACTACCCGGACCCCCATACCCCTTATATGGCAAATATCTAGCATATATGCCCTCTTGCAGGGCACTCTAAAAACCTAACGTTCGAGTCCCATTGACTTGCATTGAGTACAAATAGTGTTCGCGTCCGAACTCGAACTTTTGAAATTTTTTGAGTTCGAATGCGAACCGAACACTGGGGTGTTCGGCTCATCCCTACTTTCCAACCCATTCTCAATATTATTGACCCTGAAAGTGGGACCGTCAGTGATCTTGTCTGAAACTCCTGAATAATGTAGGTTTTTTTAAATTGATTTCTAGCAGCCCTAGATTTTAATTTGTCCCGATGGCGGAAAATCTTTTTTGGTCGTATCGTGGCCATTTTCCCGCCTGGAATATTGAGATCCGGCCGTATCGGCATTTCGATTCACCATTGAATATTCGGATCAGATATCGGCTCTGGCGACGGCTTTACTATTTAATGGAAATATCGAATTTAGTGATTCAATTCCAATTTATTGCTATGCCAATATCTGAAAAAATATCAAGTGCTGATAAATGGCCCTTCGAATGCTTGAAGCGCCGTGGAATGTATCTGTCCCAAAGATTGTGCATTGCACGTTTTAAAATGAAGCCATGGACATGCGTGTTGTAAGCTAAAGTCCCAGAACCGCGCGTCCTACTGTAAATCCCCATATTGCATGTTTTACTGTAAATCCTGTAATTGCACCTTTTACTGTAAATCCTGTAATTGCACATTTACTGTAAATCCTGTAATTGCACGTTTTACTGTAAATCCTGTAATTGCACTTTTACTGTAAATCCTGTAATTGCACGTTTTACTGTAAATCCTGTAATTGCACGTTTTACTGTAAATCCTGTAATTGCACGTTTTACTGTAAATCCTGTAATTGCACGTTTTACTGTAAATCCTGTAATTGCACGTTTTACTGTAAATCCTGTAATTGCACGATTTACTGTAAATCCTGTAATTGCACGTTTTACTGTAAATCCTGTAATTGCACATTTACTGTAAATCCCAGACATGTACATTTTTACTGTATCAGTGGAAGTATTACAGTAGGGACTTGCAGGTTGTGAATATGACTGCAAAACGTTGATATACGGACTTGCACATTATTACTGTAACCATGTAAAGGTTAATTAACGGACGTCTGGGAATTAAGTTTACGGCAGTTGTACATTTATACTGTAAATAATAATTAGGATTTTAATGCGAAACCATCACATTCTAACTTATTACGTGCAAGCCCGTGTTTTAACATTTACACTGTTACAGTAATAATGCGCAGGTCAGTAAGCATCCAAGTCTTTAGTTTTCCACTGTTACAGTAAAAAAACGCACATGTCTGGAATATACAGTAAGACACGCGTTTTCAAGATTTAAGATAAAATGCGCAAGTCCAGGATTTACAGTAAGAAAGTGAAGAATGGAAAGAGCGCGTGTACAGTATTTACACTCTCTTTTTCTGGCTTTTTATCAGCCTCATATTTTTACTAAACCGGGACATTGTGCAGAATTTGGGTCGGGACAAATTGTTTCGACTGAATCAGGCAATATTCTTTTGGGCCGACAGGATTAAATCGAGTCCTTAGCTGCGAAATCGGTGGCATCTCAAACTTATTACATCATCATGCTGCTTGTGTTTGTGTAATATGTCAGGACCCCCAGTCTGGTCGCCCACCAGAGACAATCAACCCAAAGGTGAGGGGAAATGTTAAAAGCTTGTGCTGGCCTTCCTTTCATGTTCAGATCAATGTGCTCGTCTCATGTCTGTCGCTGACTCTTCCCCTGTTCACACGGCTCTGTCTCTCCTCAGCCTGTTTTTGTAGCTTTTTCATGCGTGTGACGATATGATCCTCCCATGCTTTAATAGATCTTCTCATGTTTCTATTGACGTGTTTCTTTGAAACCCTTTGCTGTGACGTACGTGTGACCTTTGTTGATTTTCTTTCGGAGATGTGGAGGTCTCTCCTTCACTGCTCCGTCTTCTCATGTCCTTGTTGTTATGGCCTTCTGCTGACCACTTCTGGATCCTCGCGTGCTTTTGTCAATGTGATGGTCTTCATCTGTTTACTCAATTTTCTCATGTCAATGTGCCGGCCACTCATTCATCGCATAGTCATCTGTCTTCTCATGCTCACGTCAATGTTGTGAGCTCCTCTCATTGCTTGGTCTACTTATGCTCATCATGTCAACATGTTGGTCTCTGAATCATTACTCTATCTTCTCATGTCAATGTGATGGACTCCCATTTGTTGCTCGATCTTCTTGTGTCATGGTCTCCCATTCATTGCTTGATCTTGTCGTGTCAGTGTCATGGCATCCCATTCATTGCTCAATCTTCATGTGTCGATGTCATGGTCTCCCATTCATTGCTTGATCTTCTCATGTCATTGTAGGGGTCTCCCATTCATTAATACAGAAAAAATGGCGTCGCGCCCATACTCACCGGAGCGCCAGCAACTGCCAGGAGTAACAGCCGGTTAATGTATAAAACATAACAAAGAAAAAAAAGTGTCATCTGCGCTCGTTTCTATGTGTTCCATGTACAACAAACCACTATGAGGTTTTTGTTTGTTTCAATGGCCATTGCAACGTAAGCCCACTCGCCACTTCAAGGCACCTCTTTAGAGTGGGTACCTAACAAATGTAACCAAAAGGCCGCTCTACTGAGCAGCTCCAAGCCCCTCCAGCTGCTTTTCAGCCAAGGAGAGGCAAAGATATGGGGGGTTTTATTTATACACGCACCAAACACTTCCCATTTGGG
Source organism: Leptobrachium leishanense (assembly GCA_009667805.1). NCBI lineage: Eukaryota > Metazoa > Chordata > Amphibia > Anura > Megophryidae > Leptobrachium > Leptobrachium leishanense. The sequence goes on along the minus strand of CM019066.1, from coordinate 59,212,743 downwards.
ATTAAAAACAAAAACATGGAAAGAGGAACAGCTGCAAAACGACGGACTGGTGTTACAAGCATGATATACATAAATTCATTGCTTGATCTTCTCGTGTCATTGTGGTGGACTCCGATTCATTGCTCGATCTTGACATGTAATTTTGTCTCATGTCATTGTGGTGTCCGATTCATTGCTCGATCTTCTCGTGTCATTGTGGTGTTCTCTGATTCATTGCTCGATCTTCTCGTGTCATTGTGGTGTTCTCTGATTCATTGCTCGATCTTCTCGTGTCATTGTGGTGTTCTCTGATTCATTGCTCGATCTTCTCTGGTCATTGTGGTGGTCTCTGATTCATTGCTCGATCTTCTCGTGTCATTGTGGTGTTCTGATTCATTGCTCGATCTTCTCTGGTCATTGTGGTGGTCTCTGATTCATTGCTCGATCTTGTCATGTAATTCTGTCTCATGTCAATGTGGCGGTGTCCCAGACATTGTTAATTTGTCTCATGTCAATGTGGTGGTCTCCCACTTGTTGCCTGATCCAGAGACAACAAGGTGACTTTTTAGAAAATAAATAGCCACTCGTAGACACACAGGTGGAAATGCCTTGAAAAGTTTATTTTCATGTCAGACTTCCTTCCCTTCATGTCCTCATCACTCTGTTTGGAAGTAAAGCCGGACACAAGGGGTTACTCACAAACCAATGTTGTTTTATGGGAAGAAAAAAAACAGCTGATTTTAGTTCAGTGAGAATTGGGCGTGACGGCAGTCACTTGAAACGGGGTGCCTGGACCTGAAAATAGTGTTGGGAGGTGTGGGACTGAGGGTTCTGGTGGGTCTGATGCGTCAAGTGTTACTGTTGTTGTTGTAGGTGTCTCAGAGAGCCCTTCCCCCGTTCTGTCTTCTGTTTGACTTTGGTCTATGGTTGCAGAAACATGGTTACCAGACCAGAGGAAGCAGAAGGGGGGGGGCACCAGCGTGTCATCTTCCATTGGTCTCCAGGTTCCTCCTAGCACTGAATATATGTCTCATTAAAGTCCGCGTTACGCCAGCATGGAGTGCTGCCTCTTTGCTGGTGAGTGCTGCCTCTTTGCTGGTGAGTGCTGCCTCTTTGCTGGTGAGTGCTGCCTCTTTGCTGGTGAGTGCTGCCTCTTTGCTGGTGAGTGCTGCCTCTTTGCTGGTGAGTGCTGCCTCTTGGCTGGTGAGTGCTATCACTGCTCTTTCATTGTACCCGTCCTTAAGCTTCAGCTAAAAATTTTAGAAAGCATGAACAATCTCTGGTTGGAGAATGGATGACCTGCAGGGGAGCAACCGTAACAAAGATACTTGGACCTGAGCTGCGGTGGATCTGGTCCAGTGAGTTCTCTATTCAGGATGCTCCAGCGTTTGTCGTCGTAGTTCTCTTTTTTCCTGTCGCAGTTGATCAGCGTTGGTTTCACTGTACTTTCAGTCGGCGTTGGTTTTCACTGTGCTTTCAATTGGTGTTGGTTACACTGTGCTTTCAGTTGGCGTTGGTTTTCACTGTTCTTTCAGTCGGCGTTGGTTTCACTGTGCTTTCAGTCAGCGTTGGTTTCACTGTGCTTTCAGTCGGCGTTGGTTTTCACTGTTCTTTCAGTCGGCGTCGGTTTCACTGTGCTTTCAGTTGACGTTGGTTTTCACTGTACTTTCAGTCGGCGACGGTTTTCACTGTACTTTCAGCCGGCGTCGGTTTTCACTGTAATTTCAGTCGGCGTCGGTTTCACTGTCCTTTCAGTTGGCGTTGGTTTTCACTGTACTTTCAGTTGGCGTTGGTTTTCACTGTACTTTCAGTTGGCGTTGGTTTTCACTGTACTTTCAGTCAGCGTTGGTTACACTGTGCTTTCAGTTGGCGTTGGTTTTCACTGTGCTTTCAGTTGGCGTTGGTTTTCACTGTACTTTCAGTTGGCGTTGGTTTTCACTGTACTTTCAGTCAGCGTTGGTTTTCACTGTGCTTTCAGTCAGCGTTGGTTTCACTGTGCTTTCAGTCGGCGTTGGTTTTCACTGTTCTTTCAGTCGGCGTCGGTTTCACTGTACTTTCAGTTGACGTTGGTTTTCACTGTACTTTCAGTCGGCGACGGTTTTCACTGTACTTTCAGCCGGCGTCGGTTTTCACTGTAATTTCAGTCGGCGTTGGTTTTCACTGTCCTTTCAGTTGGCGTTGGTTTTCACTGTACTTTCAGTTGGCGTTGGTTTTCACTGTACTTTCAGTCAGCGTTGGTTACACTGTGCTTTCAGTTGGCGTTGGTTTTCACTGTGCTTTCAGTCGGCGTTGGTTTTTTCACTGTGCTTTCAGTCGGCGTTGGTTTCACTGCTTTTAGTCGGCGTTGGTTTCACCGTAGTTCCGATGGAAGTTCATCCAAGTTGTCACTGTAAGATCACCGATGTATTCTTGCTTCATCTGTGGACGAACGCGGAGTGGAGTAAAGTCGCAGGTTACAGAATAAAAGCGGTGATACGGTTGCTCAGTGTTTTTTGCAGTAATATCGCCTGTCCTGTTTCACACTGCTTTCAGCCGGCGTTGGTTTTCACTGTGCTTTCAGTCGGCGTCGGTTTTCACTGTGCTTTCAGTCGGCGTCGGTTTTCACTGTGCTTTCAGTCGGCGTCGGTTTCACTGTGCTTTCAGTCGGCGTTGGTTTCACTGCTTTTAGTCGGCGTTGGTTTCACCGTAGTTCCGATGGAAGTTCATCCAAGTTGTCACTGTAAGATCACCGATGTATTCTTGCTTCATCTGTGGACGAACGCGGAGTGGAGTAAAGTCGCAGGTTACAGAATAAAAGCGGTGATACGGTTGCTCAGTGTTTTTTGCAGTAATATCGCCTGTCCTGTTTCACACTGCTTTCAGCCGGCATTGGTTTTCACTGTGCTTTCAGTCGGCGTCGGTTTCACTGTACTTTCAGTCGGCGTTGGTTTCACTGTACTTTCAGTCGGCGTCGGTTTCACTGTACTTTCAGTTGGCATTGGTTTTCACTGTACTTTCAGTCGGCGTTTGGTTTCACTGTACTTTCAGTTGGTGTCGGTTTCACTGTACTTTCAGTCGGTGTCGGTTTCACTGTGCTTCCAGTCGGCGTCGGTTTCCCTGTGCTTTCAGTCGGCGTCGGTTTCCCTGTGCTTTCAGTCGGCGTCGGTTTCCCTGTGCTTTCAGTCGGCGTCGGTTTCCCTGTGCTTTCAGTCGGCGTCGGTTTCCCTGTGCTTTCAGTCGGCGTCGGTTTCACTGTACTTTCAGTCGGTGTCGGTTTCACTTTCCTTCAGTCGGCGTTGGTTTCACTTTGCTTTCAGTCGATGTCAGTTTCACTGTACCTTCAGTTGGCTTTGGTTTCACTGTACTTTCTGTCGGTTTTGGTTTCACTGTGCTTTCAGTCAGTGTCGGTTTCACTGCTTTCAGTCGGCGTTGGTTTCACTGCTTTCAGTCGGCGTTGGTTTCACTGCTTTCAGTCGGCGTTGGTTTCACTTTGCTTTCAGTCGATGTCGGTTTCACTGTACTTTCAGTCGGCATTTATTTCACTGTACTTTCAGTCGGCATTTGGTTTCACTGTGCTTTCAGTCGGCGTCGGTTTCACTGTGCTTTCAGTCGGCGTCGGTTTCATTGTGCTTTCAGTCGGCGTCGGTTTCACTGTGCTTTCAGTCGGCGTTGGTTTTCACTGTTCTTTCAGTCGGCGTCGGTTTCACTGTACTTTCAGTTGACGTTGGTTTTCACTGTACTTTCAGTCGGCGACGGTTTTCACTGTACTTTCAGCCGGCGTCGGTTTTCACTGTAATTTCAGTCGATGTCGGTTTCACTGTACTTTCAGTCGGCATTTGGTTTCACTGTACTTTCAGTCGGCATTTGGTTTCACTGTACTGTCAGTCGGCGTCGGTTTCACTGCTTTCAGTCGGCGTCGGTTTCACTGCTTTCAGTCGGCGTCGGTTTCACTGTGCTTTCAGTCGGCGTCGGTTTCACTGTACTTTCAGTCGGCGTTTGGTTTCACTGCTTTCAGTCGATGTCGGTTTCACTGCTTTCAGTCGGCGTTGGTTTCACTGCTTTCAGTCGGCTTTGGTTTCACTGTACTTTCTGTCGGTTTTGGTTTCACTGTGCTTTCAGTCGGCGTCGGTTTCCCTGTGCTTTCAGTCGGCGTCGGTTTCCCTGTGCTTTCAGTCGGCGTCGGTTTCCCTGTGCTTTCAGTCGGCGTCGGTTTCCCTGTGCTTTCAGTCGGCGTTGGTTTCCCTGTGCTTTCAGTCGGCGTCGGTTTCACTGTACTTTCAGTCGGTGTCGGTTTCACTTTCCTTCAGTCGGCGTTGGTTTCACTTTGCTTTCAGTCGATGTCAGTTTCACTGTACCTTCAGTTGGCTTTGGTTTCACTGTACTTTCTGTCGGTTTTGGTTTCACTGTGCTTTCAGTCAGTGTCGGTTTCACTGCTTTCAGTCGGCGTTGGTTTCACTGCTTTCAGTCGGCGTTGGTTTCACTGCTTTCAGTCGGCGTTGGTTTCACTTTGCTTTCAGTCGATGTCGGTTTCACTGTACTTTCAGTCGGCATTTATTTCACTGTACTTTCAGTCGGCATTTGGTTTCACTGTGCTTTCAGTCGGCGTCGGTTTCACTGTGCTTTCAGTCGGCGTCGGTTTCACTGTGCTTTCAGTCGGCGTCGGTTTCACTGTGTTTTCAGTCGGCGTCGGTTTCACTGTGCTTTCAGTCGGCGTCGGTTTCATTGTGCTTTCAGTCGGCGTCGGTTTCACTGTGCTTTCAGTCGGCGTTGGTTTTCACTGTTCTTTCAGTCGGCGTCGGTTTCACTGTACTTTCAGTCGGCGACGGTTTTCACTGTACTTTCAGCCGGCGTCGGTTTTCACTGTAATTTCAGTCGATGTCGGTTTCACTGTACTTTCAGTCGGCATTTAGTTTCACTGTACTTTCAGTCGGCATTTGGTTTCACTGTACTGTCAGTCGGCGTCGGTTTCACTGCTTTCAGTCGGCGTCGGTTTCACTGCTTTCAGTCGGCGTCGGTTTCACTGTGCTTTCAGTCGGCGTCGGTTTCACTGTACTTTCAGTCGGCGTTTGGTTTCACTGCTTTCAGTCGATGTCGGTTTCACTGCTTTCAGTCGGCGTCGGTTTCACTGCTTTCAGTCGGCGTCGGTTTCACTGCTTTCAGTCGGTTTTGGTTTCACTGTGCTTTCAGTCGGCGTCGGTTTCACCGTAGTTCCGCTCCCAGCTCAGCGAGGCCATTCACAGAGTCAGTGTGTATCCACGTAACCGAGTCCCCGCTCTGACCCCCCTGCCCGCTCCCAGCTCAGTGAGTAAAGACTCGCACTCACTCAAACCACATGCCCCCGAGGTAGCGGTGCAGAGCCTGTGACAGCGGTGCAGAGCCTGTGACAGCGGTGTGTTTCGGGTGCCCCTGCGCGCAGCGAGTTAGTAATGCAGAAGCAGCAGAGAATTTGCACTGTCATTTCGTCATTGCCCGTCTCCATGGCAACACGCCGATGGCTCTGGGACTTCCACAGACAGGGAGCCTTTATATAGAAACACAGCCTGGCAAGAAAATTATCCACCAATCACACACCACCGTCCTACTGCGCCACGGCGTGGAGCCCGCTCTGATACACACAGAAACCGAAACAATGGTGCCATGACATGGAGAGTAAAGGAGTGCGTTCAGCTTCAGCGCTCCCTGGGGCCCAGCAGTGCTGCTCAGCCTGTGTTTAACCCCTGTAAGCCGGAGCTTGCAATATCCACGCACAACATTCTGGCTTATAAAAATGGCCGTGCCGGGAACTTAAAACAACCAGAAACTGCACCTTGGTGGGGTCTGAATCGCCACATTATCAAATGGACCAGATAAAACACCTCTAAAAGCTCTGCACCTTATTATAACCAGCGCGTAACGTGTTCCCTTATATATATTGTAACAGATCTCCGCACCCTGACTGGGTCACATCTGTCAATGCCGCTTCCATGCCGGACCCCCATGTTCTCCCCAGCAGACTCTCGTGCCTTTCTCCAGTCCAAAGACGAAGCTTAAGGTCCGGGACACATAAAGAGCTGCTAGCAGCCCCCAGAAAGAAGGCGACACTGTATATCTGGGACTTTTGTACAACAACACTGAATGCCTTTATTGAGCTACACATATATGCAGCCCCAGGGTAGCGTGGCAGCCAATAGAAAATAACACCCTGGCATCTTGCTGCACTACATCATAATCCCACCCCTAGAGCATGTTGTGAGTGTCCCATGTTCTTAAATTCTGTTGTTATTGCTCCTTCTGCTTCACGGCATTAGGGACATAATTAGACTAGGGCTTGATAATGGGATAAACATTCCTCACATTTCTAGACAGGACAGGACAATGACAGACTAAGACATCAGATAATGGGGCAGTGTTTACCTGACAAGGCAGACTAACAAAAGACAACTCAAACATACCACAGATATTAAAACATTCCTGAACGGAGATAGAAACATAGAAACATATAAAGTGTCGGCAGATAAGAACCTTTCGGCCCATCTAGTCGCCCAATTACATGGATACTTTACCTGGATTTATCTTTTGTTTAGGATAGCCTTATGCCTATCCCATGCCTGCTTAAATTCAATCACTGTTTTGGCCTCTACCACTTCTACTGGAAGGCTGTGCCATGTATCCACCACCCTCTCAGTAAAATAATGCTTCCTGATGTTACTTTTAAACTAGGGATGCACCGATACCACTTTTTAAGTACGAGTACCGATACTTTTTAAAAGTACTCACCGATACCGAGTACCGATACTTTTATTTAATGTCATGTGACGCTTTCCAATAAGAACAGACCTCGTATAAAAATTTATATGAGATTTGCCCCCAGCTCACATGGATTTGCCCCAGCACTCATGGGTTTGCCCCCAGCACTCATGGGTTTGCCCCCAGCACTCATGGGTTTGCCCCCAGCACTCATGGATTTGCCCCCAGCACTCATGGATATGCTCCCAGCACTCATGGATATGCTCCCAGCACTCATGGATATGCTCCCAGCTCTAATGGATTTGCCCCCAGCTCTGATGGATTTGCCCCCAGCTCTGATGGATATGCCCCAGCTCTGATGGATATGCCCCAGCTCTGATGGATTATGCCCCAGTTTTGATGGATTTGCCCCCAGCTCTGATGGATATGCCCCAGCTCTGATGGATATGCCCCAGCTCTGATGGATTTGCCCCAGCTCTGATGGATATGCCCCAGGTCTCATGGCTTTGCCCCCAGGTCTCATGGCTTTGCCCCCCAGGTCTCATGGCTTTGCCCCCCAGGTCTCATGGCTTTGCCCCCCAGGTCTCATGGCTTTGCCCCCCAGGTCTCATGGCTTTGCCCCCAGGTCTCATGGCTTTGCCCCCCAGGTCTCATGGCTTTGCCCCCCAGGTCTCATGGCTTTGCCCCCAGGTCTCATGGCTTTGCCCCCAGGTCTCATGGATTTGCCCCCAGGTCTCATGGATTTGCCCGCAGCTCAAACGCTGGGGAAGCTGGCCGCATGCATGAAAAGCACGCGTCCAGCGTTCCCCTCTGGCGCGCCGAGATACTCACACATCCTGAAGGTCCGGTCGCTTGTTGGCAGTGATGCGATCACGTGGCCGCCGGGCGCATCTGTGACGCTGCCTCCAGCCGAGAGGCAGCGTCACAGGAGCGCCCAGTGGCCGCGGGAACGCATCACTGCCAAGCGACCGGACCTTCAGGATGGGTGAGTATGTGGTGCACCGGAAGGGAACGCTGGCCGCGTGCTTTTCATGCACGCGGCCATCTTCCCCAGCCCAGCAGATACCAGCAAGCCGGCCCAGCGCCGGCTTCCAGTATCGGCGGGATGTATCGGGCCGTTTGCACGAGTAACAAGTACTCGTGCAAACGGCAATATCGGCCCCGATACCGATACTAGTATCGGTATCGGTGCATCCCTATTTTAAACCTTTGCCCCTCTAATCTAAGACTGTCCTCTTGTTTTGCTACTTTGTTTCCTTTGCTGGTAAAAGCTAAGATAACCCACTCAGCAATCCTATCTGCAGGTAGCAACAGATACACATGGACCATAACGATAGACAATAACTTTATTCATACATAACACAGATTACACAAACACCCTGCACCCTACAGGCACAGGGCGACTTAAACACAAGAGCGGGCAGGGAAATAATGTAGAACCACAGGCCTGCACCTCCCAAATACATTTCTAGGTCCATGTACCCCAAGATCAAAGTGACGCACATCACATATATACTTCTTTAAGTTGTGGTGGAGAGTAAAAGCCTCCACACTGCAAATTATAAAGTTTATTTTTGCAGAAGCCATTTACACATCCCAGTAATTCAATGAGCTGCGTCACTTAGCTCATGTGTTACATTCCCCATATGCAGCACAGAACTCTGGGTAAGATATGCAAATGACATCTACAATTTCCCATTTCTTGCATCCTGGGTCTACTTTCACGCAGAACCCGTCAGTCAATGCCGCGCCATGCCAAATGGTTTATTAGCAGAGATCGGGTATATATATATATGGTTTATTCACGCCTTTATGGTGTTGATACATTGTGGATCTGCAGGGTTTATGTCATACGTAAAGAGACACTAATTTCTGTACAGGTCATCCATACCCGCACCCTGCCTCCTCGATACCCGCGCCCTGCCTCGATACCCACGCCCTGCCTCCTCGATACCCACGCCCTGCCTCCTCGATACCCGCGCCCTGCCTCCTCGACACCCGCGCCCTGCCTCCTCGATACCCGCGCCCTGCCTCCTCGATACCCGCGCCCTGCCTCCTCGATACCCGCGGCCTGCCTCCTCAATACCCGCGCTCTGCCTCCTCGATACCCGCGCTCTGCCTCCTCGATACCCGCGACCTGCCTCCTCGATACCCGCGACCTGCCTCCTCGATACCCGCGACCTGCCTCCTCGATACCCGCGACCTGCCTCCTCGATATCTCAGGCCTGGACCTTCAATAATGGCAGCTGATGTCCTTCAACCTACTACTACTGGTTTTTCTGGTGCCGAGCCGTAGCAAAGGAAAGAAGACAGATTGGTTAAATTGGTTTGCTTGGACATTGTACCGAGCAAGGACCATGACTTAGGCGGCCCAAGTACTGGGCAGGACCATGACTCGGGCAGGTCCAGGATCTCCCATGATGCTCAGGTACTCTTTAGATTGGCTGAGCCAAAGAAGTGACAATGGGCAACGGCAAAATCTTCCTTTATATGAAGATAGCCTCAGGGGCAGCGTTAAAACATGCGGGTTGCCCATTGTCACTTCTTTGGATATGTATATTATTATATTTTATTTATAAAGCGCCAGCATATTCCGCAGCGCTGAACAATTGGCACAATACATTGAACAACATTTGATTAATCAGTACAGGAGGACATGAAGGCCCTATTCCCGATGGAACTCACAATCTAGAAGGGGGGGAAAAAAGAGGAGAGGACTGCAAGGTGAGAGTGATGGGCTGCAAAGCGGGAGTGACGGGCTGCAAGGTGGGAGTGACTGCAAGGTGGGAGTGACGGGCTGCAAGGTGGGAGTGACTGCAAGGTGGGAGTGACGGGCTGCAAGGTGGGAGTGACTGCAAGGTGGGAGTGACTGCAAGGTGGGAGTGACGGGCTGCAAGGTGGGAGTGACGGGCTGCAAGGTGGGAGCGACAGACTGCAAGGTGAGAGCGACGGACTGCAAGGTGAGAGCGACGGACTGCAAGGTGAGAGCGACGGACTGCAAGGTGAGAGCGACGGACTGCAAGGTGAGAGCGACGGACTGCAAGGTGAGAGCGACGGACTGCAGGGAGGGACGGACTGCAAGGTGGGAGGGACGGGCTGCAAGGTGGGATTAGTGAGGACAGGTAGTGGGGAGCTGAGTTAGTGAGCACTTTGTAGGTCAGGGTAAGGATTTTAAATTGAATTCTGCAGTGGATGGGGAGCCAGTGAAGGGACTCGCAGAGATGAGCGGCAGAGACAGAGCGGCGGATGAGGTGGATGGGGATCCAGTGAAGGGACTCGCAGAGGGGAGCGTCAGAGACAGAGCGGCGGGTGAGGTGGATGGGGAGCCAGTGAAGGGACTCGCAGAGGGGAGCGACAGAGCGGTGGGTGAGGTAGATGGTGAGCCAGTGAAGGGACTCGCAGAGACAGAGCGGTGGGTGAGGTGGATGGGGAGCCAGTGAAGGGACTCGCAGAGGGGAGCGGGTGAGGTGGATGGGGAGCCAGTGAAGGGACTCGCAGAGGGGAGCGACAGAGCGGTGGGTGAGGTAGATGGGGAGCCAGTGAAGGGACTCGCAGAGGGGAGCGGCAGAGACAGAGCGGCGGGTGAGGTGGATGGGGAGCCAGTGAAGGGACTCGCAGAGGGGAGCGGCAGAGACAGAGCGGCGGGTGAGGTGGATGGGGAGCCAGTGAAGGGACTCGCAGAGGGGAGCGGCAGAGACAGAGCGGCGGGTGAGGTGGATGGGGAGCCAGTGAAGGGACTCGCAGAGAGGAGTGGCAGAGACAGTGCGGCGGGTGAGGTGGATGGGGAGCCAGTGAAGGGACTCGCAGAGGGGAGCGGCAGAGACAGAGCGGCGGGTGAGGTGAATTAGCCTGGCGGAGGCGTTCAGGATGGATTGTAGGGGGGAGAGGTGGGACAGAGGGAGGCCAGATAAGAGATTATTGCAATAGTCGAGTCGGGAGATTACCAGGGCGTGTATGAGTTGTTTTGTGGTGACAGCGGTAAGAAATGGCCGAATTCTGGAAATATTACGCAGTTGGTATCGGCAGGAGGAGGAAAGAGACTTGATGTGGGGGATGAAGGAAAGAGCAGAGTCAAGTGTAACTGCAAGACAGCGAACTTGGTTTGATGGGGAGATGGTGATACCCTCCACCGTGATAGAGAAGTCAGGAGGTGGGGAGGCATTGGAGGGAGGAATAAGTAGGAGTTCAGTCTTTGACATGTTGATCTTTAGGTGGTGGGAGGCCATCCAGGAGGAGATGCCAGATAAACAGTCACTGACTTTGGAAAGGACAGGAGGAGTGAAATCAGGGGTGGAGAGGTAGATATGAGTGTCATCAGCGTAGAGTATATGGTTCCTTTTCTTTGGAGCACCCAGCGACCCGCACGACCCGGGTAAGCCCACCGCGTTGTAGCCATGCTCTATTCGCATTGTACTAAATTTTTTTATAGGTTTTTACCAGGAAGGATACATTGAGATTTCTCTGGTTTTCCAGGAAGGATACATTGAGATTTCTCTGGTTTTCAGTATGTCCTGGGTGGCGAGTCTGTACCGTTAGGTGTCTTGCCCAAGGACACTTACTGGAGAGGTGCTCTGGCCGGGATTGAACCTGTGTCTCCATGGTTACAGAGCAGTGATGTGATGTTACCTCTGCACCATCCAGCCGGTTGAGGCTGATAGGAAATGTAGTTTCTAAACCTCTGGAGGGCTGAGATTGTGACCCCTAGTTTAGGATAAGAGATTCCACATCATCCAGCCGCAGCTCTATGGAATCGCTGAGCAGTGGCGGTGCTGGCGGGACGTGGCACACGGTGCTGGCGGGACGTGGCACACGGTGCTGGTGGGACGTGGCACACGGTGCTGGCGGGTCGTGGCACACGGTGCTGGCGGGACGTGGCACACGGTGCTGGCGGGACGTGGCACACGGTGCTGGCGGGACGTGGCACACGGTGCTGGCGGGTCGTGGCACACGGTGCTGGCGGGTCGTGGCACACGGTGCTGGCGGGTCGTGGCACACGGTGCTGGCGGGTCGTGGCACACGGTGCTGGCGGGACGTGGCACACGGTGCTGGCGGGACGTGGCACACGGTGCTGGCGGGACGTGGCACACGGTGCTGGCGGGAGGTGGCACACTGTTTTGGCGGGAGGTGGCACACGGTGTTGGGATGTGGCACACAGTGCTGGTGGGACGCGGCACACGGTGCTGGCGGGAGGTGGCACACGGTGTTGGCGAGACGTGGCACACGGTGCTGGCGGGACGTGGCACACGTGCTGGCGGGTCGTGGCACACGGTGCTGGCGGGATGTGGCACACGGTGCTGGCGGGACGTGGCACACGGTGCTGGCGGGACGTGGCACACGGTGCTGGCGGGACGTGGCACACGGTGCTGGCGGGAGGTGGCACACTGTTTTGGCGGGAGGTGGCACACTGTTTTGGCGGGAGGTGGCACACTGTTTTGGCAGGAGGTGGCACACGGTGTTGGGATGTGGCACACAGTGCTGGTGGGACGCGGCACACGGTGCTGGCGGGAGGTGGCACACGGTGTTGGCGAGACGTGGCACACGGTGTTGGCGGGACGTGGCACACGGTGTTGGCGGGACGTGGCACACGGTGTTGTAAAGTCCTTTACATGTGATTCCAAGAAGCATAAACCCGACGGGTTCCAGGATGGTAGCAGCGTCTGGATGCTATTACTGCAGAATACGGCAGCGTCTGCGCGTTGGCATGGAGGCCGGCGAGGTGGAGCGCCGCGCTGATCACAGAGGAAACAGATGGTGTTTTCAGATAACAGAATATGGCGTTTACTGGCTGCGTCTCTGCAAGGGAAGGAAGGATACCCCGGAATACCCACGCGCAGGAACCGAACGCAGGGCTGTACCTCTGTATACTGCATACTCCGGCTACTCATTACTCTGCTCCGGCTACTCATTGGCTACTCCTTACTCTGCTCCGGCTACTCCTTACTCTGCTCCGGCTACTCCTTACTCTGCTCCGGCTACTCCTTACTCTGCTCCGGCTACTCATTACTCTGCTCCGGCTACTCATTACTCTGCTCCGGCTACTCCTTACTCTGCTCCGGGCTACTCATTACTCTGCTCCGGTTACTCATTACTCTGATCCGGCTACTCATTACTCTGCTCCGGCTGCTCATTACTCTGCTCCGGCTACTCATAACTCTGCTCCGGCTACTCATAACTCTGCTCCGGCTACTCATTACTCTGATCCGGCTACTCATTACTCTGATCCGGCTACTCATTACTCTGATCCGGCTACTCATTACTCTGATCCGGCTACTCATAACTATACTCCGGCTACTCATTACTCTGCTCCGGCTACTCCTTACTCTCTCCCCCTGCTCCCGTTACTCTCTCCCTCTGCTCCCGTTACTCTCTCCCTCTGCTCCCCTTACTCTCTCCCTCTGCTCCCGTTACTCTCTCCCTCTGCTCCCGTTACTCTCTCTCCCTGCTCCCGTTACTCTCTCCCCCTGCTCCCGTTACTCTCTCCCCCTGCTCCCGTTACTCTCTCCCTCTGCTCCTGTTACTCTCTCCCTCTGCTCCCGTTACTCTCTCCCTCTGCTCCCGTTACTCTCTCTCCCTGCTCCCGTTACTCTCTCTCCCTGCTCTCGTTACTCTCTCTCCCTGCTCCCGTTACTCTCTCTCCCTGCTCCCGTTACTCTCTCTCCCTGCTCCCGTTACTCTCTCTCCCTGCTCCCGTTACTCTCTCTCCCTGCTCCCGTTACTCTCTCCCTGCTCCCGTTACTCTCTCTCCCTGCTCCCGTTACTCTCTCTCCCTGCTCCCGTTACTCTCTCTCCCTGCTCCCGTTATTCTCTCCCTCCTCCCGTTACTCTCTCCCCCTCCTCCCTTTACTCTCTCCCCCTCCTCCCTTTACTCTCTCCCCCTCCTCCTCTCTCGCCAGGCGTTGTACTGTTTGTGTGTACGCGTGTTTCTGTGTATAGAGCTCGCTCAGCCTGAACTCAATGGGTTTTTAGGTGGGCCGGAATAATATGGCCGCCGTGCAATCAGGGGTGGAGGGAAGACCCAGAGGTATTAACCCTGTGCGTGCCGAGCTGTAAGTTTGCGATGCAGGAGTGGTCCTGTGGACGGCTGTGTGTTGTGCAGCTTCGGGGGCCCCTCCAGCGATCCTGCTGCTGCAGCCGGGATCGTCCTCTGCGGTCTTGTTAATGGTCTCGCCGCCTATTAACCGGATCCCTCCCTGCGGAGCTTGTTAATCGCCGGCGGCTCTGCCCGGTGCATGTCTCAGCGCCCGGCCATCACACGGGGCTACAGGCGGCTTCCGAGAGGACGACGAGGGGATCAGCGCTTGCCCAGATGACATGCGCACAGGTGCTTCATTCCTCCATAACCACCTCACAGCAAGCCTCGCCACCCCTGCACGTTTACACGGAGAAAGCTGCATCAGCCAGTGATGTCATCAGCGTGCGACGCCAAGGCTACATTGGTCTGAGGCACTGCACTATGCAGGTACAGGACAATACAGGGACAGACAGATACAGGCGCACACAGAGACTGACACACACAGGCACACAGAGAGACTGACACACAGGCACACAGAGAGACTGACACACACAGGCACACAGAGACTGACACACACAGGCACACACAGAGACTGACACACACAGGCACACAGAGAGACTGACACACACAGGCACACAGAGACTGACACACACAGGCACACAGAGAGACTGACACACACAGGCACACAGAGAGACTGACACACAGGCACACAGAGACTGACACACACAGGCACACAGAGACTGACACACACAGGCACACAGAGACTGACACACACAGGCGCACACAGAGACTGACACACACAGGCGCACACAGAGACTGACACACACAGGCGCACACAGAGACTGACACACAGGCGCGCACAGAGACTGACACACACAGGCGCGCACAGAGACTGACACACACAGGCGCACAGAGACTGACACACACAGGCGCACAGAGACTGACACACACAGGCGCACAGAGACTGACTTATACACACAGGCGCACACAGAGACTGACACACACAGGCGCACAGAGACTGACACACAGGCACACAGAGACTGACACACACAGGCGCACAGAGAGACTGACACACACAGGCGCACAGAGAGACTGACACACACAGGCGCACAGAGAGACTGACACACACAGGCGCACAGAGACTGACACACACAGGCGCACAGAGAGACTGACACACACAGGCGCACAGAGAGACTGACACACAGGCGCACACAGAGACTGACACACAGGCGCACAGAGAGACTGACACACACAGGCGCACAGAGAGACTGACACACACAGGCGCACAGAGACTGACACACACAGGCACACAGAGACTGACACACACAGGCACACAGAGAGACTGACACACACATGCACACAGAGAGACTGACACACAGGCACACAGAGACTGACACACACAGGCACACAGAGACTGACACACACAGGCACACAGAGAGACTGACACACAGGCGCACAGAGAGACTGACACACACAGGCGCACAGAGAGACTGACACACACAGGCACACAGAGACTGACACACACAGGCGCACACAGAGACTGACACACACAGGCGCACACAGAGACTGACACACAGGCGCGCACAGAGACTGACACACAGGCGCGCACAGAGACTGACACACACTGGCGCACACAGAGACTGACACACACAGGCGCACACAGAGACTGACACACAGGCGCGCACAGAGACTGACACACACTGGCGCGCACAGAGACTGACACACACAGGCGCACAGAGACTGACACACACAGGCGCACAGAGACTGACACACACAGCGCGACTGACACACACAGGCGCACAGAGACTGACTTATACACACAGGCGCACACAGAGACTGACACACACAGGCGCACAGAGACTGACACAGGCACACAGAGACTGACACACACAGGCGCACAGAGAGACTGACACACACAGGCGCACAGAGAGACTGACACACACAGGCGCACAGAGAGACTGACACACACAGGCGCACAGAGAGACTGACACACACAGGCGCACAGAGAGACTGACACACAGGCGCACACAGAGACTGACACACAGGCGCACAGAGAGACTGACACACAGGCGCGCACAGAGACTGACACACACAGGCGCACAGAGACTGACACACACAGGCACACAGAGACTGACACACACAGGCACACAGAGACTGACACACACAGGCACACAGAGAGACTGACACACACAGGCACACAGAGACTGACACACACAGGCACACAGAGAGACTGACACACACAGGCACACAGAGAGACTGACACACAGGCACACAGAGACTGACACACACAGGCACACAGAGAGACTGACACACAGGCGCACAGAGAGACTGACACACAGGCGCACAGAGAGACTGACACACACAGGCGCACAGAGAGACTGACACACACAGGCACACAGAGACTGACACACACAGGCGCACACAGAGACTGACACACACAGGCGCACACAGAGACTGACACACACAGGCGCACACAGAGACTGACACACAGGCGCGCACAGAGAGACTGACACACACAGGCGCACAGAGACTGACTTATACACACAGGCGCACACAGAGACTGACACACACAGGCGCACAGAGACTGACACAGGCACACAGAGACTGACACATACAGGCGCACAGAGAGACTGACACACACAGGCGCACAGAGAGACTGACACACACAGGCGCACAGAGAGACTGACACACACAGGCGCACAGAGAGACTGACACACACAGGCACACAGAGAGACTGACACACGCAGGCGCGCACAGAGACTGACACACACAGGCGCACAGAGACTGACACACACAGGCGCACAGAGAGACTGACACACACAGGCGCACAGAGAGACTGACACACACAGGCGCACAGAGAGACTGACACACACAGGCGCACAGAGAGACTGACACACACAGGCGCACAGAGAGACTGACACACACAGGCGCGCACAGAGACTGACACACACAGGCGCACAGACTGACACACACAGGCGCACAGAGAGACAGACACACACAGGCGCACAGAGAGACTGACACACACAGGCGCACAGAGACTGACACACACACAGGCGCACAGAGACTGACACACACAGGCGCACAGAGACTGACACACACAGGCATACAGAGACTGACACACACAGGCGCAGAGAGACTGACACACACAGGCGCAGAGAGACTGACACACATAAGCGCACAGAGACTGACACACACAGGCGCACAGAGACTGACACACACACAGGCGCACAGAGACTGACACACACACAGGCGCACAGAGAGACTGACACACAGAGGCGCACAGAGAGACTGACACACACAGGTGCACAGAGAGACTGACACACACAGGCGCACACAGAGACTGACACACAGGCGCACACAGAGACTGACACACACAGGCGCACACAGAGACTGACACACACAGGCATGGATGGGTTCAGAGGGCAGATCTCTTCCTAGATCAACCTTTTAATTAACCCTTTGCTGACATTTCTCTGTTGTGCCAGAAATGCCCTGACATTCTTATATGGCTGTTACCCCCCCCCCCATCTCTGCTGGGAGGCAGATCCTGCTCTCTCTACCCTGCGTGTCATATATTGAGGGTTTGTGGGCTTTCAGCCCCCGCGGGACCCTCTGTGCGTCTCCCTATACACAGGGCAGCCACTGATAACAGACCTCTCTGAATTCGCTCGTGCAGACCCTCTGTCTGTTCGTATCGGGGGTCCTGCTTATCTCTGGGGGGGCTATGACCTGGACTCCCCCCCCCCCGCCTCACTGAGATATTCTGCATATTGAAGGGTGATGCTGCAAAGAGTTAACTTTGGTGCAAAAACAGATCCATCATCCCCTGGTTTCCATGGCGACAGCCCCATTTTTGATGTTTTGCCCCGGGAACGTTTTTAAACATTTTCTCTGCTTCATCGGCTGCTGGGATTGTCTCGATGAGAGCTGCGGCAGAGCAGGGGTTAACCATGCATGTAGCGTGTGCTATCCATGGGACTTCTACTCGTGGTACAGCACCACGCTTAGATACTGGTGGAGGGTGCGCGTGTGGGGGTTTGTCAGTGTCCGGTAACGGCCGTTGTTTGTTGGTTGTAATGTCACACGTGCTGCACCTTCCTCACATCCGGTGTGCCAGGTTGTACATTAACCTCGCTGTGTGTACATTAACCCCATAATGAGTGCTCACCCCCCCCCCCCCGACCTGCCGCTGCTTCACCCTCTCACCTGCAGCTGCAAACCTCTCCTGACTCCGCAGCTCCAGGTACCTGCTACTACAGCGTCACTCATCCCCAGCACCCCCAGCCATACTGCACACAGGTTTGCAGGGCCTGGGTACGTGGGAATACAGCAGTATATATGGGGATACTTTGTATATGTGTATAATATGTGTGCTCTGGCAGGGCCTGGGTACGTGTGGATAGTATGTATATGTGTATACTTTGGGTCCTCTAGCAGGGCCTGGGTGTGTGGGTATACTTTGTGTATACTTTGCGTCCTCTGGCAGGGCCTGGGTACGTGGGGATACTTTGCGTCCTCTGGCAGGGCCTGGGTACGTGGAGATACTTTGTGTATACTCTGCGTCTTCTGGCAGCGCCTGGGTACGTGGGGATACTTTGTGTATACTCTGCGTCTTCTGGCAGCGCCTGGGTACGTGGGGATACTTTGTGTATACGTTGCATCCTCTGGCAGGGCCTGGGTACGTGTGGATAGTATGTATATGTGTATACTTTGTGTCCTCTGGCAAGGCCTGGGTACGTGGGGATACTATGTGTCCTCTGGCAGGGCCTGGGTACGTGGGGATAGTATGTGTCCTCTGGCAGGGCCTGGGTATGTGGGGATACTTTGTATATGTGTATACTCTGCATCCTCTGGCAGGGCCTGGGAACGTGGGGGATACTTTGCGTCCTCTGGCAGGGCCTGGTTACATGGGGATACTTTGCGTCCTCTGGCAGGGCCTGGGTACGTGGGGATACTTTGCGTCCTCTGCCAGGGCCTGGGTATGTGGAGATACTTTGTGTATAGTCTGCGTCCTCTGGCAGGGCCTGGGTACGTGTGGATACTATGTATATGTGTATACTTTGTGTCCTCTGGCAAGGCCTGGGTACGTGGGGATACTATGTGTCCTCTGGCAGGGCCTGGGTACGTGGGGATACTTTGTATATGTGTATACTCTGCATCCTCTGTGAGGGCTTGGGTACGTGGGGGATACTTTGCGTCCTCTGGCAGGGCCTGGGTACGTGGGGATACTTTGCGTCCTCTGGCAGGGCCTGGGTATGTGGAGATACTTTGTGTATAGTCTGTGTCCTCTGGCAAGGCCTGGGTACGTGGGGATACTTTGCGTCCTCTGGCAGGGCCTGGTTACGTGGGGATACTTTGCGTCCTCTGCCAGGGCCTGGGTACGTGGGGATACTTTGCGTCCTCTGGCAGGGCCTGGTTACGTGGGGATACTTTGCGTCCTCTGGCAGGGCCGGGGTATGTGGAGATACTTTGTGTATAGTCTGCGTCCTCTGGCAGGGCCTGGGTACGTGTGGATAGTATGTATATGTGTATACTTTGTGTCCTCTGGCAAGGCCTGGGTACGTGGGGATACTATGTGTCCTCTGGCAGGGCCTGGGTACGTGGGGATACTTTGTATATGTGTATACTCTGCATCCTCTGTGAGAGCTTGGGTACGCGGGGGATACTTTGCGTCCTCTGGCAGGGCCTGGGTACGTGGGGATACTTTGCGTATAGTCTGCGTCCTCTGGCAAGGCCTGGGTACGTGGGGATACTATGTGTCCTCTGCAGGGCCTGGGTACGTGGGGATACTTTGTATATGTGTATACTCTGCATCCTCTGTGAGGGCCTGGGTACGTGGGGATACTTTGCGTCCTCTGGCAGGGCCTGGGTACATGGGGATACTTTGCGTCCTCTGGCAGGGCCTAGGTACGTTGGGATACTTTGCGTCCACTGGCAGGGCCTGGGTACGTGGGGATACTTTGCGTCCTCTGGCAGGGCCTAGGTACGTTGGGATACTTTGCGTCCACTGGCAGGGCCTGGGTACGTGGGGATACTTTGCGTCCTCTGGCAGGGCCTGGGTACGTGGGGATACTATGTGTCCTCTGGCAGGGCCTGGGTACGTGGGGATAGTATGTGTCCTCTGGCAGGGCCTGGGTACGTGGGGATACTATGTGTCCTCTGGCAGGGCCTGGGTACGTGGGGATACTATGTGTCCTCTGGCAGGGCCTGGGTACGTGGGGATAGTATGTGTCCTCTGGCAGGGCCTGGGTACGGGGATAGTATGTGTCCTCTGGCAGGGCCTGGGTACGTGGGGATACTATGTGTCCTCTGGCAGGGCCTGGGTATGTGGGGATACTATGTGTCCTCTGGCAGGGCCTGGGTACGTGGGGATAGTATGTGTCCTCTGGCAGGGCCTGGGTACGTGGGGATACTATGTGTCCTCTGGCAGGGCCTGGGTACGTGGGGATAGTATGTGTCCACTGGCAGGGCCTGGGTACGTGGGGATACTATGTGTCCTCTGGCAGGGCCTGGGTACGTGGGGATAGTATGTGTCCTCTGGCAGGGCCTGGGTACGTGGGGATAGTATGTGTCCACTGGCAGGGCCTAGGTACGTTGGGATACTTTGCGTCCACTGGCAGGGCCTGGGTACGTGGGGATACTTGCGTCCTCTGGCAGGGCCTAGGTACGTTGGGATACTTTGCGTCCACTGGCAGGGCCTGGGTACGTGGGGATACTATGTGTCCTCTGGCAGGGCCTGGGTACGTGGGGATAGTATGTGTCCTCTGGCAGGGCCTGGGTACGTGGGGATACTATGTGTCCTCTGGCAGGGCCTGGGTACGTGGGGATAGTATGTGTCCTCTGGCAGGGCCTGGGTACGTGGGGATACTATGTGTCCTCTGGCAGGGCCTGGGTACGTGGGGATACTATGTGTCCTCTGGCAGGGCCTGGGTACGTGGGGATAGTATGTGTCCTCTGGCAGGGCCTGGGTACGTGGGGATACTTTGTATATGTACACACAGACATAGGCTGCTGGCTGTGTTCCAGTACGTGGTGCCCCCCTCCCCATCTTCCCCCTTGGTCCCCCCTCCCCTCTCCAGCCAACGGAGAGGCCCGGCCGGCGTCACGTGACTGCTGTTTCTAGACAAAGAAATTTCTCACTTCTTTCCCCCTTTGGCCCCAAACCAGCCCCTCACCCCCTCCCCCCCTCCTCCCAA
The DNA here is from genome assembly GCA_009667805.1 of Leptobrachium leishanense. Classification (NCBI taxonomy): domain Eukaryota; kingdom Metazoa; phylum Chordata; class Amphibia; order Anura; family Megophryidae; genus Leptobrachium; species Leptobrachium leishanense. Next base: position 59,191,851 of record CM019066.1, on the reverse strand, counting down.
TCACATGGCAATATCAGGACAGAGGGGGAGGACGAGGGAGAAGTGGGGGGGTCTGGGGGGCGTGAGGAACAAACACCTGACTGCATCCTCACAGGCGCGCAGCTCCGGGGTTTATGGGTATGTCCCTTAACCTTTATTTCTGGCGTTTGGTCCTTTTCTGGCTTTGCCGGTCAGGGCGTGCGTGTCTGTGCGGGCACCGGGCAGCGTGTGAGCGAGGAGAGAGGGAGAATGGGGACGCCAGAGCGAACGAGGACACACAGCGCTCAGTAACAAGCTCCTCTGGGGTTTTTTAATATTTTTTGGGGGATTGAGGTGGGCGTATTCCTACAGGACGAACCTCTGCCAGCTTCTGCCCGCTCTGTGTGCCAGAACGGGGGAATCCTTGTGACGGCAGTGCCGCCCTGGCCTCCGCCGCTTCCAAGAGCCGCGTTTATGCTGAATATTGTTTATAGCGCAGGGATTCCCTTCCCGATCCGTCCATTCCTGTATGTGTGGCGTAACGCTCTCACGGCGGGGTATAGAGATGTGGCGCTGTATATTGTGATGGATGGACACACATACGTGGACATAAACAGAAATTTAACTCCGTGTGGCATTGCATGTAGAAATGTCAGCTGGTGTCATTCAGGGGCTTCTGGACCGCTCCAACCCCACGCAGCATGACCCGAGGATTTCCAAACGCGTCCGCCGGCGTGTCACAAGCTGAACGTACCCCAATCACATACTTTGTGTTCCCAACAAGATCCTCAAGCAGGACGTAAGGTCATGGGGGCACACAGGATTCCAAAAGTCACACAGGGGCTTGGGAAGAGACGTGGTGTGACTGGTTGTGGCTGTGTGTGTGTGTGTGTCTGGTTCTGGCCGGGTGTGTGTGTCTGTTTGTGGCCGGGTGTTGTCTGTTTCTGGCCGGGTGTTGTCTGTTTCTGGCCGGGTGGGTGTGTGTCTGTTTCTGGCCGGGTGTGTGTGTGCCTGGTACTGGACGGGTGTGTGTGTGTCTGTTTCTGGCCGGGTGTGTGTGTGTCTGTTTCTGGCCGGGTGTGTGTGTGTCTGTTTCTGGCCGGGTGTGTGTGTGCCTGGTACTGGCCGGGTGTGTGTGTGTCTGTTTCTGGCCGGGTGTGCGTCTAGATCTGGTCGGATGTGTGACTGGTTCTGGCCGGGTGTGTGTCTAGATCTGACTGGGGGTGTGTCTACATGTGGCCGGGTGTGTGCCTGGAGTTGGCCGGGTGTGTGTGCCTGGTTCTGGCCGGGTGTGTGTGCCTGGTTCTGGCTTGGTGGGTGCCTGGAGTTGGCCGGGCACGTGCCTGGAGTTGGCCGGTGAGGGTGCCTGGAGTTGGCCGGGCACGTGCCTGGATTTGGGTGGTGAGGGTGCCTGGAGTTGGCCGGTGAGGGAGCCTGGAGTTGGCCAGTGAGGGAGCCTGGAGTTGGCCGGGCGGGAGCCTGGAGTTGGCCGGGCGGAGCCTGGAGTTGGCCGGGCGGGAGCCTGGAGTTGGCCGGGCGGGAGCCTGGAGTTGGCCGGGCGGGAGCCTGGAGTTGGCCGGGCGGGAGCCTGGAGTTGGCCGGGCGAGAGCCTGGAGTTGGCCGGGCGGGAGCCTGGAGTTGGCCGGGCGGGAGCCTGGAGTTGGCCGGGCGAGAGCCTGGAGTTGGCCGGGCGAGAGCCTGGAGTTGGCCGGGCGAGTGCCTGGAGTTGGCCGGTGAGGGTGCCTGGAGTTGGCCGGGCAGGAGCCTGGAGTTGGCCGGGCGGGAGCCTGGAGTTGGCCGGGCGGGAGCCTGGAGTTGGCCGGGCGAGTGCCTGGAGTTGGCCGGGCGGGAGCCTGGAGTTGGCCGGGCGAGTGCCTGGATTTGGGTGGTGAGGGTGCCTGGAGTTGGCCGGTGAGGGTGCCTAGAGTTGGCCGGTGAGGGAGCCTGGAGTTGGCCGGTGAGGGAGCCTGGAGTTGGCCGGGCAGGAGCCTGGAGTTGGCCGGGCGGGAGCTTGGAGTTGGCCGGGCGAGAGCTTGGAGTTGGCCGGGCGGGAGCTTGGAGTTGGCCGGGCGGGAGCTTGGAGTTGGCCGGGCGGGGCCTGGAGTTGGCCGGGCGAGTGCCTGGAGTTGGCCGGGCGAGTGCCTGGAGTTGGCCGGACGAGTGCATGGAGTTGGCCGGGCGAGTGCATGGAGTTGGCCGGGCGAGTGCATGGAGTTGGCCGGGCGAGTGCATGGAGTTGGCCGGTGAGGGTGCTTGATCGTGTGTGTCTGTGTGAGAGTTGGTAGTTGGTTGTTTATGGTCTTGGTTAGGTACATATCTTAAACAAGGTTGGTTCCTCTGACAGGCCGGGGGAGTGTCCCCACCGGCCAGTATGTGCAGGACTGACTCACTGAGTGTACGTACCGGCTCCGGTTGTCGGTTGCCACCTGAGCGCCCGATTCCACTGTTGCCGCTAACCGGGAACGACTAAAAGTTAAAACCTGTGCAAATCAGTATCCCCTACCGGCACCATGTTATCGGCCGACTCCGACCCAGATGCTTTATTGGCAGATCGAGTCAGAATAATTTGGAGCCACTGAATTATACCGGTACTTTACAGGACTCCATGGAGCCAAGTGCGACCTGGCTACGAGCTCTATGTGCGCTTGCCAGAGTGAAGCTGTGTAAAGCCAGTTGAGGAACACTGGACTCTTATTGAGCTGGTACCAACACCTTCTATACAAAGTATAAGAGCCAGTAATGTACAGTAGGGGAGGGGGGGGGGGGCTATGAGCAAAGTCAGCGCTTCCTTCTGGTTATTCCTTCATTAGATGGGAAACAATTCGATAGGCCTCAGTGTTGGTCTGAGTTGCAAGAGCGTCTCGAAGAGAAAAAATTCATACAAAGCATAGAGTAGTAAAGCTTAACATGCAATGTGTGTCATGAACATGAAAGAATTAACATGCAAGGTGTGTGACGAACATGAAAGAATTAACATGCAATGTGTATGAAGAACATGAAAGAATTAACATGCAATGTGTATGAAGAACATGAAAGAATTAACATGCAATGTGTGTGACGAACATGAAAGAATTAACATGCAATGTGTGTGATGAAGATGAAAGAGTTAACATGCAATGTGTGTGACGAACATGAAAGAATTAACATGCAATGTGTATGATGAACATGAAAGAATTAACATGCAATGTGTATGATGAACATGAAAGAATTAACATGCAATGTGTGTGATGAACATGAAAGAATTAACATGCAATGTGTATGATGAACATGAAAGAATTAACATGCAATGTGTATGACGAACATGAAAGAATTAACATGCAATGAACATGAAAGAATTAACATGCAATGTGTGTGACGAACATGAAAGAATTAACATGCAATGTGTGTGACGAACATGAAAGAATTAACATGCAATGTGTGTGATGAACATGAAAGAATTAACATGCAATGTGTGTGACGAACATGAAAGAATTAACATGCAATGTGTGTGATGAAGATGAAAGAGTTAACATGCAATGTGTGTGACGAACATGAAAGAATTAACATGCAATGTGTATGATGAACATGAAAGAATTAACATGCAATGTGTATGATGAACATGAAAGAATTAACATGCAATGTGTGTGACGAACATGAAAGAATTAACATGCAATGTGTATGAAGAACATGAAAGAATTAACATGCAATGTGTGTGATGAACATGAAAGAATTAACATGCAATGTGTGTGATGAACATGAAAGAATTAACATGCAATGTGTATGAAGAACATGAAAGAATTAACATGCAATGTGTGTGATGAACATGAAAGAATTAACATGCAATGTGTGTGATGAACATGAAAGAATTAACATGCAATGTGTGTGAAGAACATGAAAGAATTAACATGCAATGTGTGTGATGAACATGAAAGAATTAACATGCAATGTGTGTGATGAACATGAAAGAATTAACATGCAATGTGTATGATGAACATGAAAGAATTAACATGCAATGTGTATGATGAACATGAAAGAATTAACATGCAATGTGTATGATGAACATGAAAGGATTAACATGCAATGTGTATGAAGAACATGAAAGAATTAACATGCAATGTGTATGAAGAACATGAAAGAATTAACATGCAATGTGTGTGACGAACATGAAAGAATTAACATGCAATGTGTATGATGAACATGAAAGAATTAACATGCAATGTGTGTGATGAACATGAAAGAATTAACATGCAATGTGTGTGATGAACATGAAAGAATTAACATGCAATGTGTATGATGAACATGAAAGAATTAACATGCAATGTGTATGACGAACATGAAAGAATTAACATGCAATGTGTATGACGAACATGAAAGAATTAACATGCAATGAACATGAAAGAATTAACATGCAATGTGTGTGACGAACATGAAAGAATTAACATGCAATGTGTATGATGAACATGAAAGAATTAACATGCAATGTGTGTGACGAACATGAAAGAATTAACATGCAATGTGTGTGATGAAGATGAAAGAGTTAACATGCAATGTGTGTGATGAAGATGAAAGAGTTAACATGCAATGTGTGTGATGAAGATGAAAGAATTAACATGCAATGTGTGTGATGAAGATGAAAGAGTTAACATGCAATGTGTGTGATGAACATGAAAGAATTAACATGCAAGGTGTGTGATGAACATGAAAGAATTAACATGCAATGTGTGTGATGAACATGAAAGAATTAACATGCAATGTGTATGAAGAACATGAAAGAATTAACATGCAATGTGTATGAAGAACATGAAAGAATTAACATGCAATGTGTGTGATGAACATGAAAGAATTAACATGCAAGGTGTGTGATGAACATGAAAGAATTAACATGCAATGTGTATGAAGAACATGAAAGAATTAACATGCAATGTGTATGAAGAACATGAAAGAATTAACATGCAATGTGTATGATGAACATGAAAGAATTAACATGCAATGTGTGTGACGAACATGAAAGAATTAACATGCAATGTGTATGAAGAACATGAAAGAATTAACATGCAATGTGTGTGACGAACATGAAAGAATTAACATGCAATGTGTATGAAGAACATGAAAGAATTAACATGCAATGTGTGTGATGAACATGAAAGAATTAACATGCAAGGTGTGTGATGAACATGAAAGAATTAACATGCAATGTGTGTGATGAACATGAAAGAATTAACATGCAATGTGTGTGATGAACATGAAAGAATTAACATGCAATGTGTGTGATGAACATGAAAGAATTAACATGCAAGGTGTGTGATGAACATGAAAGAATTAACATGCAATGTGTATGATGAACATGAAAGAATTAACATGCAATGTGTATGAAGAACATGAAAGAATTAACATGCAATGTGTGTGATGAAGATGAAAGAATTAACATGCAATGTGTGTGATGAAGATGAAAGAATTAACATGCAATGTGTGTGATGAACATGAAAGAATTAACATGCAATGTGTGTGATGAACATGAAAGAATTAACATGCAATGTGTATGAAGAACATGAAAGAATTAACATGCAATGTGTATGAAGAACATGAAAGAATTAACATGCAATGTGTATGACGAACATGAAAGAATTAACATGCAATGTGTATGATGAACATGAAAGAATTAACATGCAATGTGTATGAAGAACATGAAAGAATTAACATGCAATGTGTATGACGAACATGAAAGAATTAACATGCAATGTGTATGAAGAACATGAAAGAATTAACATGCAATGTGTGTGACGAACATGAAAGAATTAACATGCAATGTGTATGATGAACTTGAAAGAATTAACATGCAATGTGTGTGATGAACATGAAAGAATTAACATGCAATGTGTATGAAGAACATGAAAGAATTAACATGCAATGTGTATGATGAACATGAAAGAATTAACATGCAATGTGTGTGATGAACATGAAAGAATTAACATGCAATGTGTATGAAGAACATGAAAGAATTAACATGCAAGGTGTGTGATGAACATGAAAGAATTAACATGCAAGGTGTGTGATGAACATGAAAGAATTAACATGCAATGTGTATGAAGAACATGAAAGAATTAACATGCAATGTGTGTGATGAAGATGAAAGAGTTTCTCTCACATGATTCAGTGTCCTCAAACACTGGATATGCAGCCGCTGGCAGCTTGGGTAGGGAATGCCAGATTTCCCTTCTTTGTTGGTGGAGATGCAGGACTTCACAGAATCCTGTAGTATAAGGGATCCCAGTGCCTGTTCCCAGCAAAGTTTGAGCAGGCTGGTGCTCTGGAAATGTAACCTCAGCAGCAGGGGAAAAATGGAAACAACGCTCACAGATGTGATAAAACATTTTATTCCGAAATGAAAAATCGATCATAACAGCAAAGGACACCGAAACGCGTTTCGTGGTATGTCACTGACTGAGGAAACGGTGACATACCGCGAAACACGTTTCGGTGTACTTTGCTGTTATGATCGATTTTTACTTGCTTCATTTGGGAATAAAATGTTTTATCACATCTGTGAGGGCTTTTTCCTGCATATCGAGTGTCTGATTGAGGACACTGAATCATGTGAGTGAAACTCTTTAATTTTCCTCATATACATTGCATGTTAAGCTTTACTACTCTATGCTTTTTATGAATTTTTCCTCTTGGAGACACTCCAATCGAATTGTTTTCCATCTAACGAAGGAATAACCAGAAGGAATCGCTGACTTTGCTCATATCCCCTCCCCAACATGAGACTTTGAGTGGTTTGGGATATACCCCTACTTGTGAGCATAACCAGCTGCTGTATTCTGCTCACCTTATTGAATTACACAATCCGCATCGCAGCTTTGCACTTATGCACTTTTTAAAATACAAATGGACTGATTTTAACTTCTATTTAATGCGCACAATCTCGTGTGTTTTGTGACTTTTGCACAGTGAATTTTAACAGTGTTTATCATTATCCATAGAATCAAACTACTCTAGTTGCGCTATCACTTGCTAAACATTGCACAGATGCACTTTTAAACGAACCGGTTTATGCTGCACTTATTTTGCTAAGTTTGCACATTAGCTTGCAAGTTTTGCACATTTGCACATATAAGATTGCAAGTGGATACACTTGATGTTATGTATTGCTGCTACCTAACACTGCTGCTATAACTGATTTTACAGGGATTGTTTATGACATTTGTTGTTTTACCATTGCTATATATTGCACTTTATGCAACTTTGTTTGCTGCTTGATACTACTGTGTTTTATCACTGCTGCCAGAAATAGCATTTCCTCTCTCATAAAGAGCCATCAGGTGGTGCCATAAGTACAGACTTTCCCTTCTTTAGTAATGTACAGTAAGATGGCCGCTAACTCCAAGAACCAGCAACACTTGGAGCGAGGTCAGAAGAGCAGCTCCAGCCGCTACGATAATGGCAGGAGCAGAGTAGAGCCCTGGGTGTCTGTATCTACCCATATGTCTGGAATCATCCAGGTGAATGTTGCACCAGCCCAACGGTTTCTTCTTATCCAGGCGACTGTCTGTAACAGCCATCATGTGTAATGGTGGTGCAATCACTGGTCACTCCAGCCAACCTATAATCGATCCCTGTGACTCCGTGTTTATCTGGTGGTGGTTACAGTATATCCTACTCGGTTCAGTTTGTATCTGGTGGTGGTTACGGTATATTCTCCTGGGTTCAGTGTATATCTGGGGGTGGTTACGGTATATTCTCTTGGGTTCATTGTGTATCTGGGGGTGGTTACGGTATATTCTTCTGGGTTCAGTGTTTATCTGGGGGTGGTTACAGTATATTCTCCTGGGTTCAGTGTGTTTCTGGTGGTGGTTACGGTATATTCTCCTGGGTTCAGTGTGTATCTGGTGGTGGTTACGGTTTATTCTCCTGGGTTCAGTGTTTATCTGGGGGTGGTTACAGTGTATTCTCCTGGGTTCAGTGTGTATCTGGGGGTGGTTACGGTATATTCTCTTGGGTTCAGTGTGTATCTGGGGGTGGTTACAGTATATTCTCCTGGGTTCAGTGTGTTTCTGGTGGTGGTTACGGTATATTCTCCTGGGTTCAGTGTGTATCTGGTGGTGGTTACGGTATATTCTCCTGGGTTCAGTGTATATCTGGGGGTGGTTACAGTATACTCTCCTGGGTTCAGTGTGTATCTGGTGGTGGTTACAGTATATTCTCCTGTGTTCAGTGTATATCTGGGGGTGGTTACAGTATATTCTCCTGGATTCAGTGTATATCTGGTGGTGGCTACGTTATATTCTTCTGGGTTCAGTGTGTATCTGGGGGTGGTTACAGTATATTCTCCTGGGTTCCGTGTGTATCTGGGGGTGGTTACGGTATATTCTCTTGGGTTCAGTGTGTATCTGGGGGTGGTTACAGTATATTCTCCTGGGTTCAGTGTGTTTCTGGTGGTGGTTACGGTATATTCTCCTGGGTTCAGTGTATATCTGGTGGTGGTTACAGTATACTCTCCTGGGTTCAGTGTGTATCTGGTGGTGGTTACAGTATATTCTCCTGGATTCAGTGTGTATCTGTTGGTGGTTACAGTATATTCTCTTGGGTTCAGTGTGTATCTGGTGGTGGTTACAGTGTATTCTCCTGGGTTCAGTGTGTATCTGGGGGTGGTTACAGTATATTCTCCTGGATTCAGTGTATATCTGGTGGTGGTTACGGTATATTCTTCTGGGTTCAGTGTGTATCTGGGGGTGGTTACAGTATATTCTCCTGGGTTCAGTGTGTATCTGGGGGTGGTTACAGTATATCCTCCTGGGTTCAGTTTGTATCTGGGGGTGGTTACAGTATACTCTCCTGGGTTCAGTGTGTATCTGGGGGTGGTTACAGTGTATTCTCCTGGGTTCAGTGTGTATCTGGTGGTGGTTACGGTATATTCTTCTGGGTTCAGTGTATATCTGGGGGTGGTTACAGTATATTCTACTGGGATGTATCTGGTGGTGGTTACGGTATATTCTCCTGGGTTCAGTGTGTATCTGGTGGTGGTTACGGTATATTCTCCTGAGTTCAGTGTATATCTGGGGGTGGTTACAGTATATTCTCCTGGGTTCCGTTCGTATCTGGTGGTGGTTACAGTATATTCTCCTGGGTTCCGTGTGTATCTGGTGGTGGTTACGGTATATTCTTCTGGGTTCAGTGTTTATCTGGGGGTGGTTACAGTATATCCTCCTGGGTTCAGTTTGCATCTGGGGGTGGTTACAGTATACTCTCCTGGGTTCAGTGTGTATCTGGTGGTGGTTACAGTATATTCTCTTGGGTTCAGTGTGTATCTGGGGGTGGTTACAGTATATTCTCCTGGGTTCAGTGTGTATCTGGGGGTGCTTACAGTATATTCTCCTGTGTTCAGTGTGTATCTGGGGGTGGTTACAGTATATTCTCCTGGGTTCAGTGTGTATCTGGTGCTGGTTACAGTATATCTTCCTGGGTTCAGTGTATATCTGGGGGTGGTTACAGTATATTCTACTGGGATGTATCTGGTGGTGGTTACGGTACATTCTCCTGAGTTCAGTGTATATCTGGGGGTAGTTACAGTATACTCTCCTGGGTTCCGTTCGTATCTGGTGGTGGTTACAGTATATTCTCCTGGGTTCCGTGTGTATCTGGGGGTGGTTACGGTATATTCTCCTGGGTTCCGTGTGTATCTGGGGGTGGTTACGGTATATTCTCCTGGGTTCCGTGTGTATCTGGTGGTGGTTACGGTATATTCTTCTGGGTTCCGTGTGTATCTGGTGGTGGTTACGGTATATTCTTCTGGGTTCCGTGTGTATCTGGTGGTGGTTACGGTATATTCTTCTGGGTTCAGTGTGTATCTGGGGGTGGTTACAGTATATCCTCCTGGGTTCAGTGTGTATCTGGGGGTGGTTACAGTATATCCTCCTGGGTTCACTTTGTATCTGGGGGTGGTTACGGTATACTCTCCTGGGTTCAGTGTGTATCTGGGGGTGGTTACAGTATATTCTCCTGGGTTCAGTGTGTATCTGGGGGTGGTTACAGCATATTCTCCTGGGTTCAGTGTGTGTCTGGGGTGGTTACAGTATATTCTCCTGGGTTCAGTGTGTATCTGGTGCTGGTTACAGTATATCTTCCTGGGTTCAGTGTATATCTGGGGGTGGTTACAGTATATTCTACTGGGATGTATCTGGTGGTGGTTACGGTACATTCTACTGAGTTCAGTGTATATCTGGGGGTAGTTACAGTATACTCTCCTGGGTTCTGTTCGTATCTGGTGGTGGTTACAGTATATTCTCCTGGGTTCCGTGTGTATCTGGGGGTGGTTATGGTATATTCTCCTGGGTTCCGTGTGTATCTGGGGGTGGTTACAGTATATTCTCCTGGGTTCCGTGTGTATCTGGTGGTGGTTACGGTATATTCTTCTGGGTTCCGTGTGTATCTGGTGGTGGTTACGGTATATTCTTCTGGGTTCCGTGTGTATCTGGTGGTGGTTACGGTATATTCTTCTGGGTTCAGTGTGTATCTGGGGGTGGTTACAGTATATTCTCCTGGGTTCAGTGTGTATCTGTTGGTGGTTACGGTATATTCTCCTGGGTTCAGTGTATATCTGGGGGTGGTTACAGTATACTCTCCTGGGTTCCGTGTGTATCTGGGGGTGGTTACAGTATATTCTCCTGGGTTCCGTGTGTATCTGGTGGTGGTTACAGTCTCGCTGACTGCCTCAATGAATATTTTTGTTCAGTTTTTGCAGAAGAAAAGGAAGGAAAGGGACCTCAGTTAGGAGGAAACACTAACAAGACATTTACGTATCAGTTTACAGAGGAGGAGGTTCTACAGCAGCTGTCTAAAGTAAAGACAAATAAGTCAATGGGGCCTGATGGGATCCACCCTAAGTTATTAAAAGAGCTCAGTGATGTAATAGCAAAACCATTAACAGATTTATTTAACCAATCCTTGCTAACGGGAGTCGTCCCAGAAGACTGGAAATTAGCAAATGTTGTGCCCATTTACAAGAAGGGTAGTAGGGAGGAATCGGGGAACTATAGGCCAGTTAGTCTTACGTCAGTAGTGGGGAAATTAATGGAAAGTATTGTTGAACATCTAAAAACACATAGATTACAGGATCAGAAACAACATGGGTTTACCTCAGGGAGATCATGCCAAACTAATCTTATTGATTTTTTTGATTGGGTAACAAAAATAATAGACACAGGTGGTGCAGTAGACATTGCTTATTTAGATTTCAGTAAGGCTTTTGATACTGTTCCGCATAGAAGGCTTATCAATAAATTGCAATCTTTGATCTTGGATTCCAGTATTGTTGAATGGATTAGGCAGTGGCTGAGTGACAGGCAACAGAGGGTTGTGGTAAATGGAGTTTATTGGGTGCAAGGTCTTGTTACCAGTGGGGTACCTCAGGGGTCAGTACTTGGACCCATTCTCTTTAATATTTTTATTAGTGATATTGCAGAAGGTATTAATGGAAAAGTATGTCTTTTTGCTGATGACACAAAGATTTGCAACAGGGTTGACGTTCCTGGAGGGATCAGCCAAATGAGAAATGATTTAGGTAAACTAAAAAAATGGTGGGAGCTGTGACAATTGAGTTTTAATGATAAGTGCAAGATAATGCACCTGGGACGTAAAAACCCAAGGGCTGAATATAGAATATTTGATACAGTCCTAACCTCAACATCTGAGGGTTGGGATTTAGGGGTTATTATTTCAGAGGATCTAAGGGTAAGTAGTCAATGTAATAGAGCAGCAGGAAATGCTGGCAGAATGCTTGGAAATGCTGGCAGAATGCTTGGTTGTGTAGGGAGAGGTATTAGCAGTAGGAAAAGGGAAGTGCTCATGCCACTGTACAGAGCACTGGTGAAACCTCACTTGGAGTACTGTGTGCAGTACTGGAGACCGTATCTCCAGAAGGATATAGACATCTTGGAGAGAGTTCAGAGAAGGGCTACTAAAATGGTGTACGGCTTGAAGGAGAAAAGTTACCAGGAAAGGCTTAATGATCTTAACATGTACAGCTTGGAAAAAAGACGAGACAGAGGAGATATGATAGAAACATTTAAATACGTAAAGGGAATCCACAAGGTAGAGGAAGGCAGTATATTTAAAAGGAAACAAAGTAGCAAAACAAGAGGACATAGTCTTAGATTAGAGGGGCAAAGGTTTAAAAGTAACATCAGGAAGCATTATTTTACTGAGAGGGTGGTGGATACATGGAACAGTCTTCCAGTAGAAGTGGTAGAGGCCAAAACAGTAATTGAATTTAACCCTTTCGCTGCTGAGGCTTTTCACACCTCTGTGCTGAGGTCATTTTTACCAGTTTTGCTCATCATGTTTAAACGTGTTTTGAAAGCTTATTTTAGTATATGACCCAGACATATTATATATCGTTCTTTCCGTCAGACTCGGTAGATTCATAATATGTCATTATTATATGTATACGTCATGACCTGTCTGTATATTATAACAGAAAATGCAATAAAATATGAATTTTCAATAATTTACAACGTGTAAAGTGTTTTTTTTCACATTTTAACATGCGAGCAATTGCGGTTATATTTTGTATGGGGTGCGCTTGTTAAAAAAATTAGAGATGGGGTCTCGTTACATTTTTTTTTGGGGAAAATTACACGATTTTTAACAAACGCACCGCATACAAAAATCGTTAGTGCAGCATCATTGTTCACATTATAATTGAAATGGGAACAATATTGCTACACTAACAAACCAAAAAAAAGAAAAAAATGTATATTTTTTTTATAATTTTTTTATTTTTATTTTTCATTTTTTTTTTATTTTTTACAAAAATTTTCACAGTCGTGTTTGGTATCGTTGGAACGGCCATGCTCTGGCCGATCCAACAGTACCAAACTTTAACCCCTAGCTGCCACGGATCGGGAGATAGGGGGTTCATTGGAACCCCCTATCTCCACCGTTGGTGGCAGCTAGGGGTTAACTCCAGGACTGGCGTCATCGTGCTATGCACGATGACGCCAGTCCTCAGGGGGAGTTCCCGGAGGCTTGGCCGACATCCAAGATGTCGGCCAGCTCCGGGAAAGGATCACGAACCGGCGCTTTTCAGCGCCGATTCGTGATCCGGCACCCCAGGGGTTAATGCCAGGTACCATTTGGAAGGGCAGGCTGTGCCCTTCCAAATGGTGCCTGGGTTAACCCCCGCAATGCCGCCGATCGGGAGGGAGAGAGGTCCGAAGGACCCCCCCCTCCCTTTCAGGCGCCTCCTCCGCACATGCGGGGGGGGGGGCGCCTGAATTAGATGTCATCGCGTCGCCGCGATGACATCTAATGTCCCCGCCGGGCTCCCGAGTGCTGGGCTGACATCCAAGATGTCAGCCCGCACCGGGGGGGCGCAGCAATCCGCCGGAATCCGGCGGATTGCTGTCTCATGTGCTCGGACGCGCTGAGCGCGTCCATAGCACAGGAGAACCACTTGGCTGGACGCGCTGAGCGCATCCTTAGCAGCCAAGTGGTTAAGTAGGCATGGGATAGGCATAAGGCTATCCTAAACAAAAGATAAATCCAGGTAAAGTATCCATGTAATTGGGCAGACTAGATGGGCCGAAAGGTTCTTATCTGCCGACATTTTTTTATGTTACTGTGTGTGTTATTATGTGTAGTCTGATATTCCCATGTTATGAGGTCATGTTACTGTGTGTGTTATTACGTGTAGTCTGATATTCCCATGTTATGAGGTCATGTTACTGTGTGTGTTATTACATGTAGTCTGATATTCTCATGTTATGAGGTCATGTTACTGTGTGTGTTATTACGTGTAGTCTGATATTCCCATGTTATGAGGTCATGTTACTGTGTGTGTTATTACGTGTAGTCTGATATTCCCATGTTATGAGGTCATGTTACTGTGTGTGTTATTACGTGTAGTCTGATATTCCCATGTTATGAGGTCATGTTACTGTGTGTGTTATTACGTGTAGTCTGATATTCCATGTTATGAGGTCATGTTACTGTGTGTGTTATTATGTGTAGTCTGATATTCCTGTGTTATGAGGTCATGTTACTGTGTGTGTTATTACGTGTAGTATGATATTCCTGTGTTATGAGGTCATGTTACTGTGTGTTTATTACGTGTAGTCTGATATTCCCATGTTATGAGGTCATGTTACTGTGTGTGTTATTATGTGTAGTCTGATATTCCTGTGTTATGAGGTCATGTTACTGTGTGTGTTATTACGTGTAGTATGATATTCCTGTGTTATGAGGTCATGTTACTGTGTGTGTTATTACGTGTAGTCTGATATTCTCATGTTATGAGGTCATGTTACTGTGTGTGTTATTACGTGTAGTCTGATATTCTCAATGTTATGAGGTCATGTTACTGTGTGTTATTATGTGTAGTCTGATATTCCTGTGTTATGAGGTCATGTTACTGTGTGTGTTATTACGTGTAGTCTGATATTCTCATGTTATGAGGTCATGTTACTGTGTGTTATTATGTGTAGTCTGATATTCCTGTGTTATGAGGTCATGTTACTGTGTGTTATTACGTGTAGTATGATATTCCTGTGTTATGAGGTCATGTTACTGTGTGTGTTATTACGTGTAGTATGATATTCCTGTGTTATGAGGTCATGTTACTGTGTGTGTTATTACGTGTAGTATGATATTCCTGTGTTATGAGGTCATGTTACTGTGTGTGTTATTACGTGTAGTCTGATATTCTCATGTTATGAGGTCATGTTACTGTGTGTGTTATTACGTGTAGTCTGATATTCTCATGTTATGAGGTCATGTTACTGTGTGTGTTATTATGTGTAGTCTGATATTCTCATGTTATGAGGTCATGTTACTGTGTGTGTTATTATGTGTAGTCTGATATTCTCATGTTATGAGGTCATGTTACTGTGTGTGTTATTACGTGTAGTCTGATATTCTCATGTTATGAGGTCATGTTACTGTGTGTGTTATTACGTGTAGTATGATATTCTCATGTTATGAGGTCATGTTACTGTGTGTGTTATTACGTGTAGTCTGATATTCCTGTGTTATGAGGTCATGTTACTGTGTGTGTATTACGTGTAGTATGATATTCTGTGTTATGAGGTCATGTTACTGTGTGTGTTATTATTACGTTAGTCTGATATTCCTGTGTTATGAGGTCATGTTACTGTGTGTGTTATTACGTGTAGTCTGATATTCCTCATGTTATGAGGTCATGTTACTGTGTGTGTTATTACGTGTAGTCTGATATTCTCATGTTATGAGGTCATGTTACTGTGTGTGTTATTATGTGTAGTATGATATTCCCGTGTTATGAGGTCATGTTACTGTGTGTGTTATTATGTGTAGTCTGATATTCCCATGTTATGAGGTCATGTTACTGTGTGTGTTATTACGTGTAGTCTGATATTCCCATGTTATGAGGTCATGTTACTGTGTGTGTTATTACGTGTAGTCTGATATTCCCATGTTATGAGGTCATGTTACTGTGTGTGTTATTACGTGTAGTCTGATATTCTCATGTTATGAGGTCATGTTACTGTGTGTGTTATTATGTGTAGTCTCAAAAACAGAAGATGTTACAGACGTGTCCAAAAGGTTCTTATCTGCCGACATTTTTCTATGTTTCTATTCTCCTGGGATGTATCTGGTGGTTGTTTCCGGATATTTCTGGAAGCTGTGGGAATAAGCTGAATACCTAATGAGTTATATATTGATTTTATAGGCAGTGCTGTTATTATTTATCCTTTATAAAGAACATGTGATTGCACGCACACACACACCACATTGTGAGCACACACACTCCAAACACATTGTGAGCACATACACACACCACCACATTGTGAGCACATACACACACCACCACATTGTGAGCACATACACACTCCCACCACATTGTGAGCACATACACACTCCCACCACATTGTGAGCACACACACACACTCCAAACACATTGTGAGCACATACACACTCCCACCACATTGTGAGCACACACACCACATTGTGAGCACATACACACTCCCACCACATTGTGAGCACACACACTCCAAACACATTGTGAGCACATACACACTCCCACCACATTGTGAGCACACACACCACATTGTGAGCACATACACACTCCCACCACATTGTGAGCACACACACTCCAAACACATTGTGAGCACACACACACACCACCACATTGTGAGCACATACACACTCCCACCACATTGTGAGCACATACACACTCCCACCACATTGTGAGCACACACACACACACACACACACATTGTGAGCACACACACACACACCACATTGTGAGCACACACACCACACTGTGAGCACACACACACACACCACACTGTAAACACACACCTTTCCTGATCCATCCCACCTATGACCAGAGGGAATGGGCTACTCTTAAGGGAGAAAGAGAGGGGTGTATGCTCTGGAAACATTCGTTATTATGGCAAAGTCTAGCTGAACGTTGTGGGAGCTGTAGTCCATGGCATGAGTGACAGCCTTGGGATGTAAAACGCAGCATCATTCCCTTCCCTTCACTGAAGTCAGAAAAGGAACCTTTCACCCACTTCTAATCAGACACCCCCGACTCTATAATGACATCACAGTCTCTGACTTCACCTCTTCGTCACGACTTTGCAATCGGGAAGGAACACCGTTTAGAAATTGTATGAAATGTGATACACTCATACACTCCACACATTACTTTATCACAGAGCTCCACAGCAATAAAACTCAGTAAGGTGCAGTATGTATGAGCGTATCACAGAGCTCCACAGCAATAAAACTCACAGTAATGTGCTTTGTGTATGAGCGTATCACAGAGCTCCACAGCAATAAAACTCAGTAATGTGCGGTGTGTATGAGCGTATAACAGAGCTCCACAGCAATAAAACTCACAGTAATGTGCTTTGTGTATGAGCGTATCACAGAGCTCCACAGCAATAAAACTCAGTAATGTGCGGTGTGTATGAGCATATAACAGAGATCCACAGCAATAAAATTCACAGTAATGTGCGGTGTGTATGAGTGTGAGTTATTGCTGTGGAGCTCTGATACACTCTTAAACACTGCCCCTTACTATCAGAGCTCCACAGTAATAACTCACTCATACACACTGAACATTATTGTGAATTTTATTGCTGTTGAGCTCTGTGATACGTTCATACACTATGCACATTACCGTGAGTTTTATTGCTGTGGAGTTCTGTGATATGCTCATACACAATGCACATTACTGTGAGTTTTATTGCTGTGGAGCTCTGTGATACACTCATACACACTGCACATTATCGTGAGTTTTATTGCTGTGGAGCTCTGTGATACACTCAGCTCTGTGATATGCTCATACACACTGCTAGAGCCCCTGGCGTAGCATTCCTGCGTCAGCGTGGAGCATCCTGAATTGAAAACATCAATACTGGGGTGAAAGATGTTTTATGTCTGCTCTCAGCGTACACCCCCACCCTTGTGCTCCATAAATCTCGCGCTGTGCTCTGGCCCACTGTCAGCCTTATCTCTTGGCACCTGGGGGCCCCAGACTGACTCGCTGCTACCGTTCAGTCACGCAATAAATTACATTTACTGTCAAACCCAAGAAAGGGAACTTGGGAAATAGGAAGCCGCATGTCACCCGCAAACCTGCCTGTCACACGGGGGCCCTCCAGCACACACAGAGTTAACCAAATTTATTCTGACACAGTGATTATTCAGGGGGTCAGGGTGTGGGGCCCAACTGATGGCAGGTTAATGGGGGCCAGGTAACCTGTCTGACAGCAATTAGTCGCTGCCAATCTGCTGATTTATCCAGTGTCTGCGACATCATACCGGAGCGTCCTGCCACCTGGCGTCATGTTACTCATCTCAACATGGCAGTGTGAATCTCCTGCGTCAGGGATACCGGCCACACGATAATCACCCCAAACTGTGATATGATCATATAACCCATGTGATAATTACCCAAACTGTTATATGATCATATAACCAACTATCGCCACTAGTTGCCCCACCTAACCCCTTATCCTGCCATGCCTCTGCATTCCCACTCGCTCTCATGTAATTTCCACTCTCCAAATGCGAGCAGGCGAGTGGAAATTTTGAGGCCTGATATAACCCATGTGATAATTACCCCAAACTGCGATATGATCGTATAACGCGTGTGATAACTACCCAAACTGTGATATGATCATATAACTCGTGTGATAATTACCCCAAACTGTGATCTGATCGTATAAGGCTAGGGACAGATGAGCGCATTTTCTGCGGCCACCCGTCAAATGTACGTCGATGCGTGCGCACGCATTTTTCACGAATACGCTTAAGTGGTCAGACGATGCGCAATTCTGGACGTATTCATGACGATGGGATGTGAAAAGTTTGAACGTTATGTTGGCCGCACACTAGCAGCGTCTGACATCTCCAAATCACGCACACACGCCGCTAGCGGCCGCAGCGCACTCTGTACGTCAGTTACCAGCGGTTTAACGTTCTCGAAAAATGCGTTCATTTTCCACTTGCGTTGCGCAGCCGGACTTTTGTGCGACCGTACTTCGTATATTGGCCGTCATTGCCGTCATCTGCTGCTAGTGCGGCCGTGATTAAGTGCGCCAGAACGCGCGTTCGCACTGCCTCAGTCTGACCCTAGCCTAACCCGTGTGATAATTACCCCAAACTGTGATATGATCATATAACCCGTGTGATAATTACCCCAAACTGTGATATGATCGTATAAGGCTAGGGTCAGACGAGCGTGATTTCTACGGACTGTACGTCCGTGCACACGGACGTACGTCAGTACGGAAGACACAGTAGTGGCCACACAGTCCGTTTTTTTCACTGACGTATATTTTGACGGATGTAGGAGGGAAAATAAATTAAAAAGCAAAACCATTTTGTCCATGAAAAATGCTGGACGTATAAATGCCGTCCGTCTGACCACGTTCCATCACTCACACACAAAGCTATGCAGACGTTGCGGACGCAGCGCACTTTGTGCGGCCGTTCTAGGGGTTGTACATTCTTGCCTGCCTTGCGTCCGTTTGCCGCGGCCGTTGTGCGTCCGCAGTTCAGTGCGGAAGTACTTTGTGTAACAGGCTCCGATGGACTTTCTTTCATGCTATCACGGACGTACTTTTAGGCGCAATCACGGACGTGAACACTACTCTCGTCTGACCCCAGCCTAACCCGTGTGATAATTACCCAAACTGTGGTATGATCATATAACCCGTGTGATAATTACCCCAAACTGTGATATGATCATATAATCCGTGTGATAATTACCCCAAACTGTGATATGATCATATAACCCGTGTGATAATTACCCCAAACTGTGATATGATGATATAACCCGTGTGATAATTACCCCAAACTGTGATATGATCATATAACCCGTGTGATAATTACCCCAAACTGTGATATGATCATATAACCCGTGTGATAATTACCCAAACTGTGATATGATCATATAACCCGTGTGATAATTACCCCAAACTGTGATATGATCATATAACCCGTGTGATAATTACCTCAAACCCGTGTGATAATTACCCAAACTGTGATCTGATCATATAACCCGTGTAATAATTACCCCAAACTGTGATATGATCATATAACCCGTGTGATAATTACCCCAAACTGTGATC
Organism: Leptobrachium leishanense; assembly: GCA_009667805.1. Lineage (NCBI taxonomy): Eukaryota > Metazoa > Chordata > Amphibia > Anura > Megophryidae > Leptobrachium > Leptobrachium leishanense. The sequence goes on along the minus strand of CM019066.1, from coordinate 59,172,289 downwards.
TGATCATATAACCCGTGTAATAATTACCCCAAACTGTGATATGATCATATAACCCATGTGATAATTACCTCAAATCCGTGTGATAATTACCCCAAACTGTGATCTGATCATATAACCCGTGTGATAATTACCCCAAACCGTGTGATAATTACCCAAACTGTGATATGATCGTATAACTGGTGGGATAATTACCCCAAACCCGTGTGATAATCACCCCAAACTGTGATATGATCATATAACCCATGTGATAATCACCCCAATCTGTGATATGATCATATAACCCATGTGATAATTACCCCAAACCGTGTGATAATTACCCAAACTGTGATATGATCATATAACCCATGTGATAATTACCTCAATCCCCTGTGATAATTACCCCAAACTGTGATGATCACATAACCCGTGTGATAATTACCCCAAACTGTAATGATCATATAACCCCTGTGATAATTACGCCAAACTGTGATATGATCATATAACCCGTGTGATAATTACCTCAAACCCGTGTGATAATTACCTCAAACCCGTGTGATAATTAGCCCAAACTGTGATTATCACATAACCCGTGTGATAATCACCCAAAACTGTGATATGATCATATAACCCGTGTGATAATTACCCCAAACCGTGATATGATCGTATAACCTGTGTGATAATTACCCCAAACTGTGATATGATCGTATAACCCGTGTGATAATTACTCCAAATTGTGATATGATCGTATAACCCGTGATAATTTCCCCAAACCCGTGGGATAATTCCCCCAAACTGGGATATGATCATATAACCCGTGTGATAATTACCCAAACTGTGATATGATCATATAACCCGTGTGATAATTACCCAAACTGTGAGATGGTCATATAACCCGTGTGATAATTACCCAAACTGTGATATGATCATATATTGGGGGGTTGCGCAGTATATTGTATGATTTTTTTTGGGGGGGTTGTGCAGTATATTGTGTGCGTTGATTGGGGGGTTGTGCAGTATATTGTGGTTTGCTTTTTTTGGGAGGCGGTTTTTGCAGTTTATTGTGGTGTACTTTTTTGGGGCGGTTGTGCAGTATATTGTGGTATGCTTTTTGGGGGGTTGCGCAGTATATTGTATGCTTTTTTTGGGCAGGATTGTGCAATATATTGTGGTCTGCTTTGTTTTTTGAGTGGTGGTTGTGCAGTATATTGTGGTATGCTTTTTTGAGTGGTGGTTGTGCAGTATATTGCGGTATGCTTTGTTTTTTGGGGGGGTTGTGCAGTATATTGTGATGTGCTTTGTTTTTTAGGGAGGTGTTGCGCAGTATATTGTGGTATGCTTTGTTTTTTGGGGGGTGTTGCGCAGTATATTGTGGTATGCTTTGTTTTTTGGGGGTTTTGCTCAGTATATTGTGGTATGCTTTGTATTTTGGGGGATGTTGCGCAGTATATTGTGGTATGCTTTGTTTTGTGGGGTTTTGCAGTATATTGTGATATGCTTTGTTTTTTTGGGGGGTGTTGCGCAGTATATTGTGGTATGCTTTGTTTTTTGGGGGTGTTGCGCAGCATATTGTGATATGCTTTGTTTTTTGGGGGAGTGTTGCGCAGTATATTGTGGTATGCTTTGTTTTTTGGGGGTGTTGCACAGTATATTGTGGTATGCTTTGTTTTTTGGGGTGTCGCGCAGTATATTGTGGTATGCTTTGTTTTTTGGGGGTGTTGCGCAGTATATTGTGGTACGCTTTGTTTTTTGGGGGTGTTGTGCAGTATATTGTGGTATGCTTTGTTTTTTGGGGGTGTTTCCTCTGGCGAGGTTCTGGGTTTGGGGGGAATTCCTTCACTTTGGTCCCCACATTCATCTGTTCGGTTTAGTGAATAGACCCCTCTGTGTTTAACCCTTTGTGTACTTTGCTGGAAGAGGTTTAACACAGAGAGTCTCTGCATGCCCAATGCAGACAGGGACCTGCAGGGAGATGTGGCCCCCCAGAACACAGGAGGAGGGAGGGCTGTGGGGGGAGACACAGGGAGGGGAAGGTCATGGGTTCAGGAGGGGCCTCTGTGCATAACACAAGCCCCAGCACTTGCCATCCTCCTCACTTCAACATGAAGGGGCCCAGGAAACCACCAGCCCCAGGACCTGCTTCCCCTGCCAGGGCCCCAGCCCGAGCCCAGGAACCTCCAGCCAGGGTCCAGAAACCTCCAGCCAGGGCCCAGGAACCTCCAGCCAGGGCCCAGAAACCTCCAACCAAGTCCCAGGAACCTCCAGCCAGGGCCCAGGAACCTCCAGCCAGGGCCCAGAAACCTCCAGCCAGGGCCCATGAACCTCCAGCCAGGGCCCAGAAACCTCCAACCAAGTCCCAGGAACCTCCAGCCAGGGCCCAGGAACCTCCAGCCAGGGCCCAGGAACCTCCAGCCAGGGCCCAGAAACCTCCAGCCAGGGCCCATGAACCTCCAGCCAGGGCCCAGAAACCTCCAACCAAGTCCCAGGAACCTCCAGCCAGGGCCCAGGAACCTCCAGCCAGGGCCCAGGAACCTCCAGCCAAGTCCCAGGAACCTCTAGCCAGGGCCCAGAAACCTCTAGCCAGGGCCCAGAAACCTCCAACCAAGGCCCAGGAACCTCCAGCCAGGGCCCAGGAAACTCCAGCCATGGCCCAGAAACCAACCAAGGCCCAAGAACCCCCAGCCAGGGCCCAGGAACCTCCAACCAAGGCTCAAGATCCTCCAACCAGGGCCCAGAAACCCCCAAAGGTGCAGTATCCACAGCCATGCATCACCACCTGCTCCCCCAGAGATGCAGTATATACTGTATCCAGGGCCAGATTAAGATCTCTATGGGCTTTTTTTTTTTTTTTTTTGGAATTTAGTAAAATGAAAACATATTTTAGGTTATTTAATAATGCGGATACGGGTATATCTAACCGGGAGGATACGGGTATATCTAACCGGGCGGATACGGGTATATCTAACCGGGCGGATACGGGTATATCTAACCGGGCGGATACGGGTATATCTAACCGGGCGGATACGGGTATATCTAACCGGCGGATACGGGTATTCTAACCGGGCGGATACGGGTATATCTAACCGGGAGGATACGGGTATATCTAACCGGGCGGATACGGGTATATCTAACCGGGCGGATACGGGTATATCTAACCGGGCGGATACGGGTATATCTAACCGGGCGGATACGGGTATATCTAACCGGGAGGATACGGGTATATCTAGCCGGGCGGATACGGGTATATCTAGCCGGGCGGATACGGGTATATCTAACCGGGCGGATACTTTGTCAGTAAGTTTCCCCTCAGATTTCAATCATTTACAGCGTGTAAAATAATTTTTTAACATTTTATCATCCGAACCTTTGTGGTTGTATATTCTTTAGGGAAATCTTCTTGTTAAAACCAACCTAAATGGGAAGCTGTTACTGCATGTTTCTGAGAAACTCCAATTTTAACCAAAACTGAAAAAAATTTAAATGTTTGCTTGTGTTTTGGAGGATGGTGTTTTATGAATAATATGACTATCAGGGCTATTCAGAAACAGGTGAAAACCTTGAGAATGAATGGAGAATTGAAAATTCTAGGTCAAAATAGTCAAACCAGAAAAACTTTACCCTTTATCTCACTTTCCAAATTGGATTGGAAATTTGGTCTAGATTGTTCTCTTGTCCTGACAATTCTCAAGGTTTTCACCTCTCTCTGAATAGCCCTGTGTGAGTAAAACACTGAACGTGGGAAATAAGAAGATGAGTAACAGCCGCGTGGGAAATGCGAAGGGGAGTAACGGCAGCGTGTGGGAAATGAGAAGGGGAGTAACGGCAGCGTGTGGGAAATGAGAAGGAGTAACGGCAGCGCGTGGGAAATGAGAAGGGGAGTAACGGCAGCGCGTGGGAAATGAGAAGGAGTAACGGCAGCGCGTGGGAAATGAGAAGGGGAGTAACGGCGGCGTGTGGGAAATGAGAAGGGGAGTAACGGCAGCGCGTGGGAAATGAGAAGGAGTAACGGCAGCGCGTGGGAAATGAGAAGGAGTAACGGCAGCGCGTGGGAAATGAGAAGGGGAGTAACGGCAGCGCGTGGGAAATGAGAAGGGGAGTAACGGCAGCGCGTGGGAAATGAGAAGGGGAGTAACGGCAGCGCGTGGGAAATGAGAAGGAGTAACGGCAGCGCGTGGGAAATGAGAAGGGAGTAACGGCAGCGCGTGGGAAATGAGAAGGAGTAACGGCAGCGCGTGGGAAATGAGAAGGGGAGTAACGGCAGCGCGTGGGAAATGAGATGGGGAGTAACGGCAGCGCGTGGGAAATGAGAAGGGGAGTAACGGCAGCGCGTGGGAAATGAGAAGGAGTAACGGCGGCGTGTGGGAAATGAGAAGGGGAGTAACGGCAGCGCGTGGGAAATGAGAAGGAGTAACGGCAGCGCGTGGGAAATGAGAAGGGGAGTAACGGCAGCGCGTGGGAAATGAGAAGGGGAGTAACGGCAGCGCGTGGGAAATGAGAAGGGAGTAACGGCAGCGCGTGGGAAATGAGAAGGAGTAACGGCAGCGCGTGGAAATGAGAAGGGGAGTAACGGCAGCGCGTGGGAAATGAGAAGGGGAGTAACGGCAGCGCGTGGGAAATGAGAAGGGGAGTAACGGCAGCGCGTGGGAAATGAGAAGGAGTAACGGCAGCGCGTGGGAAATGAGAAGGGGAGTAACGGCAGCGCGTGGGAAATGAGAAGGGGAGTAACGGCAGCGCGTGGGAAATGAGAAGGAGTAACGGCAGCGCGTGGGAAATGAGAAGGAGTAAAGGCAGCGCGTGGGAAATGAGAAGGGGAGTAAAGGCAGCGTGTGGGAAATGAGAAGGGGAGTAACGGCGGCGCGTGGGAAATGAGAAGGGGAATAAAGGCAGCGGTGATGGACCGTGCCATCGCTTTGGAACTAAAAGTAAAGGTTTTTGTTTCTTCTTTTAGGTTTCACATGGTCACATTTGGTATCAATGTAAAGGCCAGACTCTGACCTGTCCAATGACTCCTCACTTGACCTTGTGAGGTGTAAAAATTAGTGACGCAGGTTTCCAAAGTCCCTCCAGTGCTTTTCGCTGTAGTGCGGCGGTTTAGGTTTTTGATGGAGCAATGCGTATTAATAATGGATTTTGCCATCGCCTCCACACTTGTTGGTGACATGAGGTGGTGAGTTAGTTCAGCAGCAGTGATCACTGTATAATTGAAAAGTAATTAATATTGCTGTGTTAGAAAAAAATATATATATTATTCTCATTAGATAAACCTTGGTGATGTTTGGTCGGAAAGGTCATGCTCTGGTCTTTCCGGTGATACCTCACATGGCCCTGTAGCTGCTATGATCTTTCCCTGTCCTGTCTCTACCTGTGGTGGGATTCCCCAGAGGATCGCGCAGTAGATGCTGCCAGTCCACAAGTTGTCACAATATACAGAGTCCTTTTCAAAGGCTCTGAGTTTCCACTTGCACATATTTTATATTGTACAGCGCCACCGCTGCCGCGTGCTCCACACTGTATCGCACCATTCATTCTTGTTCTTTCTCCCTTATTGAGGTTTGTCCGCACAGAGGATTCACATCACAGGACATAAAGTATTTATGCGCTTACGCGTGTTTATTATTGGGACACGCTATCACGTGTCCAGCGCCCGACTTACCGCTTATCACCACACACACTTTTTTTGCGCTAAAGAATTAATTTTTTTTGTTCCGCTATACAGAACCTGACTGTATGATCCAGAACCCGGCCGCGCTATGCGGAACCCGGCTGCACTATACAGAGTTGGCTGCGCTATGCGGAACCTGGTCTCAAGTAGTGGGTCGCGACCCAAAAGTCGGTCGCGACCAGGGGCAAACTGGGTCGCTGGGCAAGTGCCCACAGAAAGAGGGGTGAGGGAAAAGGAGATTGAAGGGGGGGGAGAGAAAAAGGAGCATGGAAGAGGAGAGATCCCAGCTTGCGCCGGCTGTCTCAGCATGATAGGAACAGACTGGACATTGAACAGGACCTAAGAGTTGCTTTGTCTACCATCACTCCAGACTTTGAGACACTTATTAAGAACGAGAAGCTTCCCCAGCTTTCCCATAAATTCTAATTCATTTAATTTGTTTCAGTTCCAGTTTATTTCATGGATTTTTGCCCCTCCCCCGCGCTCTCGTTTTCACTAGTTCTGTGATTACTGCTTTATCCATTTTGGATTGTTTGTTTATTGTTGACATAATTGTTTAAAACGTTTATCCATTGTAGAATGTTCCGCACATTGTTTTGTGGAATAAATTATAATGTTTCAGAAATTCAATTATTTTTGGGCGCGACTAAATGACCAAGGACAATGGTGGGTCCTGAGGGTCCACAGGTTGAGAACCACTGCGGTTTAGACTGTCTGGGCTTTCCCGGGTCCTCCGCTGTATCTGGAAGGTTCTCTGGTCTCACCTCTCTGTGGTTGATTTGGGGATTTGCCTTTTTATATACGGTTTTGTTTTGTTCTTTTCTTGATGTTAGGGAAAGTTCACAAATGCCCAGAATATCTCTAATAGAACCCCCTCCCGCTCCCAGCTAGGTCCTGGGGGGAGTTTATTTGTACCATACCTGGGTACATTGTGTGACGGAACCGTTCTCTTCCGTCTGTCCTGACTCTCCAGACACCCCTTCCTTGCGGTCAGCCCGGCTACTGGGAGCGCTGTCCTCAGTGCCTCGAGCAGCTTGACCTGCCTGCTTCTGTTCCTCTGCCCTGGAGCCGTTAGGAATTTCCAGAAGGCCGCTCGGTGCCTTCTGATGTTGAGTATATAGTGTAGCATAGTTTGTAATAAAGACACCAGGCACGGCTGTATGCTTTAAAACAGGATTCTCTCTCTCTGAGCTCTGAGAGTTCTCTGCCTTTTAATGAACAAAACGCCACCATTTATGCTGAAGTCCAACAGTCATAATTTGCATAAATGACACACCTCGTCCTACCAATATACTAATTACATTATGTCAGATATTTACAATAAACATTCTTTACAATCATTAGCCTTTAGCTCACACAACATTTGTATAACCTATTGTTCTAACACATAAGATTAAACACAAATACTGTCACAGATCCCTTGAATTAAACATGCAGCTAGATAAGGGGAAAAGCCCTGTTGCATAAATTACACAGTAGTAACGCTTGTTTACTGGATATACAGAAACACATTTACCTACAGGAATATAAGTATTTTTAAAACTAAAGTTATGTCATTTTACACTAAACTAATACCAAACGATGTAAAATATTTAAAAACACACGATATAAATGAATATAAAGTCTCTTGGGGGTTTGAAGCATGGAGCGTTACATCAGCTCCATGACATATGTCCATACAATTAAAATAAGCACAACCGAAAGATAAAGAATAAAAATGGTCTTTAAACATGTCCAGTTTGGGTTCCGCGGCTCGCTGAGGCGAGCCCGATGTCAGCTCCGTGACACATTGTATCCGGGGAGGAGTCCCATGGTTTTATCCCGCACAGATTGGCCGGTGAGGATTCTCTGAGCAAGTGTTGGTGTTGATGGTTCAGGGTGGCCGTCATGTGACCCAGGAGGCTCTGAAACATTTTATCCCCATTATATTATTTTGCCTACAGTTGTGTTCAAAATTATTCAACCCCCACTGAAATTGAGTGTTTTGGCCAGTTTGACATTGATTTTGATCATTCAGTCATCTTGCTTACAATTAAATCAAAGAGGCACGTGTAGGTCAGACAAATATAACATAACATTTATAATGAAATAACCACAAATGTCTTTTCTGTGCTCACATCATTATCAGTTTTATTCAACCCCCAAGTGACATTCAATCTTAGTACTTAGTACAACATCCTTTTACAGTTATAACAGCTTTTAAACGTGAAGCATAGCTTGACACAAGTGTCTTGCAGCCATCTACGGGTATCTTCGCCCATTCGTCATGGGCAAAAGCCTCCAGTTCAGTCACATTCTTAGGCTTGCGCACTGCAACTGCTTTCTTTAAAGGGATACTCTAGGCAACATGACCACCTAAGCTATTTTAGGTGGTCATGATGCCCGGAGTATCCTGCCCTCTGTCCCCCCTCCCTCCGCTCAGCGGTTCAGCTGTAAATGCTGAAAACAGCTGAGAGAGGCGGAGAACTTTACTCCGCCCTCCCAGCTGTCAGTCAGCAGAGCGGGAATCATATTTCCCGCTTCTGCCGACTTTTGCCGAGTAGGAGACGTCATCGCGCTTTCAGCGTGATGACGTCTCTAACTCACCGCAGAAGCTGGCGGCTCCCTCTGAGGGTTAGTCTTGCGCGCAACACTAATCCTCAGAGGGAGCCGGGAGGAAGCCTGCCGATTGGCTGGCTTATGTGAGAGGCGCGCATGCGCACTTCTCACGTAAACCAGAAGCCAAGACGCAGCAAGAAGGACGGGAGCGGAAGAGGAGGGAGGTGAGTATGAAAAAAAAAACAGCGCTGGACACAAGAGGATTTTAGGGTAAGTATTACAGTTACAAGTAAAAAATAAAGATTTATTAAGGGAATAGGGATAGGTTAGGATAAAAAAACGGAGGGGGTGATTTTTGAGTAGAGTGTTCCTTTAAGTCCCACCAGAGGTTCTCAATCGGATTTAAGTCAGGTGACTGCGATGGCCACTCCAAAATGTTCCAGCCTTTAATCTGCAACCATGCTCTAGTGGACTTGGAGGTATGCTTGGGATCATTGTCCTGTTGAAAGGTCCAACGTCTCCCAAGCCTCAGGTTTGTGACGGACTGCATCACATTGTCATCCAATATCTCCTGGTACTGAAGAGAATTCATGGTACCTTGCACACGCTGAAGCTTCCCTGTACCTGCAGAAGCAAAACAGCCCCAAAGCATGATTGACCCCCCGCCATGCTTCACAGTAGGCAAGGTGTTCTTTTCTTCATAGGCCTTGTTCTTCCTCCTCCAAACATAGCGTTGATCCATGGGCCCAAACAGTTCTAATTTTGTTTCATCAGTCCACAGAACACTATCCCAAAACTTCTGTGGTTTGTCCACATGACTTTTGGCATACTGCAGTCGACTCTTCTTATTCTTTGGAGACAGCAAGGGGGTGCGCCTGGGAGTTCTGGCATGGAGGCCTTCATTACGCAGTGTGCGCCGTATTGTCTGAGCTGAAACTTCAGTACCCACATCTGACAAATCTTTTCTCAGTTCCTCAGCAGTCACACGGGGACTTTTCTCCACTCTATGCTTCAGGTAGCGCACAGCAGTCGAAGTCAGCATCTTCTTTCTGCCACGACCAGGTAGCGTTTCAACAGTGCCCTTTGCCTTGAATTTGCGAATGATGCTTCCTATGGTCTCTCTTGGTATGTTTAACATCTTTGCAATCTTCTTATAGCCATTGCCCTTCCTGTGAAGAGTAATCACCTCTTCTCTTGTCTTCCTGGACCATTCTCTTGACTTCACCATGTTTGTAACCACACCAGTAAATGTCTAGAAGGAACTGAGTATCACAGTCATTTTAAAGCTGCCTAATTGGTGCTTATTATGCTTTATTGCTGCTCCATGACATCCACAGGTGTTTTCAATACCTGATTGAAAACACTTGAATGAACCTCTGTTCTTCAGAGTGGTAGTCTTTAAGGGGTTGAATAATTGTGTCAATGAAGAATTCACAAAAGAAACATTTACTACTGTATTACAAAACCAATTGATGTCATTTTAGTTGCATATGGTTCTTTAAAAAGTCCTTGTAGGATTTCATTCTGAATACAATTACAAATGTACACTAAATTCCCTAAAACCCTTTACAGCATTGGGGGTTGAATAATTTTGAACACAACTGTATATATGACATCACAGGGTTGAATGAGAATAATATGGACTGTTCCAGGTCTATACATGTTTGTCTTGCGCCCCCTGCTTCCTGGAATAGCATGCACACTGTGTGTGGTCTGTCCACTAAACAGTGAAGTCATTGGGTGTTTCTTGGGGAGCTCGGCCGATGTGTCCTCCTCGGTGCCTATATTAGTTTTTCAGGGGTCTGTTTGTCCTGTAGATCAGCCAGTCCTCTAACCTGCGCACCCTCTCTCTGGTCCTCCCGCAGGCTGAAAAGAGGCAGCAGCTCGTCGCCGTCATCAACGCCATGGAGGAAACCGCCGCCATGGAACCTCAGAAAGAGGAGAGCAGCCCACCCGCCTCCCAGCAGCCCACCGATCCCGCCTCGCCCACCGTGGCCACCACCCCTGAGCCTGTGGTGGCTGACGCTATGAACAAGGAAGCCTCCAAGCAGGGAGATGAGGAGGCCGAGTATGAGGTGAGGAGGGAGGTCATGGGCCATTGAGGGAAGGGGGGGTATCTCCTGATCTCCAAATATCCCCGCTCCCTCTCATGCATCCACCGGTGTTTTACTTGTCTCTCCCACAGGACGGTCGCGGTTTCGGCATCGGCGAGCTGGTTTGGGGGAAGCTGCGGGGCTTCTCCTGGTGGCCCGGTCGCATTGTGTCTTGGTGGATGACGGGGAGGAGTCGTGCCGCAGAGGGAACACGATGGGTTATGTGGTTTGGGGATGGAAAGTTCTCTGTGGTGAGTGGCCGTTTTGGTTTAGTTTTTAACACGATGATCAGCCGTTCCTCGTAATAACTTTAATCTGTGCCAACATCTCCAGGCACAGTTATGTGGAGGTGTATGTGTCCCACTCGTTATTTGGCCGCAGAGTGGCCTCTCCTGATCTGCTTCTCCAGGGTCCCTCATCGCCACGTCCAACATCTCCAGGCACAGTTACGTATGTGGAGGTGTATGTCTCGCACTCGTTATTTGGCATAAGAGTGTCCTCTCCAGGTCCCTCAACACCATGTCTAACCTCTCCAGGCACAGTTATGTGGAGGTGTATGTGTCACACTCGGTGTTTGGTCGCAGATAGGCCTCTCCCGATCTGCTTCTCCAGGTCCCCCAACACCATGTCTAACGTCTCCTGGCACGGTTATGTGGAGGTGTATGTGTCACACTTGGTGTTTGGTCGCAGATTGGCCTCTCCAGGTCCCTGAACAACACATCGGACATCTTCAGGCACGGTTATGTGGAGGTGTATGTGTCACACTTGGTGTTTGGTCGCAGATTGGCCTCTCCAGGTCCCTGAACAACACATCGGACATCTTCAGGCACGGTTATGTGGAGGTGTATGTGTCGCACTTGGAATTCGGACACAGAGGAGCCTCTCCCAATCTCCTTCTCAGGGTCTCTGATTAAATAAGGAGCGTCATCACGGCCCCATCCTGCTCCGTCATGTGTTTTTTGCGTGGTGTGTGCCGTTAACCCCTCCAATGCTGTTTTACAGGTTTGCGTGGAGAAACTGAATCCACTTAGCTCCTTCGCCAGCTCCTTCCACCAGGCCACGTACAGCAAGCAGCCCATGTACAGGAAGGCCATCTATGAGGTCCTACAGGTATAACATTCAGGGAGAGCTCTTAGATTGTAAACTCTTGAGCAGGAGCCTCTCTTTTGTTCTATTGTGTGCCAGACTTGTTTGTTCATTTTGTGTTTGTTTTGTCTGACCCATTGTACAGCACCGTGGAATATGTTGGTGCTTTATTTATAGTTGCAAATTAAACATGAGAGGTCTCTGATGTGGAGAGTATCCGCAATCCTGACACGGCAATGATTTGTCTTGTTTTGGGTTTAAATTGGGAATGTACACATTATGCACCCCCAAGCAGCCAGTCCCTCTCAATACAGAAACATCGAGAGGCACAGGTTTGATTGGACACTTGTGCGAGTGTTTAGTACCTGGCAGCGCTGCTTCGTTATTTTGTCTAAGGTCCTCACCTCCAGCCAACCTTTCTAATGGCGAATAAGAAATGTAAGGAGCCTATTTTACACGGAGTATTGACATGAGCAGATGTTGAGAATAATCTCCTTTGTTTTGTCTAAGAATGATACAATCCATATGTGAGGAGACGTCCACCATAGCTTCTGTATATCGAGACTTTGGTGAACAATCTCGCTATCGGTGTTGTTTAGTAAGTGTAAATGGGGTTAGGACTAGAGTTACGGTTAGGGTTAGAGTTAAGGCTCGAATTAGGGTTAGGTTTTGACGTTGGGTTTGGGAAAGGGTTAGGATTAGTGTTAAAGTTAGCATTAGGGATAGATGTAAGGTTAGAAAAGTTAGGGTTAGGATTAGAGATTGTGGGTTTAGGATTAGAGTTAAGATTTGAATTAGGGATAGATTTAAGGTTAGGATTAGCGATAGACTGGGTGAGAAATAATGGGGTTGGGGTTAGAAGTAGGGTTAGGATTAGAGTTAAGGCTAGAATTAGATTTAGTCGTTGGGTTTGCTAAAGGGTTAGGGTTAGAGATAGGGCTAGCGTTAGTAGGGGAAGGATTAAGGTTAAAAGGAGGGTTACGGTTTAGGTTGGAAGTAGGGTTAGTATGAGGGGTAGGATTCGAGTTAGGGTAGAGGTAGTGTTAAGGTTAGATTGAGGATGAGCGTTTAGATTGGAAGTAGGGTTAGTAGGAGGGACAGGTTTAGAGTAAGTAATGAGGAATCACAGAAGAGATGTTAGACGTGACATGAGGAGGTATGTATCGGTTACTGGTGTAATATCTCCGTGTCCCTGCAGGTCGCCAGCACACGAGCAAGAAAGGTTTTCCCAACATGCCCTGAGAATGACGAATCAGAAACTTCGAAAGCCATTGAAATCCAGAACAAGCAGATGATCGAGTGGGCGCTCGGAGGATTCCAACCGTCTGGGCCAAAAGGCCTGGAGCCCCCGGAAGGTTCGTTCAGTGTGCGGTAAAGCTTTCGGTCCCTGAGGCCTGGATTGTGTATGTCACGGTTCCCAGATCCCACCACGCAGTACTTAACACCCCACACTCCACAGAGCCCAGAAGCTACCAACAGGGTAGCCGTGAAAGATCTAACTGCCTGGTCCTTAGAATTGGCCAGGAAAACTAGCTAGACAGAAAGGGTTAACAACACAGGGAGTAGTCAGCCGAGCCAGAATCAGGAATACAGAGTTCAGAATGGTCAAATGGAATAGCCGGGTCGATATCAGAGCAGTGGCGTAGTACAAGAAAATGGTCTAGGGCAACAGAAGGCAGAATGGTCAGAAACAAGCAGAGGTCAATAACGGGTTAATTCAATATAGCAGTCAGGTACAAGGAGCTCAGGTATGGATAACCACGATCTGGCAACTGCTGAGAATACACTGAGGGTTTTTAAAGACCTTCACCAGGCCACGCCCCCCACTCAAGCCGCATTATGACGGACAAAATGTTTTTCATATTAATTTATTTTCCCTTCTAAATCAGTCAAAAAAAAGTCAGTCACAAAAACGGACTGTGTGGCCAATACCTTGGCAGTCAGAAAGTACGTCCGTTGTGCACAAAACGCACAGTCCGCACAGAATGCGTTCGTCTGAACCTAGCCTTAGCTGGAGTCTTTTTTGGTGGTTTTAGATTTTGGGGATTAAATTATGAAAAAGTATGTTTTTACCTTTTTTTTTTTTTAATGGTATTTTTACAAAGTCCATTTAATGGCAGGAAAAACAGTGTATAATATGTGTGGGTTAAGGCTAGGGTCAGACGAACGCATTTTTATGTTGTCTGTGAAAAAGTCGTTCGAACGAATGGACGCATTTTTCACAGAATACGCGATAGCGGTCATACTATGCGCATTTTCGTCCGTGATTTTGTACGGATCATCAATAAAAACTTTTGTGTCTGGACGTTAATGTTGGCCGGACATTAGCAGCGTCTGACATCTCCTAATCAGCACACGCCGCTAGCGGACGCAGCGCACTCTGTACGTCAGTACCCGGTCACGTTCTCGAAAAAATGCGTTCATTTTCCATTGCGTTGCGCAGCCGGACTTTTGTGCGACCGTACTTCGTATATTGGCTGTCATTGCCCGTCATCTGCTGCTAGTGCGGCCGTGATTAAGTGCGCCAGAACGCGCGTTCGCACTGCCTCAGTCTGACCCTAGCCTAAATAAACGAGTAAGAGGAAAATTTTACCTAAAGATGAACAGCTCAGAAACGTAAAAACAGCAGCGGGCACTAAAGGACGGATTCGCGTAAAACCGCCCGGTCCCTAAGGGGTTAAACAATGGCAAATGACAACAAAAGAATGCTGCTACAAATTTGTTAATAGATAAACACACGACACTAATATTATTAGAATAAATGACTGAGCAATATACACTTGTAGCTGGTATTAATTAGTATATTAATTATTAGTACAGAATAATATCAAAAACTAAATAGAGGTTAATTAAACACTAATACAAAAGCTAAATAGTAAATTAATACTTTACCGAGTCAAGCTTCATCATTCTGGATATAATTCTGATTTGGGGTCTCATTTGCAAGAGGCTTCCCTCTCTCCCCTTTCCTGCTTCTCCGGGACATTAAATAATTCTTGACTTTTATATCATTCCAATCATTTTCATACCATGAGATAATGCTGGCGGCCAGGCAATCCCAGGTACAATGAATATTCTCATGCTTGGAAGCTATAAATGGTCTTGCAATCAGATAACAGTTACAACCATCTGGTTTCCTCTTGCATCTTATCTCCCCATTGTTAATTGTTAGTAGATCCTGAGATCACTGATGTCTCACAGATACCACACTAAACAAGACTAAACTAAGATCATGAGAAGCAACAGTAATATCTGATCGATTATTTCTACATATGGGGTTTATAGATTGTATTTTATCACAGTAACCCGCTCTCGCCAGCATAACCCGCTCTCGCCAGCGGAACCCGCTCTCGCCAGCATAACCCGCTCTCGCCAGCATAACCCACTCTCGCCAGCGGAACCCGCTCTCGCCAGCGGAACCCGCTCTCGCCAGCGTAACCCGCTCTCGCCAGCGGAACCCAGTCTCGCCAGCGTAACCCACTCACACCAGCGCCTCCCTGTGATTGTGTGATGATTTGTGTTTGGAGCCTGTGATTGCTTTACTCCTGAAACAACTGAGGCGCGCATCTCCCACGATTGCTCTCACAGGGTGACGTTGGCCGCTCTCTGTGTGTGTGTGACACCACTAGTGACCAGCAGCTGGGAAATTCAAAATCCCGGCTGCTGGAGATGCAGGGTGGGGAGGAGGAAACTGCCCAACTTCACCCAGAGATTACACTAGATCAGAGCTTGGGGGGGGGGGACCCCTCCCATCCTGGCCACGTTAAAACAATAAAGTTTATAGGATGAGCGAAGCGTCCCTTTAATATAGTGTCATAAAATGTGTTTTTGTTGTCTTACACCCAGAGGAATATACAGAAAACACTCAAACGTTTCACGCTGACATGTTGCCCTCTTTAGTTCTATATAGAATCTGCCATGTTTTCCTATTGGCCTCTCCATACAGAAAGCCTCAGCTCCCTCTAGCGTGTCATCAGCAACCGCTAATGGTATGTGATCCAGGAGATGCCGTTATTGTCTCTATGACTAACAGGGCTTCAAGGTGGAGTTTAATGTTGATTGACAGGGTTGAGTAATATTTGATTTATAGGTTTCAGGGTGGGGCTTCAGGCTGATTGACGGGGTCTGGGTGGAACTACAGGATGATTGACTTTGTTTCTCGGGGGCTTCAACCTGATTGTTCGAGTTCCTTGATGGGGTTCAGACTGATTTACAGGGTTCCTGGATGGGGGTTCAGACTGATTGATAGGTATCTGGGTGAAGTTTCAGGATGATTGACAGGTTTCTGGGTGGAGCTTCAAACTGACTGGTTTCTGGGTGGAGTTTCAGGATGATTGGCAGGTTTCTGGGTGTAGCTTCAGGATGACTGGCAGGTTTCTGGGTGGAGCTTCAGACTGACTGGTTTCTGGGAGGAGTTTCAGTATGATTGGCAGGTTTCTGGGTGGAGTTTCATGATGATTGACAGGTTTCTGGGTGGAGTTGCAATCTCTGCTTTAAAGCTCTGTTGAAAGAAGGCTGGGCGTGTAGTGGCAGATTCCTGGCAGCGACCCAGCCTCAGTAAACTGGTGTCCCTGTCTGTAAGCCTGTCATTCCGCTGGCCGAGATTTAGCATGGCGGGTTTAGGAATGCTGGTTCATTGTGTTCTTATCATTTGCAGAGGAGCGCAACCCATACAAAGAGGTGTATACGGAGATGTGGGTGGAACCCGAAGCTGCAGCGTATGCCCCACCTCCTCCCGCCAAGAAGCCCCGCAAAAGCACAGAGAAGCCCAAGGTCAAGGAGGTCAAAGAGATCATTGATGAGCGCACTCGAGGTATGCTGGCTTTATGGATTGAAGGTATGGTTTGTTCAACTTCAGGCTGCCACAAATGGAACTATACTGAGGGATCTCCCAAAGAGAGCAGGTGTGGGACTTAACATAGGGATTTTGTGGGATCTAACAAAAAAGATCATATGGGATCTAGCAGAGGAAGATCATGTGGGATCTAACAGAGTGTGTTAATGTGTGTGAGTTTCCAGAGGGAAAGTCTGAGGGATCTACTAGTCAGTGCAAGGGATCTACCAGATGTATTGTGCACATACTGTGTTATTTGAGAGATCTAGTAGAAGGATCCGGTCTCACTGGGATCAGAGGGTTTGTGTGTTGGCTCTGCTAAGGGCCGCCGCAGTGCATTGCATCTGGTAGATGTTCCGCGTGTGTGTAGGATTACTGGAGGGATCGTGCGCGGGATCCAGTAGGGGAGCAGGGTGAGAGTCTATGTGTAGGCTCTGTGTTTTCTGATCGCTGCCGGGATGTACAACGCTGCTGTATCCACTCACTGAAACCTAACATCGGTTTCGTCTTTGCAGAGCGGCTGGTCTTCGAGGTGAGGGAGAAGTGCAGGAATATAGAAGGTGAGGAAACACTCCAGAAATGATCCTTTTCTGGGCATTTGCCGCTCGCTGGCGTTACCGGCTGCTGACTGACTTTGCACCGGCTGCGTATCATTCACACAATCCCCAACTCCATCACCTACTGGTCTGCGCTGCTTGTTTAATGCTCTTAAAATGCGTAACCAGGCGCGGCAGCGGATCGGGTCGCTGTTATCCAGGCGCGGCAGCGGATCCGGTCGCTGTTATCCAGGTGCGGCAGCAGATCGGGTCGCTGTTATCCAGGTGCGGCAGCGGATCGGGTCGCTGTTATCCAGGTGCGGCAGCGGATCGGGTCGCGGTTATCCAGGCGCGGCAGCAGATCTGGTCGCTGTTATCCAGGTGCGGCAGCAGATCTGGTCGCTGTTATCCAGGTGCGGCAGCGGATCGGGTCGCTGTTATCCAGGTGCGGCAGCGGATCGGGTCGCTGTTATCCAGGCGCGGCAGCGGATCGGGTCGCTGTTATCCAGGCGCGGCAGCAGATCCGGTCGCTGTTATCCAGGTGCGGCAGCAGATCGGGTCGCTGTTATCCAGGTGCGGCAGTGGATCGGGTCGCTGATATCCAGGAGCGGTAGCGGTTCGGGTCGCTGTTATCCAGGCGTGGCAGCGGTTCGGGTCGCTGTTATCCAGGCGCGGCAGCGGTTCGGGTCGCTGTTATCCAGGCGCGGCAGCGGATCGGGTCGCTGTTATCCAGGTGCGGCAGCGGATCGGGTCGCTGCTATCCAGGCGCGGCAGCGGATCGGGTTGCTGTTATCCAGGCGCGGCAGCGGTCCGGGTCGGTGTTTTCAAGGCGTGGCAGCGGATCGGGTCGCTGTTATCCAGGTGCGGCAGCGGTTCGGGTCGCTGTTATCCAGGCGCGGCAGCGGATCAGGTCGCTGTTATCCAGGTGCGGTTCGGGTCGCTGCTATCCAGGCGCGGCAGCGGTTCAGGTCGGTATTTCAAGGCGTGGCAGCGGATCGGGTCGCTGTTATCCAGGCGTGGCAGCGGATCGGGTCGCAGTTATCCAGGCGCGGCAGCGGATCGGGTCGCTGTTATCCAGGCGCGGCAGTGGATTGGGTCGCTGTTATTCAGGTGTGGCAGCGGATCTCTGAGGAGCATGGCTGGAATCTGTTTCTCCTTTTCCACTGTCATTTCTGCCACCCTCCATGATTCCCGCCTGGTGGATGTCAGCCTCGCGTGTCGCTGTGATGATGATGCGCATTGCGCGGCTCTGACATCTGATCATGATGTCATATTCTTCCTTCTTGTCCCCCAGATATCTGCATTTCCTGCGGCAGCTTGAACGTCAGTCTGGAACACCCTCTGTTCAACGGCGGGATGTGCCAAAACTGCAAGGTAACACCAGCAGTGCTATCCTGATGCCACCGGCCCAGGCGTTGTGTGAAGGGGCTGATCCTGACCTCACTTTTATATATATTAAGCAGGAGTACAGGCTGCGGCGCGCCTCATACTAAAGACAGTACAGGCTGCGGCGCGCCTCATACTAAAGACAGTACAGGCTGCGGCGCGCCTCATACTAAAGACAGTACAGGCTGCGGCGCGCCTCATACTAAAGACAGTACAGGCTGCGGCGCGCCTCATACTAAAGACAGTACAGGCTGCGGCGCGCCTCATACTAAAGACCGTACAGGTTGCGGCGCGCCTCATTCTAAGGACAGTATAGGCTGTGGTGCGCCTCATACTAAAGACAGTACAGGCTGCGGCGCGCCTCATACTAAAGACAGTACAGGCTGCGGCGCGCCTCATACTAAAGACAGTACAGGCTGCGGCGCGCCTCATACTAAAGACCGTACAGGTTGCGGCGCGCCTCATTCTAAGGACAGTATAGGCTGTGGTGCGCCTCATGCTATGGACAGTACAGGCTGCGGCGCGCCTCATTCTAAAGACAGCTCCAGGGCCGTGCTGGACGGTGGCATCGTCAGATGCTCGGGAATCACATTTAATTCCATGTCTGTCTCTGCAAAGCCACCCCTGCTGCATACATTATAAACCAGAACATTGAGGGTTAAACTGTAAGGGGTGCCTGACCCGGGATGTAATGGGTGACAGTGCCGTGATGTAAACATGTCGGAGCGCTCCGTCACACTCCATGCTAATGCATCCCCGATAAGGTCATTCTGCCAGTCCCACCTCATTCAGCACACACGGGGTTACTGCACCTGGAAGCCTCCCCCCCCATACATAGCCCCCCGCCCCCATACGCAGCTGCTTCTGTCACAGATACCAAACCTGTTACTTTATATCCAAGGATTTACACGTTCTGATCCTCGGGGGCGGTGCTCTCTGACCCCTCTGTTCCTCTGCCCGTATCTCTCCTCCCTGTGATACTGTAACCTCAGGGTATCTTTTTCTCTGTATTGTGCTGATGATTTTCTTGAGCCAATCAGTGTCCTGGAAGCCCTCCCCTCTTTTAGGGACGTCCTCCTCACCTGTCCCAATGCAAAGTGAATGGATGACATCACAGATCACTTCTTGGAGTATGATCGTCCCAGGATTATTAATAGCTGCGAGATACCCCCTCCCCCTATGGGGGACCCTCCCCCCTTTCTCCGATCATAATGGGTCTCTGGCTGGAGGAAAAGGAAACCATTAACCATATTATTTGTTATTGATTACCGGGTTTGGTTCTGGCATGACTGTGCCCGCTGTGTCCGTCTCTGCCGTTACCGTGACCTGTTGTGACTGTCTCTGCCGGCACTGTGACCCGCCATGTCTGTCTCTGTCGGCAGAACTGCTTCCTGGAGTGTGCCTATCAGTACGATGACGACGGCTACCAATCCTACTGCACTATATGCTGCGGCGGCCGCGAGGTGCTGATGTGCGGCAACAACAACTGCTGCAGGTGAGAGCTTTACCGTATGGGCTGCGAGTTAATGCGCGGAAATACCAGCAGCTGTGACACGCATTAGCACTGTGTATGTGTGGCATAATCACTGTGTGGCATTATCACTGTGTGCGTGTGTGGCAGTATCACTGTGTGTGTGTGTGGCAGTATCACTGTGTGCATGTGTGGCAGTATCACTGTGTGCGTGTGTGGCATTATCACTGTGTGTGTGTGGCATTATCTGTGTGGCATTATCACTGTGGGTGTGTGGCATTATCACTGTGGGTGTGTGGCATTATCCCTGTGCGTGTGTGTGGCATTATCACTGTGTGTGGCATTATCACTGCGTGTGTGTGTGTGGCATTATCACTGTGTGTGGCATTATCACTGTGTGTGTGTGTGTGGCATTATCACTGCGTGTGGCATTATCACTGCTTGTGTGTGTGGCATTATCCCCTGTCATGCCTCAGCGGCTGTTGCGGTCCCGGCGTCCCTCCCCGCGGCTCCGGGGTCGGCGTCTTCCCCGCATCCTGTTCCTGCGCTGTATGCGCGCCGCCGGCGGCTCCGGATTTAGCCCCTCCTGCGGCGCGACGTCATCACATCCCTCGATGCCCTTTCATGGTTCTGCTTGTCTGACCCTTAAGTGCTTGCATTATTTTCTCTTTGACGGATATTCTGTGTATGACCTGGCTTTCTATTTTGACTTGTGTACCTCCAAACCCCTGGACTCAGCTATTGATACTCGACTCTGCTTCTTGCCTGTCCCTTACTTTGGCTCATATTTACCACTCCTTACTTACCTGTCTGAAACACCAGCCACTCTAAGGACTGGTTCCTGTCCTCGTGAGTCCCTGCCTTATAGGTTCACCTCTAGTATTTGCGGAACCCAGCCATTACAAGGACTGGTACCGTATCTAGGATTTTGGTCACCTATTGCTTTATTGGTACTATTGAAGTACACCTTTCACTTTACGTGTGTTGGCCTGGCATCTGATTCACCCCTCGCTAATTGCATAACCCAGCCAACTCAAGGACTGGTATCACAATTAGCATTCGGGCCTTCTGTTATTTTATAGGGCTGACCGCTTTTATACCCTCGGGTACGTGAGTGTGCCTGACATCCCCGCGTGTGTGTGGCATTATCACTGTGTGTTATTATCACTTTGGGTGTGGCATTATCACTGTGCGTGTGGCATTATCACTGTGCGTGTGGCATTATCACTGTGCGTGTGGCATTATCACTGTGCGTGTGGCATTATCACTGCGTGTGTGTGTGGCATTATCACTGCGTGTGTGTGTGTGGCATTATCACTGCGTGTGCGTGTGGCATTATCACTGCGTGTGCGTGTGGCATTATCACTGCGTGTGTGTGTGGCATTATCACTGCGTGTGTGTGTGGCATTATCACTGCGTGTGTGTGTGTGGCATCATCACTGTGTGTGTGTGGCATTATCACTGTGTGTGTGGCATTATCACTGTGTGTGGCATTATCACACTGGTGTGTGTGTGACATTATCAAACTGGTGTGTGTGTGGCATTATCACTGTGCGTGTGTGTGGCATTATCACGGTGTGTGGCATTATCAGTGTGCGTGTGTGTGTGTAGCATTATCATCGTGTGTGGCATTATCAGTGTGTGTGTAGCATTATCCATGTGTGTGTGTGGCATTATCACTGCGTGCGTGTGTGGCTTTATCACTGCGTGCGTGTGTGGCTTTATCACTGCGTGCGTGTGTGGCTTTATCACTGTGTGTGTGTGGCATTATCACTGTGTGTGTGTGTGGCATTATCACTGCGTGCGTGTGTGGCTTTATCACTGTGTGTGTGTGGCATTATCACTGTGTGTGTGTGTGGCATTATCACTGTGTGTGTGGCATTATCACTGTGTGTGTGGCATTATCACTGTGCGTGTGTGTGGCATTATCACTGTGAGTGGCATTATCACTGCATGTGTGTGTCGCATTATCGCAGTGTGTGGCATTATCACTGTGCGTGTGTGTGGCATTATCACTGTGTGGCATTATCAGTGTGTGTGTGTGTAGCATTATCAGTGTGTGTGAGTAGTATTATCTGTGTGTGTAGCATTATCAGTGTGTGTGAGTAGTATTATCAGTGTGTGTGGCATTATCTGTGTGTGTGTGTGGCATTATTAGTGTGCGTGTGTGTGGCATTATCACTGTGTGGCATTATCACTGCTTTTGAGGCATTATCACTGCGTGTAGATGTGTGGCATTATCACTCTGTGTGGCATTATCACTGTGTGTGTGTGGCATTATCACTGTGTGTGTGTGGCATTATCACTGTGTGTGGCATTATCACTCTGTGTGTGGCATTATCACTGTGTGTGTGGCATTATCACTGTGTGTGTGGCATTATCACTGTGTGTGGCATTATCACACTGGTGTGTGTGTGACATTATCACACTGGTGTGTGTGTGGCATTATCACTGTGCGTGTGTGTGGCATTATCACGGTGTGTGGCATTATCAGTGTGCGTGTGTGTGTGTAGCATTATCATCGTGTGTGGCATTATCAGTGTGTGTGTAGCATTATCCATGTGTGTGTGTGTGGCATTATCACTGCGTGCGTGTGTGGCTTTATCACTGTGTGTGTGTGGCATTATCACTGCGTGCGTGTGGCATTATCACTGTGTGTGTGTGTGGCATTATCACTGTGTGTGGCATTATCACTGTGTGTGTGGCATTATCACTGTGGCATTATCACTGTGCGTGTGTGTGGCATTATCACTGCGTGTGTGTGGCATTATCACTGTGAGTGGCATTATCACTGCATGTGTGTGTCGCATTATCGCGGTGTGTGGCATTATCACTGTGCGTGTGTGTGGCATTATCACTGTGTGGCATTATCAGTGTGTGTGTGTGTAGCATTATCAGTGTGTGTGAGTAGTATTATCAGTGTGTGTGGCATTATCTGTGTGTGTGTGGCATTATCATTGTGCGTGTGTGTGGCATTATCACTGTGTGGCATTATCACTGCTTTTGAGGCATTATCACTGCGTGTAGATGTGTGGCATTATCACTCTGTGTGTGGCATTATCACTGTGTGTGTGTGGCATTATCACTGTGTGTGTGTGGCATTATCACTGTGTGTGTGGCATTATCACTGTGTGTGTGTGGCATTATCACTGTGTGTGTGGCATTATCACTGTGTGTGTGGCATTATCACTGTGTGTGTGTGGCATTATCACTCTGTGTGTGGCATTATCACTGTGTGTGTGTGGCATTATCACTCTGTGTGTGGCATTATCACTGTGTGTGTGTGGCATTATCACTGTGTGTGTGTGGCATTATCACTCTGTGTGTGCACGTGTCTGGCATTATCACGGTTATATAAAGACAAATGTCAGATATGCCTTTTTATTAATCAATAAGTCACAGTTTTTGGGGTTTATTACAAGACAGTGTCATGGCGGCTTTCCGTTACCTCAGACAATCCTCTCACACACACAGATAGGGCGGGGCTTTCTTCCACTGACAGCATCCTCTCATCTCTCTCGTGTACAGGTTGGGGGCGGGGCTTCAGCACAAGTAGCATCATATGTTCTCAATTACATAGCCGCTCCACCACATCCCTTTCCTTCCCAAGAATGAAAACAATAAATAATAATAAAAAATAAATAAATAAAAAAATAGATCTTGATACATTTAAAAACATATGCAAATAACATATATACACATGTCTTTTTCTTTTTTTCCTTTTCTTTTCTTCATTTCTTTCAATCTTTTGTTTCTTTACCTCTCTTTCCTTAGCCATTTCTGCCCTTTTTAGTTCACGAGAATGCGCTGAATAGTCTCTAATCTTTTCAGTACTTTGGTATCGATCTGGTGGTGATCTAATTCTAGTAGATTGTCTTTGGACAGAGACTTCATTACTAGCTTGTATTGTAGCTTCATTCCTGGCTTCTTCTAGATGATCCGTTTCAGTACTTGTTGGGTTGTGAACGGTATGGATCGTGCCACACTCCATGCCAAATATCTTCTGGTTTTTCACGTTGAGTTTCAACCTTTGATATATTATTGTTGCGCTTCCTTATTTGATTAAGATGTCTTCTCACCGATATTCCATTCTCAAATGTCACAGAATACATTCTTGTGTCCAGTAATCCAGAGACAATTTCTGGTAACCATCTTGTTAATTGAGAATCAAAATTTTTAACCCAAACAAAGTCTCCTTTTTTAAAAAATGCAAAAAGATTTTCTTAGGATTTCCTCTTGTTTCTCAACTACTCCAAATGCAACAGAATCATCATGTTTTGGTACAAAAAGTTCTAATCTTGTTTTTAATTTTCTTACCAGCAGGAGCATAGCCAGTGCTAACCCTGTTGTTGGGTGCTGCGTATTCCGATAATGAACGAGAAAAAGCTCTAGGGATTCTTGTTTGTTTGCACCCATGACTTCTGTTGTTCTTAGGTATGCTTTTAAGGTTCGCACAAACATCTCAGCCTGACCATTTGACTGAGGGTGATACGGAGCAGTTGTTAACTGTTTAATTCCATTCTCAGCTAGAAATGCTTTAAATTCTGTAGAAACAAACTGCGGACCATTGTCTGTTACCAATGTATCTGGTAATCCAAACTGAGAAAATAATTTCCTTAGTACTTTTATTGTATTTGTTGAGGTCGTTGTTGACATAGGTATTACTTCTGGCCATTTAGAATGTGCATCAATTATGACCAAATATGTTTGACCTGAAACTGGTCCTGCAAAGTCGACATGTAGTCTTGAACACGGCTTTTCTGCCAATGGCCAAGCTTGTATGCAAGATTTCGGAGGGTTTCTGTACACCTGGTTGCAACCATTATAATTCTTCACATATTTTTCTATGTATATATCCATTCCAGGCCACCAGAAATGACTTCTAGCTTTTTGTTTCATCATTACAATTCCAGGATGTCTGATAGCTGGAAAATTCTGCCTCAGCTTGATGTGTGTCCGTAATCTTCTATTCTCTAACTGAACTATCTCTCCGTAACAAAATAACTCCTGGTCTACCATAGAGAAGGAAGAAACTGGAAATAATCACACAAGACACAAAGTTTTCCTTCGCTTCGCTCTCCCTTCGTGTATTTTGGTTACATGGGCTTATATACATTACATGACATTTCAATATCCTAACACCTACTAAAATGCCTACAGCAGCATAGTAACCACTTGGCTGCTAATGACGCGCTCAGCGCGTCCTGCCAAGTGTTTCTCCTGTGCTACGGACGCGCTGAGTGTGTCCTAGCACAGGAGGCAGCAATCAGTTGGGATTCCGGCTGATTGCTGGTCCCCCGGTGCGGGCTAGCATGTCAGCCCGGGACCCTGGGGGGGAAGATGGATGTCATTGCGGCGGCGCAAGGGGTTAATGTTGCTGGATCTGCCAGAGCATGGCCTTTCCAACGATACCAAACCTGACCATGTAAAAGTAAAAAATAAAAATAATAAAATATTTTAAAAAAAAAATAAACAAGTTTTTTTTTTCTTTGTAGTGTTAATGCAGCAATATTGTTCCCATTTCAATTATAATGTGAACAATGATGCTGCACTAACAATTTTTGTATGCGGTGCGTTTGTTAAAAATAACGTAATTTTCCCCCAAACAAAATGTAACGAGACCCCATTTCTAATTTTTTTAACAAGCGCAACTCATACAAAATATAACCGCAAATGCTCGCATGTTAAAATGTGAAAAAAAACACTTTGTAAATTATTGAAAATTCTAATTTGATTGCATTTTTTGTTATAATATACAGACAGGACATGACGTATACATATAATAATGATATATTATGAATCTGCTGAGTCTGCCGGAAAGAACGATATATAACATGTGTGGGTCATATAATAAAATAAGGCTTCAAAACGCGGTTAAACATGATGAGCGAAACCGCTAAAAATGACCTCCGCACAGAGGTGTGAAATTCCTCAGCAGCGAAAGGGTTAAAAGTTAAAATACAGATTAACACAAAGATAAAACATATTTGCAGTTTCATAACTTTCCTAATGTTTCATTATTTAACAAGAAGGAACATATTTTTCCTTCTGGACCATTTACTCCCTCTTTTCTCGCCTCCGCCCTTATCTCGGGTGTGCTTTAAGACATTTAGACATGACAGCAGATTCTTAGGTGAGATGTATTTCTAAACTGTCAGCTTGGTCATAGAATGCTAATTAGAGCAAAGTTCACTGAAGGCATATAGCATTTTAATTATGTCATATATTTTCATAGCTGCCTGATCGTGATAGGTAAATCCCATCAATGTCCTTCGTGTTAAACATTCAGAGTCTCTTCTTTCAGTTTATCAGGGATGATGACTCTAGATCCCCACACAACACAATCATCCAATAATATGATTTCCAGCCATCTGTTAAAATACGCTTTCAGTTCTTTTTCTACTGATCTGGGTTGTCCTCGTTCAGTATATATCTTTATTTTCTTTAACACTGCATCACATTTTGTTTCTTTGCTTATGTTAGCAACCGCTATTGAAGCAATATCTCGTAGGCAGTGTTTCACTTCTTTTGTTGTATAAAGTGTTTTTACTGTAGGTATTGGTAATCATGAAAAAGCATCTGCGTTACCATGGTCCTTATGAGATCGATATCTAATGTCGTAAACCTAGCCACGTAAAAATAGAGCACCTCTCTGTAACCGGCTAGCTGTAGTTATTGAAATTCCTTTGCTTTGGTTGAAAATTGATAATAAGGGCTTGTGATCAGTTATC
Source organism: Leptobrachium leishanense (assembly GCA_009667805.1). Classification (NCBI taxonomy): domain Eukaryota; kingdom Metazoa; phylum Chordata; class Amphibia; order Anura; family Megophryidae; genus Leptobrachium; species Leptobrachium leishanense. The sequence goes on along the minus strand of CM019066.1, from coordinate 59,145,976 downwards.
AATGTAAATTTCCGTCCATACAAATAAATATTGAATTTTTTTATGGCCCATACTATGGCCAAAGCTTCTCAATCTATTTGTGCATAGGTGTTTTTCAGTCTGAGTGAGTGATCTAGAAGCAAATGCTATTGGTCTTTCTGTTCCATCAGGCATAATGTGTGACGGCACAACTCCCAGGACATATGGTGAGACGTTACATGCTACTGTGATATGTTTGGACATGTCATAATGTATTAAGACCCGAGATGACAAAATTTAATTCCTTTGTGTTTTTGAAAGCTTCTCACATAGGTGTCCAGATCCACTTAGCCTTGGTATCCAACAGCCTCTGCAAAGGATATAATGTCTCGGACAAATTAGGCAGAAAAGAATGATAATTCAGTATAGCAAGATATGATGGTAACGATTGTATGTTCCTTGGTCTTGGTGCTTGGGTTAAAGCCCTTATTTTCTCTTCTGATGTATGGATGACTTCTTTATCCACAATGTGAGCACAAAACTCCAGCCTTTCCTTGAAAAATTCACACTTTGGTAAATAGATTTTTAGACCAAATTTCTCCAAATTTTGCAAAACTTTCTCCACATTTTCTTTATGTTCTCTATCAATCTTTCCGGTTATTAACATTTCATCCAATAAGCATGATGTATGAGGAATGCCATTTAAAACCTTATCCATTGTCTTATGCCATATAGCTGGTGCTGACGCTGCCCCAAACACCAACCGATTGTACCTGAACAGTCCCTTGTGAGTGTTAGTTGTGACCATTTCTCTCGAATTTGGATGAACTTACATCTGGAGATGAGGTTTGCTTATGGTCAATTTTAGTAAAACTTTTTCCTCCTGATAAATGTGAAAAAATAGCTTCTGATTTCGGTAATGGATGCTTCTCGATTTCAATTTGCTCATTTAATGGTCTAAAATCTCCACAGATTCTGATATCACCATTACGTTTGCGCACAGGTGCTATAGGTGAAGCCCAATCACTATGATCCACCTTAGATATGATGCCGGCATCCAGTAGGTGTTCTAGCTCCCTCTCTACAGAATCTCTAATTGCAAAAGGAACTGGGCATGGCTTACAAAATTTTGGATTTTCCCCCGTTTTTAATAGCAATTCTGCTTGATGGTTCCTCAGTTTTCCCAAGCTTGAGTCCTAAAAACTGATGAGTATTTTATTTTTAGTGATATGATCCAAATATCATTTTCACTATCTTTGTCCCTTTCCAAAGGATTGCATGAATGCTTTGGAAATCCACCATTTTGAATTCCTTTAGCCAATCTCTTCCCAGCAATGGTGGTCCTCCTTTTTGCAATATATATATATATATATTCTCTTTTTCTGTTTTCCAAAAGTTACATCCACAATTGCAAAACCTAATGGATGTAGTATTACGCGTGAATATGTTTGTAACCAAATTGAGGTTGGCCTAAGTCTCCTAAAAATACTAAGCTTCTTTCAATCTCTACTGCAGCTCCATAGTCCAGAGTCATTTTTATTTGTTTTCCATCTATAAGCAATGAAATGTCCATATCTTTGTTATCATCTGTTACTCTGTGAAGTGGTAATTGGTCATAATTCGTATCATCCTCCTGTTGATTAAAAGTCATATGATATGTCTGTTTTTGTATCTTGTTTTGAGCTTTTGAAAATGTCTTTGTTTTACATACTTTTTGTATATGACCATATTTGCCACAATTACAGCCAGGTGCAGAAATATTGGGACATCGACACAATTCTAACATCCTTGGCTCTATACATCACCACAACGGAGTTGGAATGAAACAAACACAGTGTGCTTTAACTGCAGACTGTCATATTTAATTTGAGGGTATGTACTTACAGCAGTTTGCAGATGTGCCTCCCACTTGTTAAGGGACCAAAAGTAATGGAACAGAATACTAATCATAAATCAAACTTTCCCTTCTTAATACTTAGTTGCAAATCCTTTGCAGTCAATCACAGCCTGAAGTCTGGAACGCATAAACATCACCAGACGCTGGGTTTCATCCCTGGTGATGCTCTGCAAGGCCTCTGGCCATTGCATAACATTCCACTTCTGTCTTTGCTTGCTTTTGCAGTATGCTTTGGGTCATTGTCCATCTGCACTGTGAAGCGCCGTCCAATGAGTTCTGCAGCATTTGGCTGAATGTGAGCAGATAATATTGCCCGAAACACTTCAGAATTCATCCTGCTGCTTTTGTCAGCAGTCACATCATCAATAAATACAAGAGAACCAGTTCCATTGGCCGCCATACATGCCCACGACATGACACTACCACCACCATGCTTCACTGATGAGGGGGTATGCTTAGACTCATGAGCAGTTCCTTTCCTTCTCCATACTTTTCTCCTCCCATCACTCTGGTACAAGTTGATCTTGGTCTCATCTGTCCATTGGATCTTGTTCCAGAACTGTGAAGGCTTTGTTAGGTGTTGTTTGGCAAACTCTAATCTGGCCTTCCTGTTTTTGAGGCTCACCAATGGTTTACATCTTGTGGTGAACCCTCTGTATTCACTCTGGTGAAGTCTTCTCTTGATTGTTGACTTTGACACACATACACCTACCTCCTGGAGAGTGTTTTTGATCTGGACAACTGTTGTGAAGGGTGTTTTCTTCACCAGGGAAAAGAATTCTTCGGTCATCCACCACAGTTGTTTTCCGTGGTCTCCCGGGTCTTTTGGTGTTGCTGAGCTCACCGGCGCGTTCCTTCTTTTTGAGAATGTTCCAAACAGTTGTTTTGGCCACGCCTAATGTTCTTGCTATCTCTCTGATGGGTTTGTTTTGTTTCTTCAGCCTAATGATGGCTTGCTTCACTGATAGTGAAAGTTCTTTGGATCTCATCTTGAGAGTTGACAGCAACAGATTCCAAATGCAAATAGCACACTTGAAATGAACTCTGGGCCTTTTATCTGCACATTGTAATTGGGGTAATGAGGGAATATCACACACCTGGCCATGGAACAGCTGAGAAGCCAATTGTCCCATTATCTTTGGTCCCATAACACACATCTGCAAACTGCTGTAAGTCCTACACCGTTCACCTGAGTTGAATGTACATACCCTCAAATTAAAGCTGACAGTCTGCAGTTAAAGCACATTGTGTTTGTTTCATTCCAACTCCATTGTGGTGGTGTATAGAGCCAAAGATGTTACAATTGTGTCCATGTCCCAATATTTCTGCACCTGACTGTATAACACTGAATTTCTCTGAATTTCCATATTGAAGGCGTATGATTTTGAGCAGCAAATCTGAAACATGAAGTGTTGTTTTGTTATGAATTTTGTGTTCTATATGTTTTAGGCCGGGTCGCTGACATTTTATATATTTCTTCCTGTTTAATTTCTGCGTTTGCTGCTACATGAGCATGTAGTAACAGTGTATCTCTGGCTGCCAGTCATGTAGTAACAGTGTATCTCTGGCCGCCAGTCATGTAGTAACGGTGTATCTCTGGCCGCCAGTCATGTAGTAACAGTGTATCTCTGGCTGCCAGTCATGTAGTAACGTTGTATCTCTGGCCGCCAGTCATGTAGTAACGGTGTATCTCTGGCCGCCAGTCATGTAGTAACGGTGTATCTCTGGCCGCCAGTCATGTAATAACGGTGTATCTCTGGCCGCCAGTCATGTAGTAACGGTGTATCTCTGGCCGCCAGTCGTGTAGTAACGGTGTATCTCTGCCAGTCATGTAGTAACGGTGTATCTCTGCCAGTCATGTAGTAACGGTGTATTTCTGGCCGCCAGTCATGTAGTAACGGTGTATCTCTGGCCGCCAGTCATGTAGTAACGGTGTATCTCTGGCCGCCAGTCATTGTAGTAATAACGGTGTATCTCTGGCCGCAGTCATGTAGTAACGGTGTATCTCTGGCCGCCAGTCATGTAGTAACGGTGTATCTCTGGCCGCCAGTCATTGTAGTAACGGTGTATCTCTGGCCGCCAGTCATGTAGTAACGTGTATCTCTGGCCGCCAGTCATGTAGTAACGGTGTATCTCTGGCCGCCAGTCATGTAGTAACGGTGTATCTCCGGCCGCCAGTCATGTAGTAACGGTGTATCTCTGGCCGCCAGTCATGTAGTAACGGTGTATCTCCGGCCGCCAGTCATGTAGTAACGGTGTATCTCTGGCCGCCAGTCATGTAGTAACGGTGTATCTCTGGCCGCCAGTCATGTAGTAACGGTGTATCTCTGGCCGCCAGTCATGTAGTAACGGTGTATCTCTGGCCGCCAGTCATGTAGTAACGGTGTATCTCTGGCTGCTCCATACTCACAGTAATCTCAGTAGCTCTGTGTAAAGTTAAGTTTTTTGGGTTAATAATCTCTTGTGTATATGAGCATCTTTCAGTCCATTACATGCAGGTCTCGTAAAGCAATAGGCAGGTATTCTCCAAAACCACACGTGCCGGAGCGTTTCCTTAAAGCCCTAGCATGTGACTGAATGTTTTCATGGTGTGGCGGCTTCCTGCTATAGGATGGAGATGGTTCAGCAATCTCCAGTGGTTTAGGTTGATCGTGACCAGACGGCAGTTTTATTGGTTCTGAAAGTGACTTAGCGGCTGCTTTAATCGCATGTAACAAATCACCAATTGTCCCATACGCTGTCTGACCTATGGGCAGTGAGGGAAAATGCAACTTTTTCTTCTTGAGAAACATCATTTACCTCCGTAAATTGGTCAAAACGTTCAATCCGTGCTCCCCATTCCTCTAAATCTGGGTTAAAAACCTGTAAAACTCCAATCGGTGCCATCTTTATCCATTTCAATACTGCTATACTATTTGTTCCTGTGGGTTATGAGGTAAATCCTCGTCACCAGTTGTTATATACTGACAAATGTCAGATATGCCTTTTTATTCATCAATAGGTCACAGTTTTTGGGGTTTATTACAAGACAGTGTCATTTCCGTTACCTCAGACACTCCTCTCACACAAACACACAGATAGGGCGGGGCTTTCCGTTACCTCAGACAATCCTCTCACACACAGAGATAGGGCGGGGCTTTCTTCCACTGATGCATACTCTCTCATGTGTACAGGGGGGGCGGGGCTTCAGCACAGGCAGCATCATATGTTCTCACTTACATAGCAGCTCCACCACAATCACTGTGTGTGTGGCATTATCACTGTGTGGTGTGTGTGTGTGTGGCATTATCACTGTGTGTGTGTGGCATTATCACTGTGTGTGTAAGGCATTATCACTGTGTGTGTGTGGCATTATCACTGTGTGTGTGTGGCATTATCACTGTGTGTGTGTGGCATTATCACTGTGTGTGTGTGGCATTATCACTGTGTGTGTGTGGCATTATCACTGTGTGTGTGTGGCATTATCACTGTGTGTGTGTGGCATTATCACTGTGTGTGTGGCATTATCACTGTGTGTGTGTGTGGCATTATCACTGTGTGGCATTATCACTGTGTGTGTGTGGCATTATCACTGTGTGTGGCATTATCACTGTGTGTGTGGCATTATCACTGTGTGTGGCATTATCACTGTGTGTGTGGCATTATCACTGTGTGTGTGGCATTATCACTGTGTGTGTGGCATTATCACTGTGTGTGTGGCATTATCACTGTGTGTGGCATTATCACTGTGTGTGGCATTATCACTGTGTGGCATTATCACTGTGTGTGTGGCATTATCACTGTGTGTGGCATTATCACTGTGTGTGTGACATTATCACTGTGTGTGTGGCATTATCACTGTGTGTGTGCATTATCACTGTGTGTGTGTGTGGCATTATCACTGTGTGTGTGTGCATTATCACTGTGTGTGTGTGGCATTATCACTGTGTGTGGCATTATCACTGTGTGTGGCATTATCACTGTGTGTGTGTGCATTATCACTGTGTGTGTGGCATTATCACTGTGTGTGGCATTATCACTGTGTGTGGCATTATCACTGTGTGTGTGCATTATCACTGGTGTGTGGCATTATCACTGTGTTGTGTGTGGCATTATCATCACTGTGTGTGTGTATGGCATTATCACTGTGTGTGTATGGCATTATCACTGTGTGTGTGGCATATCACTGTGTGTGTGTGGCATTATCACTGTGTGTGTGTATGGCATTATCACTGTGTGTGTGTGGCATTATCACTGTGTGTGTGTGGCATTATCACTGTGTGTGTGTGGCATTATCACTGTGTGTGGCATTATCACTGTGTGTGGCATTATCACTGTGTGTGTGTGGCATTATCACTGTGTGTGTGTGGCATTATCACTGTGTGTGTGTGGCATTATCACTGTGTTGTGTGTGGCATTATCACTGGTGTGTGTGTGTGGCATTATCACTGTGTGGCATTATCACTGTGTGTGAGACATTATCACTGTGTGTGTGTGGCATTATCACTGTGTGTGTGGCATTATCACTGTGTGTGTGTGGCATTATCACTGTGTGTGTGTGGCATTATCACTGTGTGTGTAAGACATTATCACTGTGTGGTGTGTGGCATTATCACTGTGTGTGTGTGGCATTATCACTGTGTGTGGCATTATCACTGTGTGTGGCATTATCACTGTGTGTGGCATTATCACTGTGTGTGTGTGGCATTATCACTGTGTGTGTGGCATTATCACTGTGTGGCATTATCACTGTGTGTGGCATTATCACTGTGTGTGTGTGCATTATCACTGTGTGTGTGCATTATCACTGTGTGTGTGGCATTATCACTGTGTGTGTGTGGCATTATCACTGTGTGTGTGGCATTATCACTGTGTTGTGTGGCATTATCACTGTGTGTGTGGCATTATCACTGTGTGTGTGTGTGTGTGTGTGTGCATTATCACTGTGTGTGGCATTATCACTGTGTGTGGCATTATCACTGTGTGTGTGGACATTATCACTGTGTGTGTGGCATTATCACTGTGTGTGTGGCATTATCACTGTGTGTGTGACATTATCACTGTGTGTGAGACATTATCACTGTGTGTGAGACATTATCACTGTGTGTGGCATTATCACTGTGTGGCATTATCACTGTGTGTGCATTATCACTGTGTGTGTGGCATTATCACTGTGTGTGTGACATTATCACTGTGTGGCATTATCACTGTGTGTGACATTATCACTGTGTGTGACATTATCACTGTGTGTGGCATTATCACTGTGTGGCATTATCACTGTGTGTGTGGCATTATCACTGTGTGTGTGACATTATCACTGTGTGTGTGTGTGGCATTATCACTGTGTGTGTGGCATTATCACTGTGTGTGTGACATTATCACTGTGTGTGTGTGTGGCATTATCACTGTGAGTGTGTGAGGCATTATCACTGTGTGTGTGAGACATTATCACTGTGTGTGTGTGTGGCATTATCACTGTGTGTGTGGCATTATCACTGTGTGTGTGACATTATCACTGTGTGTGTGTGTGGCATTATCACTGTGAGTGTGTGAGGCATTATCACTGTGTGTGTGAGACATTATCACTGTGTGTGTGCGTGTGTGTGAGGCATTATCACTGTGTGCGTGTGTGACATCGTCACTGTGTGTGATTGACACTTGAAGCCTCGTTGCCTGTTCATGATGTCTTCTCGGGCAGCGCTGCACGTGTTCTGTTAATGGTGTGTGATGTAGTCACAGTGTGCGTTTGTGCTGCAGGTGCTTCTGCGTGGAGTGTGTGGACCTGCTGGTGGGACCGGGCGCAGCTCAGGCAGCTATAAAAGAGGATCCTTGGAACTGCTACATGTGCGGCCACAAGGGCATCTACGGGCTGTTACGGAGAAGGGACGACTGGCCGGCGCGCCTGCAGCTCTTCTTTGCCAATAACCACGACCAAGAATTTGTAAGTTGCCGTCTTTATATGTGTGACGTGTGTCACTTTGAACTTGGGGTACAGGGGCCTGGGGATGTATTTGAGAGGTGCAGGCCTCATGTTCTATATTCTCTCCCTGCCCTCTCCTATGTCGAAGTCACCCTTTGCCTGTAGAGTGCAGTGTGTAATCTGTGTTATGTATGAATAAAGTTACTGTCTATCGTTATGTTCTATGTATATCTGTTGCTAAATGCTGATAGGATTACTGGCTGGGTTATCTTTTCCAGCTCCCCCTCTCAGGAATGTGTTAATTATCTGTGTATGTTTGAGTGGTCTTGTTTATCTGTCTTGTTGGGCAAACACTGCCCCATTATTTGATTACTGTTACTGTGGTTTATATAATTGTTATGTGGTCCCTGAAGCCAAACTTAACTCCCCTCTATCTAGAATGTGTTTACGCTGTGACCGCTTGTGGTTTCAGGCTGTGATTACAGATTCCCTATTGTTTCATGTCTGGTTTGGGGGAGGGGGGCAGGGTGTAATGTCCCATTGGTCTCCGGCCCCACCGGGGACTGTGTATATTGTGATAATAAGGGGAGGGGAATGATTTCCCATGACACCTATATATCCCCCTATGCAAGAGGATGGGGTTGTTTGAGCCCAGGGGTCCAATATGTGTTTTCAATAGATCCTTTGCTCCCACCCCCCTGCTGAATATCAAGCCCTTAAGTGTTTCTGGAATGAAGCGGAGGGAAGGAGCGGAGGAGCTCTGAGGCTGGTGGATGGAAGGAGCGGAGGAGCTCTGAGGCTGGTGGAGGGAAGGAGCGGAGGAGCTCTGAGGCTGGTGGAGGGAAGGAGCGGCGGAGCTCTGAGGCTGGTGGAGGGAAGGAGCGGAGGAGCTCTGAGGCTGGTGGAGGGAAGGAGCGGAGGAGCTCTGAGGCTGGTGGAGGGAAGGAGCGGAGGAGCTCTGAGGCTGGTGGAGGGAAGGAGCCGAGGAGCTCTGAGGCTGGTGGAGGGAAGGAGCCTCAGAGCTCTGAGGCTGGTGGAGGGAAGGAGCCGAGGAGCTCTGAGGCTGGTGGAGGGAAGGAGCCGAGGAGCTCTGAGGCTGGTGGAGGGAAGGAGCCGAGGAGCTCTGAGGCTGGTGGAGGGAAGGAGCCGAGGAGCTCTGAGGCTGGTGGAGGGAAGGAGCCGAGGAGCTCTGAGGCTGGTGGAGGGAAGGAGCCGAGGAGCTCTGAGGCTGGTGGAGGGAAGGAGCCGAGGAGCTCTGAGGCTGGTGGAGGGAAGGAGCCGAGGAGCTCTGAGGCTGGTGGAGGGAAGGAGCCGAGGAGCTCTGAAGCTGGTGGAGGGAAGGAGCCGAGGAGCTCTGAGGCTGGTGGAGGGAAGGAGCGGAGGAGCGCTAAGGCTGGTGGAGGGGAGGAGATCTGAGGCTGGTGGAGGGGAGGAGATCTGAGGCTGGTGGAGGGAAGGAGTTCTGAGGCTGGTGGAGGGAAGGGGCGGAGGAGCTCTGAGGCTGGTGGAGGGAAGGTGCGGAGGAGCTCTGAGGCTGGTGGAGGGAAGGTGCGGAGGAGCTCTGAGGCTGGTGGAGGGAAGGTGCGGAGGAGCTCTGAGGCTGGTGGAGGGAAGGAGCGGAGGAGCTCTGAGGCTGGTGGAGGGGAGGAGCTCTGAGGCTGGTGGAGGGAAGGAGCTCTGAGGCTGGTGGAGGGAAGGAGCTCTGAGGCTGGTGGAGGGAAGGAGCGGAGGAGCTCTGAGGCTGGTGGAGAGGAGGAGCTCTGAGGCTGGTGGAGAGGAGGAGCTCTGAGGCTGGTGGAGAGGAGGAGCTCTGAGGCTGGTGGAGGGAAGGTGCGGAGGAGCTCTGAGGCTGGTGGAGGGAAGGTGCGGAGGAGCTCTGAGGCTGGTGGAGGGAAGGTGCGGAGGAGCTCTGAGGCTGGTGGAGGGAAGGAGCGGAGGAGCTCTGAGGCTGGTGGAGGGAAGGAGCTCTGAGGCTGGTGGAGGAAGGAGCGGAGGAGCTCTGAGGCTGGTGGAGAGGAGGAGCTCTGAGGCTGGTGGAGGGAAGGTGCGGAGGAGCTCTGAGGCTGGTGGAGGGAAGGTGCGGAGGAGCTCTGAGGCTGGTGGAGGGAAGGAGCGGAGGAGCTCTGAGGCTGGTGGAGAGAAGGAGCTCTGAGGCTGGTGGAGGGAAGGAGCGGAGGAGCTCTGAGGCTGGTGGAGAGGAGGAGCTCTGAGGCTGGTGGAGAGGAGGAGCTCTGAGGCTGGTGGAGAGGAGGAGCTCTGAGGCTGGTGGAGAGATCTCACCCGCTGTGTATCAGGGATCTGTTTGGATGGGTCTGATCACTCTCTCTGCTCTCTCCGCAGGATCCACCAAAGCTTTACCCGCCTGTAATCGCTGACAAGCGCAAACCTATCCGCGTACTGTCTTTGTTTGATGGCATTGCGACAGGTGAGTGTTTCCGCTCGTGTTGTCCGTACCCGGTGCCCCTCTCTTGTTTCCTCACCGCGTCCCTATTGGTCGCCTGCTTCTCTGCTTCCGGCAGGTCTATTGGTGCTAAAGGATCTCGGGATCCAGATAGACCGTTACATTGCATCCGAGGTGTGCGAAGACTCCATCACCGTGGGCATGGTGCGGCACCAGGGCAGGATAATGTACGTGGGAGACGTGCGCAACATCACTCACAGGCATGTGAGTACACCCCCCTCTGAATCCGGTGTCCTGGACACTCGGGCGTCTGGAGTCCAGGAGTAAAGCGGAGCTGTTTGCGTTAGCGGAGCGTATGTATGTGGATTATAATGTGCGAGCGCCCAGGCCTCCGAATGCTCTAAAACACCTCCACGAGCGTGAGAAAGCCTGACGCTGCTCGGGGGGGGGGGTGTCCTGCACCCTATCTGCTCCTCCTGCTCGCTGCATCCCCTCCTGGATGGACCCTCGCTTGATTGGACGCCTCCACTCTCACTGGGCTGCCGGCGTAAAATTTCAGGCACATATCGCGGTCTTGGTGTGGTATATCCGGTCACTGGACTGCCGGGTGTAGAATTTCAGGCACATAGCGTGGTCTTGGTGTCGTATATCCAGTCACTGGGCTGCCGGGCGCAGAATTTCAGGCACATAGCGCGGTCTTGGTGTCGTATATCCGGTCACTGGGCTGCCGGGTGTAGAATTTCAGGCACATAGCGCGGTCTTCGTGTCGTATATACAGTCAATGGGCTGCCGGGCGCAGAATTTCAGGCACATAGCGCGGTCTTGGTGTTGTATATCCAGTCACTGGGCTGCCGGGTTTAGAATTTCAGGCACATAGCGCGGTCTTGGTGTTGTATATCCGGTCACTGGGCTGCCGGGCATAGAATTTCAGGCACATAGCGCGGTCTTGGTGTCGTATATCCAGTCACAGGGCTGCCGGGCGTAGAATTTCAGGCACATAGCGCGGTCTTGGCTTTCGTATATCCAGTCACTGGGCTGCCGGGGGCAGAATTTCAGGCACATAGCGCGGTCTTGGTGTCGTATATCCAGTCACTGGGCTGCCGGGCGCAGAATTTCAGGCACATAGCGCGGTCTTGGTGTCGTATATCCAGTCACTGGGCTGCCGGGCGCAGAATTTCAGGCACATAGCGCGGTCTTGGTGTCGTATATCCAGTCACAGGGCTGCCGGGCGTAGAATTTCAGGCACATAGCTCGGTCTTGGTGTCGTATATCCACTCACAGGGCTGCCGGGCGTAGAATTTCAGGCACATAGCGCGGTCTTGGCTTTCGTATATCCAGTCACTGGGCTGCCGGATGCAGAATTTCAGGCACATAGCGCGGTCTTGGTGTCGTATATCCAGTCACTGGGCTGCCGGGCGTAGAAGTTCAGGCACATAGCACGGTCTTGGTGTGGTATATCCGGTCACTGGGCTGCCGGGTGTAGAATTTCAGGCACATAGCGTGGTCTTGGCTTTTGTATATCCAGTCACTGGGCTGCCGGGTGCAAAATTTCAGGCACATAGTGCGGTCTTGGTGTCGTATATCCACTCACAGGGCTGCGGGCGTAGAATTTCAGGCACATAGCGCGGTCTTGGCTTTCGTATATCCAGTCACTGGGCTGCCGGATGTAGAATTTCAGGCACATAGCGCGGTCTGGTGTGGTATATCCAGTCACTGGGCTGCCGGGCGTAGAATTTCAGGCACATAGCGCGGTCTTGGTGTGTATATCGGTCACTGGGCTGCCGGGTGTAGAATTTCAGGCACATAGCGTGGTCTTGGTTTTGTATATCCAGTCACTGGGCTGCCGGGTGCAAAATTTCAGGCACATAGTGCGGTCTTGGTGTCGTATATCCAGTCACTGGGCTGCCGGGCGTAGAATTTCAGGCACATAGCGCGGTCTTGGTGTCGTATATCGGTCACTGGGCTGCCGGGCGTAGAATTTCAGGCACATAACGCGGTCTTGGTGTGGTATATCCAGTCACTGGGCTGCCGGGTGTATAATTTCAGGCACATAGCGCGGTCTTGGTGTTGTATATCCAGTCACAGGGCTGCCGGGCGTAGAATTTCAGGCACATAGCGCGGTCTTGGTGTCGTATATCCAGTCACTGGGCTGCCGGGCGTAGAATTTCAGGCACATAGCGCGGTCTTGGTGTCGTATATATCCAGTCACTGGGCTGCCGGGCGTAGAATTTCAGGCACATAGCGCGGTCTTGGTGTCGTATATATCCAGTCACTGGGCTGCCGGGCGCAGAATTTCAGGCACATAGCGCGGTCTTGGTGTCGTATATATCCAGTCACTGGGCTGCCGGGCGTAGAATTTCAGGCACATAGCGCGGTCTTGGTGTCGTATATATCCAGTCACTGGGCTGCCGGGCGTAGAATTTCAGGCACATAGCGCGGTCTTGGTGTCGTATATCCAGTCACTGGGCTGCCCGGTGTAGAATTTCAGGCACATAGCGCGGTCTCGGTGTGGTATATCCGGTCACTGGGCTGCCCGGTGTAGAATTTCAGGCACATAGCGCGGTCTCGGTGTGGTATATCCGGTCACTGGGCTGCCCGGTGTAGAATTTCAGGCACATAGCGCGGTCTTGGTGTCGTATATCCGGTCACTGGGCTGCCCGGTGTAGAATTTCAGGCACATAGCGCGGTCTCGGTGTGGTATATCCGGTCACTGGGCTGCCCGTGTTAATAAATGGCTTCTTTTCGGTTCCACGTTCCTCCTGCAGATTAAGGAATGGGGCCCCTTTGACCTGGTGATTGGAGGAAGTCCGTGTAACGACCTTTCCATCGTGAACCCAGCTCGGAAAGGCCTGTTCGGTAAGTTGTGTTTACATTATGCAGCGCTGTAAGTGACCCCCCACTATAACACCATGAACCCCCTATGGGCAATAAAAGGTCGAGTGTGCATGTCCGTGTACTGTCCAGGCTGTTATGGAACTACACATCCCAGAATGCTCAGCCAGGCCAGATTTTTGGATTACAAATATAGTGAGCGTTATTCCCTAGAGACGTTAACGTTACCGTACAGATATGTGAGCGTTATTCCCTAGAGACACTAATGTTACCGTACAGATATGTGAGCGTTATTCCCTAGAGACGCTAATGTTACCGTACAGATATGTGAGCGTTATTCCCTAGAGACACTAATGTTACCGTACAGATATGTGAGCGTTATTCCCTAGAGACGCTAATGTTACCGTACAGATATGTGAGCGTTATTCCCTAGAGACGCTAATGTTACCGTACAAATATGTGAGCGTTATTCCCTAGAGACGCTAATGTTACAGTAAAGATATGTGAGCGTTATTCCCTAGAGACGCTAATGTTACCGTACAGATATGTGAGCGTTATTCCCTAGAGACGCTAATGTTACAGTAAAGATATGTGAGCGTTATTCCCTAGAGACGCTAATGTTACCGTACAGATATGTGAGCGCTATTCCCTAGAGACGCTAATGTTACCGTACAGATATGTGAGCGCTATTCCCTAGAGACGCTAATGTTACCGTACAGATATGTGAGCGTTTTTCCCTAGAGACGCTAATGTTACAGTAAAGATATGTGAGCGTTATTCCCTAGAGACGCTAATGTTACAGTAAAGATATTTGAGCGTTATTCCCTAGAGACGCTAATGTTACCGTACAGATATGTGAGCGTTATTCCCTAGAGACGCTAATGTTACCGTACAAATATGTGAGCGCTATTCCCTAGAGACGCTAATGTTACAGTAAAGATATGTGAGCGTTATTCCCTAGAGACGCTAATGTTACCGTACAGATATGTGAGCGTTATTCCCTAGAGACGCTAATGTTACCGTACAGATATGTGAGCGTTATCGCCAGGATAAGTGACTTTAACGCGTGCCCCCTTATTACCTTCCTGATGCTAAACCCGTTTCTAGTCCATTTGCACGATTGTGCGAGCTTCCTGTACTTTGCACATCCTATACTTAACATGGGGAGCCAATCCGTAATTAGTGTTAGGATAAGTAAGGGATTACAGAGTGCGAGCGCTACTTACTAAATTTTCCTATTTCCATGACGGAAAGTTAGAATTTTAATAACAACTCGTAGGCGAGTATTTGCTTCTCTTTCTTGAACTTATTTCACAGCAGCAAAAGAAAGAAGTGACCAATGGTGAAAGGTCTAACATAAGTTCCCCTTAACCCCTCCCCCAGTCCATAATGCCCTATATGTGGGAGTGAACCCGGACATGCGTCCTCTTTCTGGCTGTGAAAAGGTGTATGGAAATCGAGAAAAAACTTCAACAGATAATCCAGCAGGAACGAAGAAAGACGATGAAGGTGAAGGATATGCAACCAGGACAGGAAGGATGAATATAGAGTACCAGTCGTGGATAGAATATTTAATTTGGTTCCAATCAGGCGGCTGAGAAACACGGACCAGGGGTTAGAGTTCCACTACTGGCAATCGAAGGCCGGGATCGTGACAAAAAACGCGAGACGCTTCACTCATTGAAGTAAAAATGGTGATGATCTTCGCCACTGGCGCCACCTGGTGGTTATCTCAAATAAACAACCTAGAGGACCCACATACATGATCACATTTACAGTAGCACCAACTGATGAAGCTTTTTATGGGAAACGCATTTTGGTACACTGTATATTTTATTAGTAATAAAATTTGCCTTATTTTACGCCTATCCCGGGTCCTGGATGCTCGTATTTGCCGAGGAGGTGGCTGAGGCTGAATAGTGATCCAGTGCACCTTCTGAAGTCACCGGCTGCCTATAAATCTGGTGTCTGATCGATAAGACACCAGCAAATGTGAAGACGACATTCATCTCCTTTGTTTGCACTCCATTTTATACACTATTGCTCTATGTGAGTCATTTTATATTTTGAGGGATGGTAACCCTGTAAGGAAACCGCACTTCTGAGCCACGGGGTGCAGCAGAAGGAACCACTAACAGGCCATATTCATTGAAGTAAATTGTTTATTAAACAGGAATGACAACATCCATGACAAATCGAGAAATAAAACCGTGCAAACGTGTTTTTATTGTAAAAAATTTATTGACATTATGCTTAAACAACATATCACAGCGGGAGGGTGCGGTGGGAAATACTCGCCTCTGAGTCATTATTAAAATTCTAACTTTCTGTCATGGAGATAGGAAAATTTTGTAATTTTAAGGCATGGACTCGGAGGCGAGTATTTGCTAGTTTAAAGTTTGTCTAGGATCAGGGCAGACCAATGCTGGAAAGGCTTTAAATAAAACGTATGCAAAGTGGACTCACAGGACCAATCTGCGGCCTGCATCAAATCCTCTAAACGACGCTCCATGGAAAAGGCTGAAGAAACCATTGCACTCCTAGCCGAGTGAGCTCCAAAACATGAAACATCAATGCCAGCTTCCGACATAAGCCAACGCATCCAACGGGCCAGTGAGCAGAAGTAACTGGGTTATGAAGGGTCTTAAGAGACAGGAATAATGGAGAGACACCACTAGGGCCAAACTGTTTCAAAACGGAATTTGTATTCCTGTAAACACCGTATCAGGCAAATAAGCGGATGCTCCGTGAGATATGGGTACGATGAGCAGTGTCAAACTAAAGCCCGTCAGGACCGAAGATAAGTGAGGGAATATCTAAAGCCCGGACATCGCTCACCCGTTTACAGGAGAAAATAATTTTGCTAACAATTATCGAATAGAGAGCACATCAGTAGACGGCCAATTAGACGAAAAACAGAGGATCACTGAAACTTTCCAGGTAGAAGCATAACGAGGAACTGGAGGTCGAGATAAACGAATGGCCCGTAGCTGGCGACACACCAACGAATGACGACCAATCGGAACACCATGTGAAGCAGAAATCACTGATTTTACCACATTGTACGATATGCCCGCCCCTCATGATATAAACCCGTGAGGAAATCCAACAGATAATTCACAGGAACTGAAAAGGGATCCAACTGTCTTTCCATGCTCCAACCGAACCAACTTTGCCACGTTGAGTTGTAGGAGGAACGGGTACTCGGGGCCCAGGCTTCCAAGAACAGGGAGAGAGTCTTTTCCGAAATGCCAGGGAGAGATCCAAGTCCCCCGAGACCAACCATGCCCCAAATGAAACAATGGGTGAGGTTGCCCCTCTGGATTCAACAACCGGTCTGACTGGATTGGGAGGAGACGCAGGGAGTCTATTGTCAACTCCAAAAGAGAGGGGAACCATGGTTGACCCTTCCAAAGGGGTGTTATCAACACTATCGTAGCTCGTTGAGATAGGATTAGAGACAACGTCCTTGCCACCATGGTGAATGGAGGAAAGGCGAATTGACGTGATTCAGATCAATCTTGTAGGAAGACGTCTGTTGCTAATGCCTCCAGATCCGTACACCAACCGAGGAACCGTGGTCCTTGATTGTTGAGTCTGGAAGCAAACAGTTCCACATCCAAGGGCCCCCAAAGAGCGGCAAGCGTTGTGAACACCAAGGAGTGCAACTTCCAATCTCCGGAGTCCTCCGTGTGTCTGGAGTTCCAATCCGCCACCAAGTTTGTCATGCCCGGAATGAACTGGGCCAGAACAGTCAGGTTGTTGGTGAAGCAATGTGTCCGAATCTTCCTCGCTATCATCGAAAGGGATTCCGACCTCGGACTCCCCAGGCAGTTGATACTTGAACTACCGATAGATTGTCTTCTTTGAGGAGGATGGAACAATCCTGTTGATTCTTCGTGAAACACTTTATTGCGAACAAACCCACCAATAGTCCCAGGCAATTGATGTTATTTTTGATGTGGACCACTGACCTTCTGTCTCCAGGGGACCGCATCGAGCTCCCCAGCTGTTGTGGCAAGCATCCGATTCTATGGTTATCGGCGGAGTCGGAGGGACCAGTGGTCTCTCTTTCCAAAACTGGAGGTTCTTGATCCACCAGATCAGGTCCGAGCAGGCATCATCTGTGAGATTCACTAGAGAGAAATAGGGGAGTCCCTTCCAGAGAAAACGGGCCTTCAATCGTTGGAGGGCCTGATAATATAACGGAGCTGAAGGTAATGCCAGACGTGTGGCTGAAAGTAGACCGATCACTTGGGCCAGGCAACGGAGCCTGAAATGTTCTTTCTGGAGGAGAGCCTGCACTTCCTTTGGGATCGAAATCATCTTCTGAGAGGAAGATGAAGGGACGTTAAGGTGGAATCTACCACGAGACCGAGGAACTCTAAGGTTTTTGATGGTGTCGTGTGAGATTTTTCTTTGTTGATGAGGAAGCCGAGTTCCTGCAGAGTGTCCACCGTAGGTGGGAAAGAAGGGTCAGTTCGGAGTCCGCCATCAACAGATTATCGTCCGGTTAGATGATCAGACGAACTCTGCGTTCACGAAGGGACGTTGCCACTTGAAGAAATGGAGAGGTGATGGAGGGAGAGATTGAAACGGATATTGTGAAACCCTGCGCCGTAGCTAGGACCCATTGGTCCGATGTAATGACTTTCCATCTATGCAGGAAAAATCGTATCTGACCCCTGACCTGTATCCCTGGAGCGGGAGTTTCCACCAGAAGTCTTACCTGGGGTTCGACTGCAGCGGAACGAGGTCCTGGATCTCTCTCCAAAGAGAAGGCCTTGGGTTGCGTTGCCTAAATCTGTGTCTGCAATAGCAGTGAGTTGGTTATCCACCTTTAATAAGATGGATTTGCGTCTGTCAGCGGCTAAAGAGGCTTTTGCATTGCCAAAAAAGGATAAAGCTCTCTGGACGCAATCGCTGTCTAGGGTTGGGGAAAGGGTAGAGTTGCTAACTTTTGCCTCTTTTTCTATATTAAAAAGTCTGACTAAAGGACCAGCCATGTCTAGCGGTTTGTCCTCACCAGTGGGAAAGGCATGATCTAAGCCAGTTTTGGGGGACCAGCCACGGTTTAAACAAGTTTTGCCCGTTGTGGTAGGGCGCAGACTTTCTGCCCGCATAGTTTGTCTTGTAGTCTTGTAGAGGCCGTCTAAAATTTGCGTCCACCCATTTTTTGACATGCGGTAGAGGGTACCACGCGGTGGATTGAGGATGGGAGAGGACTTCAGGACAAAAGAGGGGATCCCCTTGGGGGTCATAAATTACAATACGCTCTTCATGGGAGGGTCCTCAGATTCCTCCTAATCAAATAGATCATTTTTGGTTCCGTAGAGCGCCACCTCATTCAGGGGGTCGGCATCATATTTCGGTGGGGTTGCCACTCTGTCATTATTTCTAGATTTTCGTAAGGCCTTCTGTCCTATGGAATTGGAAGGTAATGGGGACGCAGGGAGGTCATTAACTGCCGCCATTACCACTTCTAGGGACTGGGGGAGGTCGGACGTCAAATTAGAGACCGCTGACTGAACAGCCGCGTCAATAGATGCCTGTACTGCGGGTCCCATATGCGCTTCAGGAGGTGGAAACTGCGGGGTCAGGTACTGCATCTTGAAAAGACTCTATTGCCTCCTGGTAATTATCTGCCATAGCAGAGCCCTCCCCTGAATCCCAATCGCCGGAAGGAGAGGGAGAAAGGTGCTGGGTTTTTGCGCGTCATTTGCCCATGGCTGCGGCTGCTTGTGCGGTAAAAAGGGGGCAGCGCTATGGGAAATGCGGCAACGCAGGTTAGAGTGACGCGTTTGAAGAGGTGTCGCGAGCGGGGGCATGCACCAGGAGCACGACGCACAGAATCGAAAGCCCGTGAAAATAACGGGAAAACGTTTAGTTTTAAAACGGAGAAAAATTGTGCAAAATAAAAGAGAACCGGCGCTCGCTGCTTGGTTGAAGCCGGGACGACCAACCAGCCAGCGCCATCAATGCAAAAGCAGACCGGTGTAAACAAGTAAATTCGTGAGAAACAGTTTTGTACTTAACTCGATTGCTGCAGCAGCAAGAAAGAGGACGCGTTTCCGGGTTCACTCCCGCTTTCTTGCTGCTGTGAATTAAATACAAGAAAGAGAAGCAAATACTCACCTCCGAGTCAATGCCTTAACACCCACCCAATAAGTCCCACACTCCCCTCTCATCCCGTTCTCCTGGCCGCCGCGAGCAGAGTGAGACTGGGACCAATTAGTCCCCAGTCTCCCTCAGCGATCACTCCACAGCGCCACGCGGGGGAGAGAGAGATCGCACGGCCTGGAAGCGGCATCCTATGGACTCTATGAGGTGACACTCGTAGCAGCACAGACGCATTGCCCGTGTATCCCTGAGGGTAGCGCATGGTTAGGGGGTGAAGTGCTGAAGCAGCGCCTGCCCCAGACGCTACGTGGAGACCTACAGGCGCGCGGTCTCCCCGTTTTAGGGCACAGAGCTTTTTAAGGAATTTTCCATTCAGAGGGTTTCTGTCGGTGTGAGCGCAGTGCTGCCCCCTGGTGGTGTAATGTGCCTGCGCCTTCTGCAGATCAGAATTTACGTGTATGTGGAACGGAATGATCATATTGAAGTGGGATCCATTATGGCAGAATAGAATGAAAGTCCCATCAGCCTCAGCCAGCCAATGCTCCCCAGCTGCCGTCACACCTCATGACATATTGGGGTCAATGAGACCGCGCTGCGGCCTGGGGACATTAACACGTCGTGTGCCTGCTAATCTCTGTGTCCCCCCCCCCCTTGTGTTAATATATATATATATGTGTGACCTCTTTTCCCGCAGAGGGCCGGGCGTCTCTTCTTTGAATTTTACCGTCTACTTCATGAAGCTCGACCCAAGGATGGCGACTCGCGGCCGTTCTTCTGGCTGTTTGAGAATGTCGTGGCCATGGGAGTGAGCGACAAAAGGGATATCTCTCGCTTTCTAGAGGTGAGGCTCGTCCCCCGCGTGATGTGGCAGAGGGAGCATGTAAGAAGGGGGATCTGGCACGTCTCATGTAAGAAGGGGGATCTGACACGTCTCATGTAACAAGGGGGATCTGGAACGTCTCATGTAACATGGGGGGATCTGGCCGTCTCGTAACAAGGGGGATCTGGCATGTCTCATGTAACAAGGGGGATCTGGCCGTCTCATGTAACAAGGGGGATCTGGCCGTCTCATGTAACAAGGGGGATCTGGCCGTCTCATGTAACAAGGGGGATCTGGCACGTCTCATGTAACAAGGGGGATCTGGCCGTCTCATGTAACAAGGGGGATCTGGCACGTCTCATGTAACAAGGGGGATCTTGCACGTCTCATGTAACAAGGGGGATCTGGCCGTCTCGTAACAAGGGGGATCTGGCATGTCTCATGTAACAAGGGGGATCTGGCATGTCTCATTTAACATGGGGGGGATCTGGCACGTCTCATTTAACATGGGGGGGATTTGGCACGTCTCATGTAACAAGGGGGGTCTGGCACGTCTCATGTAACAAGAGGGGGTCTGGCACGTCTCATGTAACAAGGGGGGTCTGGCACGTCTCCTGTAAGAGGGGGATCTGGCACGTCTCATTTAACATGGGGGGGATCTGGTACGTCTCGTAACGGGGGGGGTCTGGCATGTCTTATTTTACATGGGGGGATCTTGCACGTCTCATTTATCACGGGGGATCTGGCACGTCTCATTTAACACGGGGGATCTGGCACATCTGATGAAACAATGTGAATCTGGCACATCTCCTGAAACAAGGGGGGATCTGGCCCATCTCATGTAACAAGGAGATCTGGCACGTGTCATGTAACAACGGGGGATCTGGCAAGTCTCAGGGATAACGGTGAGATGGTAGTCACAGGACTCTGGGCATCTGGGCTTGAAATTACATTTGGGAGGTGTGAGACTTTGAGTTCTGGTGGGTTTAACTCTTCATGTTGTTCCCCAGTCCTCTCCTATGTTAAGGTCACCCTGCACATAAAATCGTAGTTATAGGGTATTTGTGTTTTCTGTGTCCTGTTCCCTGGTGTCTGTGCTGTATTATTCCCTGATTTATTTATTGTAGAGTGTCATGTTGTATATGCTGTGCTGTTTCCCTGATGTGTTCTCTAAGGTTCCTTTGTAATCCTGGATGTTTCTCCATGCTTCCACCCAATCGCTAGGATTTGGCTTAAACCAGATCTCTTCGTCCTCCTCCAACCTTTGTTAGACCAGGAAATGTGTGTGAAGGGGGGCAGATGGTTATTCAGTATGAACATTATTAAATGCAGACAATTTTAATAAAGGACTCAGAGGCGAGTATTGAAGTCTCTTTTCTTGCCTTTATTTTAACAGCAGCAAATAATAATAGAAAAAGTGTAACAAAGTTTTTCAAAACGGAGAAAAACGCAGGAATACAGTATGTAAGCACATGGATGCTTCCATTCTCCCCCAATCCAATGGACTAGTCCTCTTCCGGGTTCTGCCTGCAAATGTCCTGTAATCCATTCCCACTTCCTTGTTCTTGCCGAGACTTGAACCAACAGCCAAACAGGAATGCGAACAGGACCCAAAGGTCGAACCGAAGGAGAAGACCGAAGTCACTGAGCAGGGAAAGAAGCATCAAAGATTAGCAACTGTCGGTGTGAACGAGCTCCGGCGCAACCCAAGAGCTCAAAGGAGGGAGAGGAGGGCAATACTCGCCTCTGAGTCCTTTATTAAAATTCTAATTTATCGTCATTCTTAGCTAAATTTAACAATTTTAATACAAGGCTCAGAGGTTCCTATTGCAAGTTCAAAGCTAGTCCACAACCGCCTCAACAAATCCTCTAAGCGGCAACCAGCGGTCACAGCAGAAGAGGCCATAGCACTGCGGACGGAGTGAACGCCAGAACGGGGTGACTATCGCCCCCTGAACCCCGTACGTGGCAAACCGTGCGAGCGATCATAATGACGAGCAACAGACCAATTCTGAAGGAACGTGGCCAATGCCAGAGGATCTGTGCGTCAGATGTAGAAGTTCGGGAGGAGGGCGTTAAGGTGGGATGCGAACAAGTCCCTCTGAAATGGACCCCAAAGGGCCGCGATGCTGCAAAAAAACTGACGCATGCATACGCCAATCTCCGGAGTCTTCTGTGTGTCTTGAGCTCCAGTCTGCGAGTTGATTTGAGACACCCGGAATAAACTGGACTTGGACCTTAATCCCCTTTTGAAAACACCACTCCCACAGCTGTGTGACCATGGTGGTCAGAAGAAGGGAATGAGGTCCCCCAAGGCGTTTATGTACCTGACTGCAGGGAAATTGTCCATGCGAAGCAGGGCTGACAAATTGGTCACCTGTGTGAGGAAGCTTTGTAGGGCGAATAGCCCCATCAGGAGTTCTAGCCCGTTGATGTGGAGGGCACTCTCCTGACTGAACCATCGACCTCCCTCCCATCCAGACCAACCCGCAACGGGTGCCGCCATCTATGGAGATAATCAGATGTGGGACAGTGATGGACCTGCCATTGGAGGTCCCGAGGAAAACCCTGTGAGTGTAAGGATGTTCCGCTCGGAGGAAATCGGGCATTGGAGGGCCCGGTGGTGAAAGTTGGTCTACCACGAAACCCAGGAACTCCAGTTAATGAGAAGGAATGTGGATCGAGTTCTCCTGGTTCACCAGAAATCCCAGTTGCTACAGAAGGGACACTGATGGATGTGGAGGCGCAGTAACTGCTCCGAGTAAGCTATGAAGGAGGATGTCATCTAAAGTAAATGATCAGACGGATCCCCTTCAAACGTAGCCAAGCCACGACCAGCTTCAGCACCTTGGTGAAACACCAATGAGCCGAAGATGGGCCGAATGGCAGGCAACTGACCCTCCATGTTTCTTGACCCCACCGGAAGTAAAGGAAGTCCCTGGACTCCCTCACCACCGGACCAGTGAGGTAGGCATCCTTGAGATCTATCTTGGCTAGCCAGTCGAGAGGTCTCCGGATGTCCTAGACAAGGTGTATAGAAAGGGATAAGTCTGTACTTATGGCACCACCTGGTGGCTCTTTATGCGAGAGGCAATGCTATTTCTGGCAGCAGTGATAAAACACAGCAGTATCAAGCAGCAAACAAAGTTGCATAAAGTGCAATATATAGCAGTGGAAAAACAACAAATGTCATAAACAATCCCTGTAAAGTTAGTTATAGCAGCAGTGTTAGGTAGCAGCAATACATAACATCAAGTGTATCCACTTGCAATCTTCTATGCAAATGTGCAAAACTTGCAGGCTGATGTGCAAACTTAGCAAAATATGTGCAGCATAAAGTTTCAATATATAGCAATGGTAAAACAAAAGATGTCAAACAATCCCTGTAAAGTTAGTTATAGCAGCAGTGTTGGGTAGTAGCAATACATAACATAACTTTGCTCATAACTACTTGACAAGGTGTATGCCCTCCATCTGAAAGTGGCGATAACCCATGTGAGTATTCAAGTCTTTTAAGTTAATGATGGGGCGCATGCCGCTGTCCTTCTCTGCAACAGGTTGCTCAGATAAATTTGGGACCCGGGGTAATGGGTTTTATAGCGCCCTTTTGGAATAGGTCTTAAATTTCTGCTTCCACCAGCAAAGTCCCCTCGTCGAAAATATCAACGGTGGAGGAAGAGATTGTTGGACCGGAGGAGACGAGAATTCGATCACAAACCCTCTGTGTTCAGACATCAAGTGTCGGACGTAATGTTCTGCCATTCGGGTAGAAACGAGAGCAAATGTCCCCCAACCTGCACGTGTGTGTGACGTAGCAGAGAGAGAGCGAGATATACCTGATTGTCGATTCGGGGGGTATCCACGACCACTGGAGGATCTGAAGCCTCTGTCTCTCTCGCTCGCCAGGGCTGAGAACAGGTGGGTTAGAAATAGCCTGGTTTGTTATCGGAGCCAGGGGGGTGGCATTTGCACCGGTGGGACCCTGAAAGGGGTGTGAGGTGTTTGTGCCTGCACAACTGGCAGCTTGGCCCCTACACCTGCAGGCCAAAAACACCAGGGTTGAATACTTTTTAAAGGGAGGTCGATGGTCCAGTCAGAAGAGTGCCCTCCACATCAACAGGCTAGAACTCCTAGCGGGACTATTTGCCCTGAAAAACTTGCTCAAACAGGTGACCAATTCAGCAGTCCTGCTTCGTGTTTTGAAAACTTTGTTACACTTTTTCTATTTTTACTTGCTGCTGCTAACATAAAGGCAAGAAATAGAATGCAATAGCAGCCTCTGAACCTTGTATTAAAATTCAGGGGTGTGTTTTACCTTTGTTGTTCTGCCCATCCCCTTGTCTGTGTTGTCCCTTTGCGAAATGTAAATAAAGTCATTTTAAGTTCTGTCATCACCGTTCAAGGAGCACCGGCTATTGAGTGGGTGGGATTGAGACAGAAGCAGTACTCCTTTGTGTTTTTGACGGCGAGAGGGAGAGCCTTTCTGCATGGGAAAAGCACGTATAGTCACAAAGTGTGTATAAAATATGGACAGACATGCGTAACGTCACTGTCACTTGCTGCCTCATTCCTCATTAAACCGTCTCCTAGTGGTAAATCGCCTCCTTATACGGCGACCACAGCAAAGGCGACTAAAAAAATGTCACTATTAAAGAGCAGGTTATTCCCCGCTGCTTTAAAAAGCAAATCAGAAACCACCACCGTGTCACTAAAGCTCACAATTATTGCTTCAAACAACAATATCATATTTACACCCAGACGTCCTGATATTTATCACCAGATGTTCCATATTTACACCGTTATGGTATTTACACCCAAGTATTCTATATTTACACCCTGTTATGCTGATATTTAGCTCCATATGTTCTATATCTACACCCTATTATACTGATATTTACACCCAGGTATTCTATATTTATACCCATGTATTTTATATTTACACCCAGGTATTCTATATTTACACCTAGGTATTTTATATTTACACCCAGGTATTCTATATTTACACTCGGGTATTTTATTTTTGCACCCTGTTATGCTGATATTTACACCCAGGTATTTTATATTTACACCCTTGGTATGCTGATATTTATCCCCACATATTTGATATTTACACCCAGGTATTCTATATTTACTCCCAGGCAGACTGTAGTTATGCTCACACATTCTATACCCAGTTATTCTAGGTGGGACGTTATCAGAGCGGTACGATGCTCATTACACGTAATGTGATGCCGGCTGTGTGTGTGCAGGATCCCTGGGGGATGGGAATAAGGGTAACCTCTCCTTGTTACATTTGTTTGTATCAAATCAAATCAAAATAAGCTTTATTGGCAGGACCAAATACATTTTAGCATTGCCAAAGCATATGGGGAGGAGGGGGGTAGTTGGACATATATATGGGGGGCAATGGGCAAGTCCATGGACATTATCAGGGGTAGGGGATAATGTGAAGGGGGATGGGGGCGAGTCCGTGTTGGGGATTTAGAAGTCCAGGATCTCTCCTGTTCCTCTCAGTCTGTGACGTTCTGTGACGTATTGGGCAGATATTTTCACCGCCGGCTCCTCTTCTCCCAGTATGATGTGGAGTTTCCTCGTCTCTTCTCCCAGTATGATGTGGAGTTTCCTCGTCTCTTCTATAGAGGTGAAGTTCGGGATGAGAGCGGAGAGTCTCTGGAAGTGAGTTTCCCTCAGTGCTGAGTACTTGGGGCACTGTAGGAGGAAGTGGACCTCATCTTCCAGGGCCCCCTGGTCACAATGCTGGCACAGTCTATTCTCCCTGGGCTTGTAGGTCTGTCTATGCCGCCCTGATTGGATTTCCAGGCTGTGGGCGCTCAGTCTGTAGCGGCTCAGGATCTGTCTGTCCTTGGGGTCTTGTAGTAGCTCCAGGTATGGGGCCAGTTTGTATTCCCTCCAGGTATGGGGCCAGTTTGTATTCCCTCTGTAAGGATTGGTAAATGGTGAGTTTCTGGGAGTTTGCTATATCATGTCTCCATTCTCTGATATAGTTTTCCCTGGAATCGTTAATTAGGGCCTTTATTTGATATTTTGTCAGGTTGCCTTCATGGGGGCTTTGGATGATCAAGGTGGATATGAGTTGTTGAAGCCCGCATGGTTTGGGGTGGTCCTTGTTGGCCAGTAGAGCTTTATGGTGGTATGAGTTGAGGCTGCTGATGTTTAGATGGTCCCAGTATGATAGCGCCCTCTTCTGTACTGCAAGAAGTAGTCTGCCCAGCTCGGCCCGGCAAGCATTGTTAGAGGTGCTCCGATGGACTTGGAGGAGGTGCTTGCAGAATTCCAGATGGAATATTTCTGTTGGGCTGGTGTCCCATTTGGGTTGGTCAGGGTAGGTGATGGGGCCCCATACTTCACTGCCATAAAGGAGGATTGGAGTGATGACGCTGTCAAAGATTTTAAGCCAGACTCTTACAGGCGGTTTTAGTTTGTAGAGGTTTCTCCTGATGGCATAGAAGGTTCTACGCGCCTTGTCTCTTAGGGCCTCTATGGCTGGTTTGAAACTTCCCGATCGGTTTGTTTCTAGGCCGAGGTATGTGTAGCTGTTGGCTTCATCAAGAGTGCAGTCATTAAGTGTGAAAGAGGACCTCTTGGTTTTTGCGTTCTTCCTTTGGAAAACCATGACCTTTGTTTTCTTTTGGTTGATGGGTAGTGCCCATGCCGCACTGTGTTTTCCCAGCACTTCCAGGCTGTCTTGTAGACATCTCTCTGTTGGTGACAGTAATGGGAGGTCATCTGCATACAACAGGAACTTCACCTCGGTGTCATGTAGAGTTTGTCCTGGTGCTGAAGAGGGTTCTAGAGCTTCAGCCAGTCCATTGATGTACATGGTTGGACTTAGGCTGCAACCTTGTCTGACTCCACGAGCCTGCCGGAAGTACTCTGTTCTCTTCCCATTCACCTTTATGTTTGTACCTTATTTCCAGTAGAAGGTATGGCTGTGCACATACACTGCGATCCCCTTCTTTATTTACACACCGCTTACGCCGTGCCTGCAGGTACTGCACTTTCTCATTTTAAGTTTTTTCTTCCAGTCAAACCCAGTGATGATCGATGCCAGAGAGGTGTCTGCGGCACACAGAGCCCGTTACTTCTGGGGGAACCTTCCTGGTATGAACAGGTGGGCAAGAGCATGGTGAGAACGAATGACTTCTAGTGGAACTGCTTGTGATTACGTGTAATGGGAATTCTGATATTTTACGGCAGGTATTGTGCTGTTCATTTGTTTACACAAAGATATTCGGATATTTACACCAGGTATTATCATATTTACATCATGTTTTATTATAATACTAAGTGGAAAGCCTGCCCAGAGGACAGTCTATTGTTGAAGCCGCTCACATGGGTCTATTTGCCCCCCAGCTCACATGGGTCTATTTGCCCCCCAGCTCACGTGGGTCTATTTGCCCCCCAGCTCACATGGGTCTATTTGCCCAAACGCTGGATGCGCGCGCAGCCTCTACCTGTCGGCCGCGCGCGCATCCAGGAGAACAGGACGCGCACGCAGCAGCCGGGCAGAGGCTGCGCGCGCATCCTGGTCTACTGGATGGGCGCGCAGCCTCTACCCGGCTGCTGTGTGCGCATCCTGGTCTACTGGATGCGTGCGCAGCCTCTACCCGGCTGCTGTGTGCGCATCCTGTAACCGCTGCAGCGGATGTATGCGCGCGCGGCAGCCGGGTAGACGCTGCAAGCGTGTCTGGCTCTACAGGATGTGCCGCAGCCTCTACCGGGCTGCTGCGTGCACATCTTGTAACCGTCGTGGCACGCGCACAGCCGGCGCGTGCCGCGGTGGTTGCATGCGCGCGCGGCCAACCGCTGCTGGTTGCGCGCGCATGCGCAGTACAGGCTTGGCGACGGACACGCCAAGCCTTACTGTATTATAGTATAGATTATATTTACACCAGGTATTATCATATTTACATTGTTTTATTATATTATATTTACACCAGGTATTATCATATTTACATCATGTGTTATTAACATATTCATACTGCTTAACATATTTACTCTGGTTATTAGATTTACACTAGGTAATAGAAACTTATTCTAGTCACGCCAGGTATAATTATATTTACACCAGGTATTATCATATTTACTCTTATTATATTTACTCAGAGAATTTACACCAGGTATTATATTTACTCAAGTTATTTACAGCAGATATTATCCTATTTACACCAGGTACTATCATATTTACATCATGTGTCATCCTATTTACACCAGGTGCTGTTATATATATATTTATTATTATTATTATTATTATAATATTCGCACCAGGTATTATCATATAACCTCAGGATGTTTACAACCGGTATTATCATAATTACTCTGGTTATTTACAACAGATGTTATGTTTACACCAGGTATTATTATATTTACACCAGGTATTATTATATTTACACCAGGTATTAGCAGATTCACTATACATATTATATTTACACCAGCTATTATCATATTCACTCTGCATATTATGTTTACACCGGATATTATCATATTCACTCTGCATATTATGTTTACACCAGATATTATCATATTCACTCTGCATATTATGTTTACACCAGATATTATTATATTCACTATACATATTATGTTTACACCAGATATTACTATATTCACTCTGCATATTATATTTTCACCAGGTATTATTATATTCACTCTGCATATTATGTTTACACCAGATATTATTATATTCACTCTGCATATTATATTTACACCAGCTATTATCATATTCACTCTGCATATTATGTTTACACCAGATATTATTATATTCACTATACATATTATATTTACACCAGCTATTATCATATTCACTCTGCATATTATGTTTACACCAGATATTATCATATTCACTCTGCATATTATATTTACACCAGATATTATTATATTCACTCTGCATATTATATTTTCACCAGGTATTATCATATTCACTCTGCATATTATGTTTACACCAGATATTATTATATTCACTCTGCATATCATATTTACACCAGATATTATTATATTCACTCTGCATATTATATTTACACCAGATATTATTATATTCACTCTGCATATTATGTTTACACCAGATATTATTATATTCACTCTGCATATTATATTTACACCAGGTATTATCATATTCACTCTGCATATTGTATTTACACCAGATATTATTATATTTACACCAGATATTATCATATTCACTCTGCATATTATATTTACACCAGGTATTATTATATTCACTCTGCATATTATATTTACACCAGATATTATCATATTCACTCTGCATATTATTTTTACACCAGATATTATTATATTCACTCTGCATATTCTATTTACACCAGATATTATTATATTCACTCTGCATATATATTTACACCAGGTATTATCATATTCACTCTGCATATTATATTTACACCAGTATTATTATATTCACTCTGCATATTATATTTACACCAGATATTATTATATTCACTCTGCATATTATGTTTACACCAGGTATTATCATATTCACTCTGCATATATATTTACACCAGATATTATATATTCACTCTGCATATTATTTTTACACCAGATATTATTATATTCACTCTGCATATTCTATTTACACCAGATATTATCATATTCACTCTGCATATTATATTTACACCAGATATTATCATATTCACTCTGCATATTATATTTACACCAGGTATTATTATATTCACTCTGCATATTATATTTACACCAGATATTATTATATTCACTCTGCATATTATATTTACACCAGGTATTATTATATTCACTATACATATTATGTTTACACCAGATATTACTATATTCACTCTGCATATTATATTTTCACCAGGTATTATTATATTCACTCTGCATATTATGTTTACACCAGATATTATTATATTCACTCTGCATATTATGTTTACACCAGATATATCATATTCACTCTGCATATTATATTTACACCAGGTATATTATATTTACACCAGCTATTATCATATTCACTCTGCATATTATGTTTACACCAGATATTATCATATTCACTCTGCATATTATATTTACACCAGATATTATTATATTCACTCTGCATATTATATTTTCACCAGGTATTATCATATTCACTCTGCATATTATATTTACACCAGATATTATTATATTCACTCTGCATATTATGTTTACACCAGATATTATTATATTCACTCTGCATATTATATTTACACCAGGTATTATCATATTCACTCTGCATATTGTATTTACACCAGATATTATTATATTTACACCAGATATTATCATATTCACTCTGCATATTATGTTTACACCAGATATTATCATATTCACTCTGCATATTATATTTACACCAGATATTATTATATTCACTATACATATTATATTTACAACAGATATTATTATATTTACTATACATATTATATTTACACCAGATATTATTATATTCACTCTGCATATTCTATTTACACCAGATATTATCATATTCACTCTGCATATTATATTTACACCAGATATTATCATATTCACTCTGCATATTATATTTACACCAGGTATTATTATATTCACTCTGCATATTATATTTACACCAGATATTATCATATTCACTCTGCATATTATATTTACACCAGGTATTATTATATTCACTCTGCATATTATATTTACACCAGATATTATCATATTCACTCTGCATATTATATTTACACCAGATATTATTATATTCACTCTGCATATTATATTTACACCAGATATTATTATATTCACTCTGCATATTATATTTACACCAGATATTATCATATTCACTCTGCATATTATATTTACACCAGGTATTATTATATTCACTCTGCATATTATATTTACACCAGATATTATTATATTCACTCTGCATATTATGTTTACACCAGGTATTATCATATTCACTCTGCATATTGTATTTACACCAGATATTATTATATTCACTCTGCATATTATATTTACACCAGGTATTATTATATTTACACCAGGTATTATTATATTCACTCTGCATATTATATTTACACCAGATATTATTATATTCACTCTGCATATTATGTTTACACCAGGTATTATCATATTCACTCTGCATATTGTATTTACACCAGATATTATTATATTCACTCTGCATATTATATTTACACCAGGTATTATTATATTTACACCAGGTATTATTATATTTACGATAGAATACAATATCACAACACCGCACTCATGGATAGAAATCTGTAAGAAAGTGGAGAAGGCACTCTCTATGACCATAAATATAGTATTCTTGATTTTCAAACAGTAGATTTCATCGTGATGTGGATGATGAAACCATAGCTGTGGAGGAGAGGAGAAAGGACCAAAATAGCGCAGTATGTCTGGTTTCAAGCAGAGCTTATATACCTCCTATCTGTTCAACTCACATTTGGAGGAGCCCTCTACCGGCTCTAGGAAAAACAGCATGCAGGGACCTTTTTTTTGTTCAGGTGCCCATATACCTGCCCCTCTATTGGTTCCTCCAATTTCGCTGAAGTTGTACTGCAGTAAAATGAAAAAACAGAGAAATACGCCCCCTGGTGCAGTAAATCAAGGACATCTTTGGCAATTTAAATACAGGAGCCAATTTTCAACTCACAAATTCTTGAGCCTCTATTGGCTCTGTCAAATTCGCATTTAAGACCTCAATGTACATCTACCAGGACGCGTTTCGCCAGAGTGGCTTCCTCAGCTGGAGATTACATCCTTATTCTTGCTGCTGCTGCCTTTTATATAATGAATTATAAAACAATTGTCATTCAATAAAACATGTCAATCACATAATTAACATCCGATGTGTAAAAGACGCGCCCGCCATTATGCGCAGAAGCGAACGCGGAACTGAATGCTTTCAGCGTTTGATGTGGAACTCACGCCCGATATCAGTGCGTCCCATCCTGGAGCACCCACCATCGCAACAGATGGGCAGCTCTCTATCCTCATCACCTATACTTCAAATAGCCGCATGTGGGCTTCTTCTATAAGACCTGAACTAAAACCTAATTCATGTCATACATAACCCGCTATAATCCATAGCTCTTTCTTCTCTTCATAATGGATCCAATCACTTTCTCCATTAGCTAACCTGATGAGCCCTTATTTGTGAATCTCATTCATATTAAAACAACTTAGTTCCTGTAACTGGACTCCTTTAGATCTATATAATATCCCCATTATTATACATATAAAAACCGTGGATGAATTTCATACTGTGAAAATATTAAGTAACCCCTATTAACCCCCATTAATGTATGAAGTGATATCATGTTAATTATTTAATCCTCTAATTGATATATATATATGGACTAACCACTATAAAATTTTAATTGACAATCCATGTTGGCTAATTATTATAGGCTAGTAATATTTTTTATTTTTTGTTATTTACAGTTTCCATATAATCAAATAGATATTGCGTGGAAAAATATAAATTTAATACTATTTATTTAAATATTGATACAATGTGTATATAACATTAACCCATAAAATGCTAATTTGTTGTGATTAACATTAATGTGAGTGTATTAATCATATGAATCTCATTACCATCTTATGGATTGTTAATAAAGTGCTATCGTGCTTTATGTGTAAATATATTAAATAGTTTGTGCATCTCACAATAATTAGAAGCAAGGGGGGGTGTTTGTGAGGGTCCTGAGAACGAGCAACAGCACAATGGCCTGCTCTACGGTGGGTGCCCGCTCAGGTCTCACAAACAAGGTTTTAGCTTGCTTGTGCCATTACAGGGATGAATTTTCCATATGCAAATCAGCCTGCTCTCACCCAGAAAGGGTGGCCAGTACTGACTGCCAAGGACGTCATCCCTGCACGAGAGGTGCAGCAACCCCCGACGATCGTTTCGGCCTTCTTGGGCCTCGTCAGGAGGGTATAGCTGACACCCCTCTAGGCACATCAAGCAAGGGGTCCACGTCTGGATGACCCTTTACAATTATAGTGAGAAGCAAGGGGGGGTGTTTGTGAGGGCCATGAGAACGAGCAACAGCACAATGGCCTGCCTCTCACAATAATTACCCAATAAATAAATGATATTAAGTGCTATTATAAATATTTGGACTATACATATTCTATTAGACGATGAAATATGTGGCGTTTATATTATCACAATCCTAAAGGTGGTTATAAAGTATTAAAGTGCACTAGTTATAGTAACTATGATTATAATATAGGACTTTTAAATTTCCAGGATGGGACGCACTGATATCGGGCGTGAGTTCCACATCAAACGCTGAAAGCATTCAGTTCCGCGTTCGCTTCTGCTCATGCGCAAAATGGCGGGCGCGTCTTTTACTCATCGGATGTTAATTATGTGATTGACTCGTTTTATTATTCATTATATAAAAGGCAGCAGCAAGAATAAGGATGTAATCTCCAGCTGAGGAAGTCACTCTGGCGAAACGCGTCCTGGTAAATATACATTGATGTTTTAAACAAAATAAATGTTTTAAAACTTTAAATCTTGTGGTCTGCCTTTGATCCTGTTAAAGAAGCTTTGGGGAGCTCCTTATGATTCCCTGTGCGAATTTGACAGAGCCAATAGAGGCTCAAGAACTTGTGAGTTGAAAATTGGCTCCTGTATTTAAATTGCCGAAGTTGTCCTTGATTTCCTGCACCAGGGGGCGTATTTCTCTGTTTTTTAATTTTACTGCAGTACAACTTCAGCGAAATTGGAGGAACCAATAGAGGGGCAGGTATATGGGCACCTGAACAAAAAAAGGTCCCTGCATGCTGTTTTCCCTAGAGCCAGTATAGGGCTCCTCCAAATGTGAGTTGAACAGATAGGAGGTATATAAGCTCTGCTTGAAACCAGACATACTGCGCTATTTTGGTCCTTTCTCCTCTCCACCACAGCTATGGTTTCATCATCCACATCACGATGAAATCTACTGTTTGAAAATCAAGAATACTATATTTATGGGCATAGAGAGTGCCTTCTCCACTTTCTTACGGATTTCTATCCATGAGCGCTGTGTTGTGATATTGTATTCTATTGTATTTCAGGTGTTTAGAGGAACCTCCGTATACAACATTCAGCGGGTTATTTGGGCACTCGCTTCTGGTGGACGCTTCACCCTTGTGCTTTGTATTATTATATTTACACCCATTATTATCATAATCACTCTACATGTTATACCCGTTATTATCATATTCCCTCTGCATGTTATATTTATACCCGTTATCATATTTACTCTACATGTTATATTTATACCCGTTATTATCATATTTACTCTGCATGTTATATTTATACCCGTTATCATATTCACTCTGCATGTTATATTTATACCCGTTATTATCATATTTACTCTACATGTTATATTTATACCTGTTATTATCATATTTACTCTACATGTTATATTTATACCAGTTATTATCATATTTACTCTACATGTTATATTTATACCCGTTATCATATTCACTCTGCATGTTATATTTATACCCGTTATTATCATATTTACTCTACATGTTATATTTATACCCGTTATTATCATATTTACTCTACATGTTATATTTATACCCGTTATCATATTCACTCTGCATGTTATATTTATACCCGTTATTATCATATTTACTCTACATGTTATATTTATACCCGTTATTATCATATTCACTCTACATGTTATATTTATACCCGTTACTGTCATATTCACTCTACATGTTATATTTATACCCGTTGTCATATTCACTCTACATGTTCTATTTATACCCGTTATCATATTCACTCTACATGTTATATTTATACCTGTTATCATATTCACTCTACATGTTATATTTATACCCGTTATCATATTCACTCTGCATGTTCTATTCACTCTGCATGTTATATTTATACCCGTTACTGTCATATTCACTCTACATGTTATATTTATACCCGTTATCATATTCACTCTACATGTTATATTTATACCCATTATCATATTCACTCTACATGTTATATTTATACCCGTTATCATATTCACTCTGCATGTTATATTTACACCAGGTATTATCATATTTACTCTACATGTTATATTTATACCCGTTATTATCATATTTACTCTACATGTTATATTTATACCCATTATTATCCTATTTACTCTACATGTTATATTTATACCCGTTATTATCATATTTACTCTACATGTTATATTTATACCCGTTATCATATTTACTCTACATGTTATATTTATACCCGTTATCATATTCACTCTACATGTTATATTTATACCTGTTATCATATTCACTCTACATGTTATATTTATACCCGTTATCATATTCACTCTGAATGTTCTATTCACTCTGCATGTTATATTTATACCCGTTACTGTCATATTCACTCTACATGTTATATTTATACCCGTTATCATATTCACTCTACATGTTATATTTATACCCATTATCATATTCACTCTACATGTTATATTTATACCCGTTATCATATTCACTCTGCATGTTATATTTACACCAGGTATTATCATATTTACTCTACATGTTATATTTATACCCGTTATTATCATATTTACTCTACATGTTATATTTATACCCATTATTATCATATTTACTCTACATGTTATATTTATACCCGTTATTATCATATTTACTCTACATGTTATATTTATACCCGTTATCATATTTACTCTACATGTTATATTTATACCCGTTATCATATTCACTCTGCATGTTATATTTATACCCGTTAT
The DNA here is from genome assembly GCA_009667805.1 of Leptobrachium leishanense. Lineage (NCBI taxonomy): Eukaryota > Metazoa > Chordata > Amphibia > Anura > Megophryidae > Leptobrachium > Leptobrachium leishanense. Next base: position 59,110,330 of record CM019066.1, on the reverse strand, counting down.
TATCATATTTACTCTACATGTTATATTTATACCCGCTATTATCATATTTACTCTGCATGTTATATTTATACCCGTTATCATATTCACTCTGCATGTTATATTTATACCCGTTATCATATTCACTCTGCATGTTATATTTATACCCGTTATTATCATATTTACTCTACATGTTATATTTATACCCGTTATTATCATATTTACTCTGCATGTTATATTTATACCCGTTATCATATTCACTCTGCATATTATATTTACACCAGGTATTATTATATTTACACCAGGTATTATCATATTCACTCTGCATATTATATTTACACCACATATTATTATATTTACACCCATTATTATCCTATTCACTCTACATGTTATCTTTATACCCGTTACTATCATATTCAATCTACATGTTATATTTATACCCGTTACTATCATGTTCACTCTACTCTACAATTACAGGTATTATAATATTTACACAAGGTATTATCATAATCACTCTGCATATTATATTTACACCAGATATCATTATATTTACGCCAGGTATTATTATATTTACACCAGGTATTATCATATTCACTCTACATATTATATTTACACCAGGTATTATCATATTCACTCTGCATATTATATTTACACCAGATATTATCATACTCACTCTGCATATTATATTTACACCAGATATCATTATATTTACGCCAGGTATTATCATAATCACACTACATATTATATTTACACCAGGTATTATCATATTCACTCTGCATATTATATTTACACCAGATATTATCATATTCACTCTGCATATTATATTTACACCAGATATTATCATATTCACTCTGCATATTATATTTACACCAGGTATTATCATATTCACTCTGCATATTATATTTACACCAGGTATTATCATATTCACTCTGCATATTATATTTACACCAGATATTATCATACTCACTCTGCATATTATATTTACACCAGATATTATCATACTCACTCTGCATATTATATTTACACCAGATATCATTATATTTACACCAGGTATTATCATATTCACTCTACATATTATATTTACACCAGGTATTATCATATTCACTCTGCATATTATATTTACACCAGATATTATCATATTCACTCTGCATATTATATTTACACCAGGTATTATCATATTCACTCTGCATATTATATTTACACCAGATATTATCATACTCACTCTGCATATTATATTTACACCAGATATTATCATACTCACTCTGCATATTATATTTACACCAGATATCATTATATTTACACCAGATATTATCATATTCACTCTGCATATTATATTTACACCAGATATTATCATATTCACTCTGCATATTATATTTACACCAGGTATTATCATATTCACTCTGCATATTATATTTACACCAGATATTATCATATTCACTCTGCATATTATATTTACACCAGGTATTATCATATTCACTCTGCATATTATATTTACACCAGATATCATTATATTTACACCAGATATCATTATAGTCAGGTCCAGAAATAATGGGTCATCGACATAATTCTAACATCTTTGGCTCTATACACCACCACAATGGAGTTGGAATGAAACAAACACAATGTGCTTTAACTGCAGACTGTCAGCTTTAATTTGAGGGTATGTACATCCAACTCAGGTGAACGGTGTAGGATTTACAGCAGTTTGCAGATGTGCCCCCACTTGTTAAGGGACCAAAGGTAATGGGACAATTGGCTTCTCAGCTGTTCCATGGCCAGGTGTGTGATATTCCCTCATTATTATTATTTTTTATTATTATTATTCTTTATTTATAAAGCGCCAGCATATTCCGCAGCGCTGTACAATAAGCACAGTATAGACAGGCTTTACAATACATTGAACAACATTTGACAAACAGTACAGGAGGAGATGAGGGCCCTATTCCCGTAGGAACTCACAATCTAGGAGGGTTGGGGTTGGAAACAGGAGGAGAGGACTGTAAGGTGAGAGTGATTGATGGTTGCGTCAGTGAGTTGGGGGGGGGTAGGCTTCCCTAAATAGGAATGTTTTAAGGGAGCGTTTGAAGGAAGAGAAGTTAGGGGAAAGTCTGACAGTACGAGGGAGAGCGTTCCAGAGAGTGGGGGCTGCGCGTGTGAAGTCCTGCAGTCTATAATGGGGAGAAGCTAGGCGCAGGTCACTGTTTGACCTTAGGGAGCGGGCTGGGGTGTATTTGGTGATTAGTGAGGACAGGTAGTGGGGAGCTGAGTTAGTGAGGGTTTTGTAGGTAAGGATAAGGATTTTGAACTTAATTCTGCAGTGGATGGGGAGCCAGTGAAGGGACTCGCAGAGGGGAGCGGCAGAGACAGAGCGGCGGGTGAGGTGAATTAGCCTGGCGGAGGCGTTCAGGATGGATTGTAGGGGGGAGAGGCGGGACAGAGGGAGGCCAGATAAGAGATTATTGCAATAGTCGAGTCGGGAGATTACCAGGGCGTGTATGAGTTGTTTTGTGGTGACAGCGGTAAGAAATGGCCGAATTCTGTAAATATTACGCAGTTTGTATCGGCAGGAGGAGGAAAGAGACTGGATGTGGGGGATGAAGGAAAGAGCAGAGTCAAGTGTAACTCCAAGACAGCGAACTTGGTTTGATGGGGAGATGGTGATACCCTCCACCATGATAGAGAAGTCAGGAGGTGGGGAGGCATTGGAGGGAGGAATAAGTAGGAGCTCAGTCTTTGACATGTTGATCTTTAGGTGGTGGGAGGCCATCCAGGAGGAGATGCCAGATAAACATTACCCCAATTACAATGTGCAGATAAAAGGCCCAGAGTTCATTTCAAGTGTGCTATTTGCATTTGGAATCTGTTGCTGTCAACTCTCAAGATGAGATCCAAAGAGCTGTCAATATCAGTGAAGCAAGCCATCATTAGGCTGAAGAAACAAAACAAACCCATCAGAGAGATAGCAAGAACATTAGGCGTGGCCAAAACAACTGTTTGGAACATTCTCAAAAAGAAGGAACGCACCGTGAGCTCAGCAACACCAAAAGACCCGGGAGACCACGGAAAACAACTGTGGTGGATGACCGAAGAATTCTTTCCCTGCTGAAGAAACCACCCTTCACAACAGTTGGCCACATCAAGAACACTCTCCAGGAGGTAGGTGTATGTGTGTCAAAGTCAACAATCAAGAGAAGACTTCACCAGAGTGAATACAGAGGGTTCACCACAAGATGTAAACCATTGGTGAGCCTCAAAAACAGGAAGGCCAGATTAGAGTTTGCCAAACAACACCTAACAAAGCCTTCACAGTTCTGGAACAAGATCCTATGGACAGATGAGACCAAGATCAACTTGTACCAGAGTGATGGGAAGAGAAGAGTATGGAGAAGGAAAGGAACTGCTCATGATCCCAAGCATACCACCTCATCAGTGAAGCATGGTGGTAGTGTCATGGCGTGGGCATGTATGGCGGCCAATGGAACTGGTTCTCTTGTATTTATTGATGATGTGACGCTGACAAAAGCAGCAGGATGAATTCTGAAGTGTTTCGGGCAATATTATCTGCTCACGTTCAGCCAAATGCTGCAGAACTCATTGGACGGCGCTTCACAGTGCAGATGGACAATGACCCAAAGCATACTGCAAAAGCAAGCAAAGAGTTTTTGAAGGGACAGAAGTGGAATGTTATGCAATGGCCAAGTCAATCACCTGACCTGAATCCCATTGAGCTGCATTTCACTTGCTGAAGACAAAACTGAAGGGAAAATGCCCCAAGAACAAGCAGGAACTGAAGACAGGTGCAGTAGAGGCCTGGCAGAGCATCACCAGGGATGAAACCCAGCGTCTGGTGATGTCTATGCGTTCCAGACTTCAGGCTGTGATTGACTGTAAAGGATTTGTAACCAAGTATTAAGAAGGGAAAGTTTGATTTATGATTATTATTCTGTCCCATTACCTTTGGTCCCTTAACAAGTGGGGGCACATCTGCAAACTGCTGTAAGTCCTACACCGTTCTCCTGAGTTGGATGTACATACCCTCAAATTAAAGCTGACAGTCTGCAGTTAAAGCACATTGTGTTTGTTTCATTCCAACTCCATTGTGGTGGTGTATAGAGCCAAAGATGTTACAATTGTGTCCATGTCCCAATATTTCTGCACCTGACTGTATATTTACACCAGATATTATCGTTTCTCCACAGGGTTTTTATATATCATGTTATTAGTACATTATTAATTTACATCAGGTGTGTTCCAGATGTACAGCAGATGTTTTGATGTTTCCTCCGGGTTCGATCATTTGTACACGGGCGTTTTATGGTATTTTCACCCGGGTATTCCGATGTCGGGTCTGAGGTTTTGTTGGATTTGTTTAACACTTTGTATCCACCTCCTCCACTGAGTATCCTGAGTGCTTTCTGGATCCCAGCTTACCGCTGTCTCTGTATCGTTTCAGGCCCCTTGTATCCACAGTGAACGATCGTCTGGACCTGCAGGACTGCCTGGAGCATGGCAGGATAGCCAAGGTGAGGAGCTGACCAGGTGCATGATGGGTATCCTGATTAAAAACGGCATCTAGAGCTTTAAAATTCCAATGTGTCGCCTCTGCCAGAACGCCGCCCGATAAATGTCGCCACTGATATATGGTGCAAATGGCACGAACGTTGCTGACCTGTAACTGGGGTGAGCGGATTAGGCAGCAGACACTGAAATGTCTGTGAGACGCGTGACAGTACTGTCATGTCTGTCCTACACGGAGCGTCCACTTCCTCACTGCACGTCTCTGTGACGCTCACGGTGAAATGTCTGTGAGACGCGTGACAGTACTGCCATGTCTGTCCTACACGGAGCGTCCACTTCCTCAGGGCACGTCTCTGTGACGTTCACTGTGAAATGTCTGTGAGACGCGTGACAGTACTGCCATGTCTGTCCTCCACGGAGCGTCCACTTCCTCAGGGTACGTCTCTGTGACGCTCATTGTGAAATGTCTGTGAGGTGTGTGACAGTACTGTCATGTCTGTCCTCCACGGAGCGTCCACTTCCTCAGGGCACGTCTCTATGACGCTCACTGTGAAATGTCTGTGAGACGCGTGACAGTACTGCCATGTCTGTCCTCCACGGAGCGTCCACTTCCTCAGGGTACGTCTCTGTGACGCTCATTGTGAAATGTCTGTGAGGTGTGTGACAGTACTGTCATGTCTGTCCTCCACGGAGCGTCCACTTCCTCAGGGCACGTCTCTGTGACGCTCACGGTGAAATGTCTGTGAGGTGCGTGACAGTACTGTCATGTCTGTCCTACACGGAGCGTCCACTTCCTCAGGGCACGTATCTGTGACGCTCACTGTGAAATGTCTGTGAGGTGCGTGACAGTACTGTCATGTCTGTCCTACACGGAGCGTCCACTTCCTCAGGGCACGTCTCTGTGACGCTCACTGTGAAATGTCTGTGAGACGCGTGACAGTACTGTCATGTCTGTCCTACACGGAGCGTCCACTTCCTCAGGGCACGTATCTGTGACGCTCACTGTGAAATGTCTGTGAGGTGCGTGACAGTACTGTCATGTCTGTCCTACACGGAGCGTCCACTTCCTCAGGGCACGTATCTGTGACGCTCACTGTGAAATGTCTGTGAGGTGCGTGACAGTACTGTCATGTCTGTCCTACACGGAGCGTCCACTTCCTCAGGGCACGTCTCTGTGACGCTCACTGTGAAATGTCTGTGAGACGCGTGACAGTACTGTCATGTCTGTCCTACACGGAGCGTCCACTTCCTCAGGGCACGTATCTGTGACGCTCACTGTGAAATGTCTGTGAGGTGCGTGACAGTACTGTCATGTCTGTCCTCCACGGAGCGTCCCACTTCCTCAGGGCACGTCTCTGTGACGCTCATTGTGAAATGTCTGTGAGGTGCGTGTCAGTACTGTCATGTCTGTCCTACACGGAGCGTCCACTTCCTCAGGGCACGTCTCTGTGACGCTCACACGCTGTGTGTGTTCATCTCATTGATTCCTCATAGTGTGTGTTTGTGTAACATTGTATCCTCATAGTGTGTGTGTCATTGTTGGGTGTGTTCATGAGTAACTGTCACACTGTATCTTCATAGTGTGTGTTTGTGTAACATTGTATCCTCATTGTGTGTGTGTATGCGTTAGTGATGCATTGTATCCTCCTAGTGTGTTAGTGTCATTGTTGGGTGTGTTCATGGGTCACTGTGTTACATAGTATCTACATAGTGTGTTCGTGTAGCATTTTATCATCATAGTGTGTGTCCATATCATTGTTTCTTCATAGTGTGCGTTTGTGTAACATTGTGTCATCATAGTGTGTTCATGTCCTTGTATCTTCATAGTGTGTGTTGGTGTCACATTGTTTCCTCATATTGTGTGTGTCATTGTTGGGTGTGTTCATTAGTCACTGTTTTACATCGTATCATCATAGTGTGTTAGTGTCACATTGTATCCTCCTTGTGTGTGTTAGTGTCATTGTTGGGTGTTTTGATGGGTCACTGTGTCACATTGTATCCTCGGTGTGTCACTGTGTTACATTGTATCCTCATGATAGTCTTACTGTCTCGTCACACACATTGCTCGTCTCTGCAGTTCAGCAAAGTCCGCACCATCACCACCAGGTCTAACTCTATCAAGCAGGGCAAGGACCAGCATTTCCCAGTCTACATGAACGACAAGGAGGACATCCTGTGGTGCACGGAGATGGAGAGGTGAGGGGCCGGGCCGGCTTGTGTTAACGCACATTGCAAGACGCTCACGACACTTCATGTCTGACTCGGGATTAACAGCAAACACGTGATGGAGTATGAGACATGGGAGATCTACCACGCACGCACACACACTTTATTCATATCAATAGGTTATTATTCATACACTTAATAATATACATATTATACATATTATTACACATTAATATTATTATACACATTATAACAATTCAATGTTCTTGAACCCAGGACACCCTTGAAAACCTGAGAAATCGCAGTGTAGCCATCCTGGTCAAATACTTTATAAATATATAAATTATTATACATTCATATTATACATATTATTACACATCTTTTTTTTTTTTTAGAAAGGATTTTACCAGGAAAGATACATTGAGATTTCTCTCGTTTTCAAGTATGTCCTGGGTGGCGAGTATGTACCGTTAGGTGTCTTGCCTAAGGACACTTACTGGAGAGGAGCTCGTTAATATTATACATATTATTGTTACATATTAATATTATTATACATTAATATTATACATATTATTTTTACACATTAATAGCATTATACATATTAGTATTATATATAACTATTATGCATATTATTATTATACATTAATATAGATATTATTATTATTCATATTACACATTAATACTATACATATTATTATTATACATAGTATTACACGTTAATATTATACATATTACACATTAATACTATACATATTATTATATACATAGTATTACACGTTAATATTATACATATTACACATTAATACTATACATATTATTATTATACATAGTATTACACGTTAATATTATACATATTACACATTAATACTATACATATTATTATTATACATAGTATTACACGTTAATATTATACATATTACACATTAATACTATACATATTATATTATACATAGTATTACACGTTAATATATACATATTACACATTAATACTATACATATTATTATTATACATAGTATTACACGTTAATATTATACATATTACACATTAATACTATACATATTATTATTATACATAGTATTACACGTTAATATTATACATATTACACATTAATACTATACATATTATTATTATACATAGTATTACACGTTAATATTATACATATTACACATTAATACTATACATATTATTATTATACATAGTATTACACGTTAATATTATACATATTACACATTAATACTATACATATTATATTATACATAGTATTACACGTTAATATTATACATATTGCACATTAACATTATACATTAATATTCTGCATATTATTACTTTATTATAATAAATTATATATTATACATATTATTATTATACACATTAATATTATTCTAAAACCACCTCTATGGTCTTGAGGAAAGTCTAGTAGGACTGAACCGTTGAGGAATATTAAAGAATTTTGTTAATATCTACAAGCGTCTGTGTGGCTGAACACTGAATTTCTATTAATATTATTATACAAATTATTATTACACATTGTTATTATTATTATACATATTATAACAGATTAATATTATTATACATATTATTATTCAGAGAGCACCGAAATGTTGTAGACATTTTGGTGCTATCTTGTTCCCTGCACATCGGGGAATCAAATTTGCCCACCCTGCGTTGTATTCAGCATTCATCGCAGGGTCCCCGAAGTGCAGGGAATGGGCTGCAGATCCGTAGCCAACCCGCCGGAGGGCCGCCAAATGCAGCCAACAAGCCACCGGACGGGTAAAAAATAAAAATATGAACAACAGTGTCAAAATTGAAACGCTGTTTGCAAAGAAACTACTGAACGAAAATGTCTGAAATTTACATATAAATCCAATGAATGATAATAAAAAGGGCTGTTACAGAAAAAAACTATTTAAAAAAAATTGCCAGAAAAATGCCAAAAAGATCCTAAAAAAATCAATAAATAAAGAGACTTTTTGCTGCAGATTAAAATAATAAACGGTTTATTAGATATTGAATTAAAACAGGAATATTTTTAACATTGAAACCTATGGGATTCGCCTGAATAAACCTGCCGAGTGAAACCACTGATCATCAGGGCATTTCACTGACATTTCTCTGCTGTTCAATGTGAATAGATTAACCATTGCTTCTCTACTGCCGCCGAACAGACACCGTATTTGCTGGCAATTCACCAATATTTGGCAAACTGCCTGCTTTCTGAATAGCCGAATGGCCACGAAAATGCACCGTACGGGGAAATTCACTGTTCGCTGACATTTCGGGGCCACTTCAGCTCTCTCTGAATAACCCCTTTATTATACATATTATTCATATCAATATACTTTGTTTTATTGTACATATTCTTATTATATTATCAATATCATTATACATTTTATTACTTTCTATTATTATTCATGTTATTTTACCTTTTTAATATTATTCCCATTATTTTATATATTCATATTCCTGTTATGCAGATTATTATTACACTTTCTTTTATTATTATGCGTTGTATTGTTATGCCTGTTGTTATTTTAGTGATGGCTATGTAGTGGTTCAAAGTGATGGAACCCAGTGTGTGGTAGTGGATAGTCTGTGTAATCTGAGGCAGTCGGGTCACTAGAGTTGGTGTCACCCGGTGCGGTAACTCATGGTGTCACCCCTCCCCTGCACGTTTTACGGTTTCTTTTTTTAACTACTCTTACATCTGTGTTCCCATATAACACTGAATGCTCATACACGGCGCACATTACTGTGAGTTTTATTGCCTTGGAGCTCTGTGATACGCTCATACACACCGCACATTACTGTGAGTTTTATTGCTGTGGAGCTCTGTGCTACGCTTATACACGGTGCACATTACTGTGAGTTTTATTGCCTTGGAGCTCTGTGATACGCTCATACACACCGCACATTACTGTGAGTTTTATTGCTGTGGAGCTCTGTGATACGCTTATACACGGTGCACATTACTGTGAGTTTTATTGCTGTGGAACTCAGTGATACGCTCAAACACAACGCACATTACTGTGAGTTTTATTGCTGTGATACTCTGTGATACGAGTTAGGGCAAGGCACAAGGGCTGCTGCACCTATCCCTGGAGGCCAGGTGCTGCTGGGAGCCTGTCCCCCCTCCACATGTCCACCCTACGTCAAACCGGCGGTGGAAGTGATAAGCATAGGCCCCACAGCCCCCGGCGATGTCCCCAGACCTGCGTGTCATACAATGTGTGACAGATCTCGTGCCCCGGCAGGGTCACATCTTCCAATGCCGCTTCCTTGCTGGACCCACGAATTCCTCTCATGACACTTGGGCCTTTCTCCCAGTCCTTAGCCGCAGCTTAAAGACGGATACATGTTGAGAGCTTTGCTAGCTTCCCCCAGGAATAAGCTGAGGCTGTAGATCTGGAGCTGTGCGTTGAAACAGCGAACAGAATATAGCTGCTACCCAAACCATGAGTCGTGACCAGGGGTGGACTGACAACTAATGGGGCCCCCGGGCAGTAGGAGGTCATGGGGCCCCCTTGTCTCGCACCCACAGGAGGCCATACCCATACTAAACCCCTCCCCTACAACGTAACACCCACATGTACATTATTGTGCTAAAGGATTTATTTCTGAACTCATTAAAATAACCTTTTTGCAAGTTGTGAAGAAAATCCACTTGGACCCAACAGCGAATTGGGGAATCCATTGTGCCCCCTCCAGACTTAGAGATGGCCACCGCTCTGCTGCAGCAACCATCATCAACTCACTACAGCTAAGACTGCATCCTGGCACAGAATGTCCCTGTGGCAAATGAGGGAAACTGACAATCACTTTAAGGCTGGGGTCAGACCAGCGCACTTTTAACATGCGTTCTGGCGCACATAATTACGGCCGCACTAGCAGCAAATGACGGCCAATATACGATGTACGGTCGCACGAAAGTCCGGCCGCGCAACGCAAGTGGAAAACGAACGCATTTTTTCGAGAACGCCGAACCGCTAGTACGGACGTACAGAGTGCGCTGCGGCATAGCGGCGTGATTAGGAGACGTCAGACGCTGCTAATGTCCGGCCAACATAACGTCCAGACACAAGTAGTGTTTTATTGACGATCCGTAAAAAATCACGCACGAAAATGCGCATCGTATGACCGTTTTCACGAATTCCGTGAAAAAATACGTCAATTCGTTCGGACGCACTTTTTTACGTTCGCGTGTAAAAATGCTTTCGTTTGACCCTAGCCTAAAAGATACTGTACATTACTGACACACTGCACATTACAGAGCTCCACAGCAATAAAACTCACAGTAATGAGCGGTGTGTATGACCGTATCAGAGCTCCACAGCAATAAAACTCACTGTAATGTGCAGTGTGTATGAGTGTATCACAGAGCTACACAGCAATAAAACTCACAGTAATGTGCGGTGTGTATGACCGTATCAGAGCTCCACAGCAATAAAACTCAGTAATGTGCGGTGCGTATGACCGTATCAGAGCTCCATAGCAATAATACTCCCAGCATTGTGCAGTTTGTGTGACCGTATCACAGAGCTACACAGCAATAAAACTCACAGTAATGTGCGGTGTGTATGACCGTATCAGAGCTCCACAGCAATAAAACTCAGTAATGTGCGGTGCGTATGACCGTATCAGAGCTCCATAGCAATAATACTCCCAGCATTGTGCAGTTTGTGTGACCGTATCACAGAGCTACACAGCAATAAAACTCACAGTAATGTGCGGTGTGTATGACCGTATCAGAGCTCCACAGCAATAAAACTCAGTAATGTGCGGTGCGTATGACCGTATCAGAGCTCCATAGCAATAATACTCCCAGCATTGTGCAGTGTGTGTGACCGTATCACAGAGCTCCACAGCAATAAAACTCACAGTAATGTGCGGCATAGGCTCAGCACGTCCCCATCAGCAAAGAGGTTAAAAGGAAAAAAGGGGGTAAAATTTGAGTAGAGTGCTCTTTTAACCCTTTGCTGCTCCGCACCAATATTTAGTCTCTTACCTGTACCTCACGATGCTGCCAAGATGCTCGCTGTCATTCTTATTTTGTGGAGTGCAGGCAGCAGATAATGTGGCAATTCTAGGAGCAATACCGGCCTTTTGGATGCAGGCACCCCGCAGCGCCGCCACAACCGGTTTGAAACTGCACCGCCGGGACATGGCTGCCTGGCATCCTCTTGCTGAGGGCCCACTGTGCCAGCCGAACCGGGCCCCTACTGACCCGCGGGCCCTCGGGCAGTGCCCAAGTGCCCGATGGGTCAGTCCGCCCCTGCTCGTGACTGCATGTAGGGTCAGAATAGAACTGGCTGGTCATTTACATATACAAGCCCCTCACCCCCTCCTAGAAACTGTTGGGAGACCTAATTAGACTGAAACAGGTAATGGGACACATTTGCTTCTTGGAATGTGAAACCTAATTAGGCTAGATACAGTTACATTAAACATTACGTAACATTTCTAAATGAGGCAGGACAATGGTAATCAGGATGATAAACAAGATACAGAAAACAGATTTACAAACTAATCAAATATAAACCGATATCAACACATTCTTGAGACAAGGGTAGGCTCGAAGACTAAGCCTCTCAGCACGATAACAAGCTATATATGGACCCTACAATAGACAGACAATCGCATTCTTGCATAACACAGATTACACAAACATTCTGCACGAGAGAAGCCTGCACCCTACAAACATGCCTTTATGTCCATGCACCCAAGTCCAAAGTGACTTACGTCACACAATGTTCCTCCTGGCGATGGTGTTAATACTCTGTCTCATCGTTTCAGGGTCTTCGGATTTCCGGTCCATTACACGGATGTCTCCAACATGAGCCGCCTGGCCAGACAGAGGCTCCTGGGGAGATCCTGGAGCGTCCCCGTCATTCGTCATCTGTTTGCTCCTCTTAAGGAATATTATGCCTGTGTTTAACTCACGAGGTTCAGGGAGCCGAGGCCGAACCCTATCCTTCTGACCATGCGACGCCTGCAGGAGCCTCGCGACACCACACGTTCCAACGAGAGAAAAATAATGCGCAGCTAAAACCATACATGAACCACACAAAAATCACAGAAATCTCAAGACAAACCATTGTGGACAAGAACCAGCAGTGACCAGGAACGGCGAGGTGTCCGACGCGCCGCGAGCAGACAATGTGACTTACCTTTCCTGTTCATTGTTACACCTTTATTACCTTTTACACGTCTACATTTCTGATTTTTATTTTTTAGTTTACGTTTTTATGTGATGTTTTACTGGGCGGGCGGGCGGGGGCGGAGTTTCCCCCGGCCCCCCTGGTATTAGTGAAATCAGCCGGTCTGCGCGGCCTTTACGGGACATTTTACAGAATGAGCAGACAATGCTGGGTTTTAGATCTTTTATATTTTTCTTCTTTTTTTTTTGTCCATCCTCATCCATCTTGTGCTGAAAGGGTTAACCCAACCCCCCCCCCCCCCCGTCTTATGTTTCCGGTGCCTCTGGATTGGAGATAAACCCCCTTTTCCAGCCACTCACCGGCCGGCAGCTCGCCCCGCGGCTCGGGTTAAGGTACAATCATTTCAATGCAAGAAGAACCACAGACGGAAAGAAAGAGAAAAAATCCACCAAAACAGGGGAAAAAGTCCAAATCTAGCAGCATAAGAGAGGACTTTGCTTGTGAAATGGTCGTTTCCCCCCCCCTCCCTTTTAAATTTGTGCCTCTGGCTCCTCCAGCGAGACCCATGCCTGCTAAACGGTGCTGTGAGAAGGCGCCTGCGGTCTGGAGGAGGCATCTCGGCCCGTTCCAGTCACGGTGGAAGCACACTACTTAGTAAGCATGGCCCTAAAAAGCCGTCTTTTTGCATTTTTTCCCTATTCCCGGTTTTAAAGAGTAATGTCGTATATTTGGATCCGCCCGGGTTGACGCAGAGCGTCGCGTCACGCCGCGCGGGGTAAATGTTACAGGAGATTTATTGGCGAATAATGAGGTGGATTTTTTTTAATTCTGTATTTTCTTTTTTCAGTATTTCAGGGCGCCTCGTGCAGGAGAGGCGAGTCCGCGCCGCGGCGACCTCCGGCATTGTTTACAGAAACACTGTATACGTAACCAGGCCGTGCGTATCGCTGTAAGTGTGTGCGTGTGGCGGGTTGAGCCGCGCAGGGGGGAGTGAGCTTAAAATCCCGCACGTGAATCATCGAGCCACACGCTCCATGCTGGGAGCTCGGCTTTCCTGGGGAAGCGTTTTACAGCTTTTTGGAGTTTTCTTACATGTGACTCGAGTGTTTAGCGCTCAGTGTGTCTGTTAGTCCCAATCCTGTCATGTCTACAGGGATATATCGAAGTGTCCGCCATGGCGGCCTGTAAGGCTCTGGGCGGAGTGTAAGATAGTTACTGGCGCGGCATTGCGGGTGAGCGCCACGCGTAGCTCATTATGCACGACGGGGCGTCATCGCAATAAACATCACAAGGCAAACAGACGCACTGAAATTCAGCCAATGGCAGCTGCTAAACCAGCAACCCTGTGTCTTGATTGGCTGGCCACGCTGTGCCGATAGATAAACAGGCTGTACGTACACGCCGAGGCTGTACATATAGACATACGTCGTGCGCGCGCACACACTTACCGGGCATACGCAGGCTTGACGATTTGCTTCTTAATACTACTGTACAACACCTTCACACGGTGCTACCAGCAGCGGGATGAATAAAAACATCGGCTTCCACGGTGCCTTAGTAACGGGGCTGTGCCACAAAGAGCTTGCCACATTGACTCGGGACCAGAATTTCCCGTTCGGTGGGAGATTGGGAGCTTCCCAGAGAGGTCATCTGGTGCTTTTCTAGACGTGTGCCTACATTACAATGTCTTGCTGACCTCATGAAACCCACAAGTCACGCTCGACTTGATGCTCTGGACATAGACTCTAACAGACAATGCCGACCCTTCCACCTCTCCTGTGACCTCATCCGCTGCATCCGTGGCCTCCTTGGTTCTTGTATTATATGCTTTTCTTCAGGGCAACGTGGGAGGTTAACGTGCACCGTCAGTGAAGGATTGGCTAGGACGGCCGCATTAGGTTCTGACCCGCCTTGCCATTCTCTTCTTTTCACAGTTGTTTCGGAGTGCCTTATTGCACTGAGCACAGATACCATGACTTCCAAAGGGTCGGTGTCTTCGGTTCGACTTCAGACCAAGCCGGGGAAAGTAGGGAATGTGTCTTGCCGGTAAAGGTGGGCTTCTCCTTTGAGGTTGAAAGCACAATAGTGACGATTCCCTGGTTGTGATAGATTTTCCTCCCAGACGCAGACCTTAGTAACACGATGCCTCCTTACAGCATGAGACGTGGCGGTAGACATTCCCAAACTGGTGCTATTCCATGAGATACCACTAAAGAGGCCATAGTTTTGCCACCAGCGCTGTGTCATAGCCATATGGCACCTCTTAAGTTGATGATAGAACCTTTGCCAGCTGGTAGGACCTCGATGGACTCCTCAAGGTGCCTTACTGCCATCGCAAGTGTATGAAACACTTTTGGCACCTTAATATACGCTGTAGTCCACAATATGCTATAATGGGCGTCTTAAGTCAATGCTGTTGCTATCGGTCTGCCGGTAATCTTGATCATGGGCCAACATGACCCAGGAGAAGTATCTCTTTCCATTTATCCAGCATGTCCCACAGCTATGCAATATGGGTGGGGGCGTCTCAGGCTTCCAGCTCTGACTCGAGTAGGACCCTAGTACTGGAAATAATCCAACCTAACCTCTCCTACTCCAGGAGGCCTGGTGGTGACCCCATGGCCTCATCTCATCCAACTGCTCCGTCAGGTTGCCAGTCACTCGTATCCAGCTCCAGGACCGCAAAACCTGCCTAGGAGCCAACTTTGGTGCTTAAACCCAAGGCTTAACCAGCCTTTTACTCTGAGTTACTGTAAGTGAGGGTCTCTGACCCCCATCGCGTGCTAAACCCAACAGGGGATTCTTCCAACTGGCCAGCTCGGACCAGAACAGCCCTGGTGCACCTCCGGTTCCCAACAGGAGGAGCAGCGATGTTTTTACTCATCCCAAAAACAAAACAATGGAAGCTGCAGTTTTATACACAAGATCGTCTGGCATCTACGGACCCCCACGTATGCGGCAGGAGGTGGGGGTCCTCCAGTTCACTATTCACAATATTCTGTGTTAAATCAACAAAACCATGTTTTTTTTACTGTTATTTCTGGTTTTAGATGACATGGGAAAGAGAGGTGGTCGTGTTCGGTCCTTTCCACGTTCGGGTGGTCTGAGACCCTCTCCCCTGATATTTTATAGTATATAAGAGTTTGTCACAGCGGTGAAATCCCGTGACGGCCGTACAGTCATAACAGTATATATATATATATATATATATATATTACTTGGGGGGTTTGGTTCTGCTTACAGTAATCTTGATTAGAAAGAGTTGTTTTGTGTTGTTACGAGGCGGCCGTCTCGCCTCGGTTTCCTCCTTTGTATATGATGTGAACCTTTTTTTTTATTATTATTTTTACTGTCCAAGTACTTGATGTTGGCGGAGCCGCGATGTGACGCTGAACGAACACAAAGCGCTCTCTTCCACAACTCCTCTGACCCGTTTCTCATTTCAGCTGTATCCAAAACTTCGAGAGGGAAACTCAGTCGTGTCCGGTTTGTTTTTTTTTTTTTTTTATTCGTTCCGATGTTGGCTGTCGAAAGTCCCAAACCTGCAGGAGGGGCCATACCGTAAGAGCGCGGTAACGTTAGAGTCTCCGTGAGTCTGTAGCAAGCTTCTCGTCATGTCATCCTCTGTGCCAGCGTCGGTCCGACACGTTCAAAAAGAAGTATGGGTCCTGAAGTAACACCTTTTGAATTTTTTTTGGGGGGGGGGTCTGTTTTATGGTGGAAATCTAAAAGGGAACTTTGATAAATCTGGTGCTATTTTAATTGTTACAGCTGAAAACCATTAGGTGGTTGTTGATTAGGACGTTAACGTTGTCATCGGCGTGATGTCAGCATTCAGGGCTTTGTTCACTGGACCGTGATGAGAGGAATTATGGTTTTGGTAAAGAGCTTTGCGTCTGGCGGGTTTCTAGCGGTCAGAGGGTAAAGCCCCCCTGTGTTTGGCTTCATAGCGATTTCCCGTAAAAGCTTAGATTAACCATAAAACACACAAAGAAGTGACACGTTCTGTAGCAATCGGGATGTCAATAACTGCTAGTAGGTGAAACGCGCTGTCCATAGGGAGCGACCATATTAATGTAGGAATCATGTGACACAACCTGCCTAGCGTTTTGTGTACCGGTCAGTTTTCTGTGTGCAGAATCCTTTATTTTTTAATTAAACATCTCTAATTCTCTAGTAACCTCCTGGTAGCGTTTTTCCGCTTCTCTTCACAAGACATTGAGGGGTTTTGCTGTGTTCGGGATTGTGAAACGTGTCAACACCTCTTATTGCATGTCCTTTCAGTTCATTTCCAGCCTGGGAAGAGATCTACAGCCTGATAGAAGCTCATCTTACAAAAATTAAGGGGGGGGTCATCAAAATTCAGAGCATGATGGGTCAGCTTCGGTCTACTCAAAACGCGTCTGGGATTGTTCGAACTGCTAAACTGTTTATTTATTCACAGAAAGATGTTACCTAAAAAAAAAAAAAAAAAAAGGAACCACGACCAGGAACCACCTTTTCTCAGGTGGTTCCCCACATACGGTGGATTTTGAGGATCTCGCTGCGACTCGATGCATTTCGCACTTGTAATATAAAATACAAAAAAGCAATATCCTAATGAGATGTTTTGAGCCGGGCTTCTGGAGACATGCCTTCGGATGACACCAACCTTGGAAGGTTTGAACCTTTGTATCTTCTGTTACGTTTGTCGTATTCTTTCCTCCAATAAGTGATCATTTATCCAGCATTGAGCCGTGAGTTCGGACCAGTAAATCACGGCGTGCAAAACAGGGTAATTCACTAAGCATCGGTGTTTTAGTTCAACAACCGTGGGCTTTCTTTGGTGAACATCTGCTCCGTACGGGGTTTGAACAGCAGTAAGCTACGGGTATCTCGCTATCCACGGAAGTGAGCCAAAGTCGCTGTGATAAAATCAAGGAAAATGAAATTTACTGTTGCTCAGCAGTGCTCAATGCAACAAGGTACGAGCAGCTCCCAATCCTCACATTCCACTCCTCTGACAGAGCAGATCATAACGTGAAACTGTCATGTGCAGCCAGTGAACATGTATGATCATAACATCTCATTTAAGAAGTCGGCATGCCTCACAGAGATCCCTGGTGTCACGGACCTGACGTGGCGCTTGTGACGTGCGTCATTTTGACTTGGGGTGCATGGGCAGGTTGCAGGACCCAATCAATATTAGCCCATTGCCTTCTTGTGTGCAGAATGTTGGTATAGGTATGATTGTGCAAGAATGTAATCGTCTGTTACAATCTGCTGATCAGATTAGATTTCCAGTAAACCTGCTCTTAGGAAGGTGTAAATATCTGATTAACAGCTCTTCAAGCATAATCTTTGTTGAATAGGCAAACACTGCCTGTTTTAAACGGTAATCTGTTTAACCACCACTTGTTTTAATTAGTTTAGAAAGCTTAAGTAATGTTCTCACTGTCTGTACCTGAATCTAATTATGCTTGAAGAGCTGTTAATCAGATCTTGACACATTCCTAAAAGCAGGTTTACCCGAAGTCTAATCTGATCAGCAGATTGTGACAGACGATGACATTCTTGCATAATCACAATTATAACCAACATTCTGCACACAAGTAGGCAATGGGCTAATATTGATTTAGTCCTGCACCCTACAAATCCATCTCCATGCCCACGCACCTCAAGTCCATATGACGCTCGTCACAAGCGCCACGTCAGGTCTGTGACACCTGGGATCTGTATAATGTAGTTCTGACGGCAGAGCTCTGTAGATATACGTATATGCTGCAGTAAAATCCACTGTATTAACTAGCGGATTGATTTCCCTCCTCCATACCGCGGGGGCTGACGGCATTTTCACGGTAATTAAGGCAGTACATTTGAAGTGACCCGGGTTCATTTTAATCAGATTCGGTCACATTATTCAGCTCTCCTGCAGACGCTGCCTGTGACGACCACTCGCTATCTGTCCCGTTGTCACGTGCAGAGGGAGGGTGTACAAGGGGCTAACGGCTCCAAGCCTCTGGACTTACTAACTCTACCCCCCTCTCAGAGCCCCTAGTTATGTCAACCTAACCCCCCCCCCCCCAAAACTGTACACACCCTTCAGAAAATACGCTGCCACCACAAAGTAATAGGGCACTTTCTAAAAAAAAACTTAACTGTATATCACCCCAATCCTCACCAAATACAAGTAAAATATCCCAAATGGTAAATTCTACGATAACGCGAATACCCAAGCTATACAGGGTACGTGAATCATCTAGAGCCAAGGACAGGACTGGGTTATAAACGTCTTAAAGGCAAAACTTAAACTTTACAAAGTACCAAGATCACATAAACAAGACCTACAAACTATAACAGAATGTGCGTATACACCGTTCTTGAAATAAAATGGGTCTTAAACACAGAAGCCTAACTTACATAGATCGCTCTTCCATGGGAATCTCCGCTGTTTTAGTCCCTGGAATGTTCTTAGATGTTCCTTCAACAAATGTCCTTATGAAAAATACACCGAGGTACTGGTGAGCATCCTGTATAAAGAAAGTCCTTCTCCCACCAACCCCCACTCAATTCGTTTCAGGTATGCCGTTCCCTGGACCATGTTTCTATTCCCCCATCCATGGAGGAGAGATATGGGGTGGTAAACACCGGCAGGGAAGCTTGAAGCATCTGGCCTTCCCGAGCGGGATATCTAATAACTCCGCCTTTACTGTCTCCGTTACTCTGATATTATTATTCATCATTTGAGTCCAAACATGACCCTTTTACCATATTCCTTCGTCCACTGCCCCAACTCCGTAATGAGGGCTAACTTCTCTGAAAAGAAGACAGGGAAAAAAACCACCAATTCTGCACATTGCAGAAACCAGGCCTGTACGTGACCCTGCCATCCTCACACATTTCCCTGCACGCGTCGGCACGTCCACCGCTCCACTAAAGCCGAGACATTTAGTACGAGATCGGTGACTGCCTGGTGAGAGTCCGAGGTCACAGCTTCAAGAACACAGGTGCTGTTGTTCGTCGGGTTTGAAGCTTCTTCATCTGCTGTGGTTGAGTTTTGCTTCTCTTCAATGCCTAAGTCAGGGCTGTCGCGCTTTCGGCCCCCCAGTTGTTGAACCCTACAATTCCCAGAATTCTTTGAATGCAACAGATGGCCAGAGAATTATGGGAGCTGTAGTTCAGAAACATCTGGGGGAGCCAGAGTTTGGCAGCCATGGTCTAAGTGCACCGTAATTGCTATAACGAATGTTTTTACTGTTATTTGTGACTGCGGTAAACTGGAACAACGGTGCCTAGTGACTGACCATAATGATACAAAAGTTAAAAAACACAAGGTTCAGCGGAAACAAAAATGTTCGTATGAAAAAGACACGTGGGTTAAAAAATGGAACGTTACTATAGAACAAAAAACATCAAATCACAAGAAAGAACGGAGAGCTGCCTAAAAACCAATGCTTGCACCAAAACCTGCATGTAAAACCCCATCTGCACACCTTTTAATCCAAGATTAGTGTTTTCCTTGGAGAGAGACGAAATGTGAGCTCTCCCTCCTGAATTACTGTAAAGAAGCTGCAAGGAGCAGCCCCCACCCTCACTGTAACAAACTTTACTGCAGCATCCAGCAGCCAGGGATGTGCCAAAATACAGGGAGAGCTGTGGGGTCAGTCGCTGCTGTACAGGGATAAAATTCAGGGGGCTATAATGAGTGTAAATCCCTGTACAGTACAGATACAAGGTGTTACTGTAATTGCCATACACAGGCATTATGCAGCACATACAGATACAAGGTGTTGCTGTAATTGCCACACACAGGCATTATGCGGCACATACAGATACAAGGTGTTGCATACACAGGCATTATGTAGCCCATACAGATACAAGGTGTTGCTGTAATTACCATACACAGGCATTATGCAGCACATACAGATACAAGGTGTTGCTGTAATTGCATACACAGGCATTATGCGGCACATACAGATACAAGGTGTTGCTGTAATTGCCATACACAGGCATTATGCGGCACATACAGATACAAGGTGTTGCATACACAGGCATTATGTAGCCCATACAGATACAAGGTGTTGCTGTAATTACCATACACAGGCATTATGCGGCACATACAGATACAAGTTGTTGCTGTAATTGCCATACACAGGCGTTATGCAGCACATACAGATACAAGGTGTTGCTGTAATTGCCATACACAGGCATTATGCAGCACATACAGATACAATGTGTTGCTGTAATTGCCATACACAGGCATTATGCAGCACATACAGATACAAGTTGTTGCTGTAATTGCCATACACAGGCATTATGCGGCACATACAGATACAAGGTGTTGATGTAATTGCCATACACAGGCATTATGCGGCACATACAGATACAAGTTGTTGCTGTAATTGCCATACACAGGCATTATGCGGCACATACAGATACAAGGTGTTACTGTAATTGCCATACACAGGCATTATGCAGCACATACAGATACAAGGTGTTGCTGTAATTGCCATACACAGGCATTATGCAGCACATACAGATACAAGGTGTTACTGTAATTGCCATACACAGGCATTATGCAGCACATACAGATACAAGGTGTTACTGTAATTGCCATACACAGGCATTATGCAGCACATACAGATACAAGGTGTTGCTGTAATTGCCATACACAGGCATTATGCAGCACATACAGATATTGCATTGCTAATAATCTCATTCTGATCAATACAAACCCCCATAAGCAGGAGATCTCACCATTTTATTACCGGTCTCCAGAACATTTACTGACCCAAAGCCCATTTCTGCCTGTATGCTGATAATGCAGACCCCGTGCGACACTATGCTAAACAGGAACTGGATTCTCACGACACTCCATTAACCTTATAGTGAGACGTCCAGAGCCCATAATTCCAAGTTTATGCAAATTATCCACTTGAACCACAAAATCAATGAGGAGCTCCCGCTGTAACGGGCATCGTCAGGTCTGTTATCCTGAACCAAATAAGGGACACTCCTAAACGAGGGTACAGGACCTGTTTATTCAGCATTACATCGACCTCACCCACTGTGCACACCTCCATTCATACTACCACCATATACACTGAGCAGCCACAAGATTTAACCTGCTGCCCAGTGCAGTCACACTGATTATACGGTTACACCTGTCACAGGGCGGGGTATATTGTCGAGGGTTGGGGATATTTTGTTGCGGGCGGGGTATATTGTCGAGGGTTGGGGATATTTTGTCGAGGGTTGGGGGTATATTGTTGCTGGCCGGGGATATTTTGTCGCTGGGTGGGATATTGTTGAGAGGATGCACGTGGGAACCAAAGGCCGAACCTGTCTGGTCCCATCACACAGAGAAGATACTGGAGCTCAAACTGCAGAAACGTAACGCTGACCGTGACAGACAGCACACGCGGTGTCGCCTCGATCCCCGGATTCCCCAGATCTCAATCCGATCGAGCATCTGTGGGATGTGCTGGAACAACAAACCCCCTCCATGGAGACCCCACCTCACAAGGTGCAGGACTTAACGTGCCCGCTGCTAATGTCTGGGGGCCCGATCTCACAGGACACAGTTTGGGGAGTCCACGTGTCAGCACGAGGGGGGGGCCTGCAGGGTGTGAGGCGTCGGGGTTTAATACTGTGGATGATCAGTGTATAGTGACTCCATCACTGCACTATCCAGACACACATAATCACCCACTATCCAGACACACATAATCACCCACTATCCAGACACACATAATCACCCACTATCCAGACACATTGAGGCACCAGCCTATTACCTTCTGCCTTCGTATAACACAGGCCACATACACTGTGCCGACCTCCCTGTATGAGCCATGTAACGCCCCGCCACCAGCCTATTACCCCCTGCCTCCATATAACACCGGCCACATACACTGTGCGGTTTGTGGTGGCGGGTGTCTCCGTGCAATCTCACTATCGTCTATTCACAGAGCCCCGAATTGCGCTGAAATTAAATCAAAATGCTCTGATTTTTGGTGATTCCATTTAAACGGGCGAATCCCAGATTTGCTGCGATATCTTTTTACAGACAGTTTATTTTTTTAAATATTTTTTTATTTTTTGAAAGACTTTTATTATTATTTTGTAAAGGACCTTTTTTATTATTTTGACACATTTTTCCTCCATTTTTATTGGTTTAACCTCCTTTTTAGGCGAATAGGGAACTTCCTTTTTCCTTTAAATTCCGGTGCTATGTGAAACGACCCCTTAATCTCCAGTGGTTTATACTTTGTTAGACCCAGCATGCATCGGGGGAGACATTTAACCCCCAGACAGGATCTTCTAGATGTGGTCTTCATCCGGCTGCTTTCTCCGGTTCCTCCAAATTGCCACCAAAAAAGTGCAACGTGCTTTATCTGTGTACGGTGACCTCTCCTATACACAGCTCTTGCCGGGTACACTATAGTGAGTGAGGCGCAGATCTACACCCTGGTACAACAAACCATTAACCCCCCCCCCCCGGTACAGACAGATCACTCATTGTAGACGCCCTTTCTTCCTTGTGAAGGTGAATCAGCCTCCATGTTTTCCAGTTACCCCTGTCAGTTACGCGGGGTGATACCAGCTCGCCCGGCCATACACCCCATGAGGCGAATACATCCCCAGCTCTCCTACACGATATACAATTATCTCCTGTATAAAACATGTGCATGAAGCTTCTATACATTATATGCCATGATCCCCCCCATGAGAGGGACGTGTCTCCTGCCCCCACTCCATGCAGAGCTTTATCCTCTGCAAGACGCAGAGCCAGAAGGTCTCTTAGGGACATCTCGCATTAAAGCTAAGAGACACAATGCGGGTGTTTGCCATGGCTGAGGGCGGGGAGGTCCTCTCCGGGACATGGTTTGGGGCCATGCCTCTCTGCTGGGATTAAGGCCAGGGTCGCAGCTGAGAAACAGCAGAGGTTAAATAGTGAAAGTACAAAAAAAGGTATTTTGAAGCTTAAAATTAGACTTTATTGCACCAAAAACAGAACCACAACATAATTGTTACAAACAGATACAAAGTCACAAGAAATCAGAAAGCGCGGTGATTTGTGATTGGCCGAGCTCAGCAGGCGGCCCGCAGGGGAGGAACGCTGCACCAGGAGAGTTTATTGAAACAAATTCAGTTTTGTGAGATCCTTCTGAGACGAACCAGAAAAGGTTTCGGAAGATCCGTCCCCTCACAGCCACAGTTACTGGATTTTCCTAAAGACTCGGAGGTGAGTATTGCTGGTTCCTCCTTTTAGTGTAAGGACCTCACAGCAACAATGGTAACAACCAAAATAAAGACGTAACAGGGTCCCAGCTACAGGACACTCTGCACAGCCTGTTCCACCAATCGCCTCACAAAAAGCACAAAATATCCCTCTTCCTGCATTGCCCATCCCCCTGTGCCATGACCACACTGCTAAGCGCTCTCTCCTTGTGTGGGTCTTTTCACGCTTAAATTCTCACAAAGCTGATACATGTATCTGTAGCGGATCCTGAAAATGTCCCGGGATTCTCCTCTCACAACTGCAACAAGGAGCGAAATGCTTTTTTCTTGCATATTTTACCCTCAGGATGTTTGTCTATGTGTTTCTAAGCTATTCTGTGCCTGGTCTCCCTCCAGAGCCGCCGACAGGATAATCAGTACCTTCACGACAGGTGAGTGACATGTGGCACACGAAGGGTGTGCGCCGCTCCGGTGTTATTCGAGGTAGAGACCAGCGCAGTTAGAGGATTAATGAGGTGTTTATGGCGTCTCACTGCTACCTCTGTCTGGAGAGATTGAATGAATCCCGGTGAGCCACGGCACGCACGTCCTCGGCACGCACATCCTCGGCACGCGTTGTGTCACTGCGTGCTCTTACATACACACTGTGTGATGTAAGTATTGTGTTTGTATCGCTTCTGCACATGGAACAGCTGTGCGCGCTCACATTGCTGGCACCCCCCTGAATGCACGCCTCGTTTAACCCGAGCGCAGTGGAGAGGTGGGGGCCGCACGGCTGCGGAAATCCGGAAATAACGGTTTAGATAATCGTGGTAAAAACCAGATTTATCAAGGTTTCAGATTTTCACCTGGGCTGTGACTTCGTAGCACTGGGTATACCGTGGTGTGTGACATTGGGAGGCGGGATCTATATTTATACAGAGGATGGACCACATGCACCCAGGAAGGCGCGAGCTGTGTCTCCGTAACGATTCCAGGCACAGGGCTAGGGGTGGCATCAGTCCACGTAACTGCAATCTAGACGATTTGCACCGTATGACGCTGGCACAAGGAGAGAATCTGACGACTCGGCCTTCAGTTTGTTGTTGCCCAGTAGTAGGCTTCAAGCACATCAGGTTTCCACCAGATCTTTAGCCGATGACCTTTCTGTGACACACGATGAGCACAATGCCAACCTAAACCCCCCCCCAAAGTATGTTTCCAATGTGGTGCCCATGGACTTGTTCCTGTGCCCTTTCCACGTACCAATCAGTGCGTTTTCCTATTTAGACGCTACGATTGTCTCCATATTGTCAAACCCTGCATGGATGAGGCGGTGCATCTATACACAGGACCGGTGCAAGGGTTTCTGCCGCCCCTCCGCTCCCATGTGTTTCCCACCAAATATTATCTCTGCTCCCTACATACTCTTGTGGGGTATAGACCAGGGGACAGCAGCCGTGCTTGCTGTGAGACAGCAGAGTGAGCGCGCAGGTAGAGGAGGCTTGCGGTCCGAGAGCTTTCGCAGGAGAGGGCTGCAGAAAAACAGACATGACCTCTGCCATAGCGCCCGTTGTTATATTGCCTCATAATGGTGCGCCCTCCTCCTAGTGGCGTCCCAGGCAACTGCCTAGCTGGCCCAATAGATGCACCGGCCCTGACTCCACATTATACAAGAACCATAATACGTGGAGTCTGATTCATGCAGCCTCTGGAAACCTCCAGACCCATCCACATCTTCCGTCTGCATCGCTGGAGACAGGATGTAGACAATGAGTTTGGCCGGTCCTTTTCTTTCACCCAAGTGAGGAGGGTCTATAGAGAGACGGGGCCCTCTGTGCACTCCGTACAATGTGTCTGACGGCGCCGTGTTACTCCACGGTCTATACGTAGACCAAGAGAGCCACAGGGATCTACTGCAAGAGACACGAAGAACAGAAATCATCCAATGGAAGCCAGTGACCAGGACTCCTCGTCCGGCGACCAATATGGACGTTTGTTCCATTTTTTTTTTAGTAACTTTCTTTTATTTTTGGTTTCTCTAAAGGTGCTGGGAAATAATGTTAATCTTTGATTTTACAGGATTTCAGTCGTTTCCCGTCTTGTTTTTTTCTCGTTTTTCTTTTGGCACAGGCCTCGGCGAAAACCTAAAAAAACATAAAATAATAAAAAAATCAAATGCCTGAATTCCTTAAAAATAAAGACAGTGGTTAGTGATTTCAACAAAACAAAAGGTGCTAAACATTTTATGGAAAATATATATTGTTAAATTAAACCTGCTGTCTGGTGGATAACTCTTTCGTTTACTTTTTGTTTGTCCTGTTGGGTTGTTGTTTTCTTGCGTTGGGTTCTCGGTGCGCCGCGCTGACAGGGCGCGCTTATTTTACTCTTCTATATTATGAATACAAATGAGATTAAAAAAAAAAGGCATTTTAACTTTGTACTTGAAATAAAAACGCGAAAAAAGTAAAAACTATTAAAAAAAAAAAAAAGAAATCTACCGCGAGAGAAAGTTTTTCTGTGTTTTAGCCTAGACATTTAACTAGTTGGTGCTTTAACTCATTGTGACAATGATGTATACCGAATAAAAAAAATAAAATATGTAGAGACTTTAATAACTTTTTGCTGTTACATATGATGATTGTATCACGTTTTATCAATGTTAGAAATAGCTTTGGGTTTTATTTGGAAATTATTTTTTTTATATACCCCACATTCCATGCACAGAGCATTATGTATTTGTCTCTTTGGGTTTCTTGGTTCCTCACCTGATGTTCTATTTACCCCGTATCGCTTGTGTTATCTTTGTTTTCATGGTTTTACACTTTGTAGGATGCGTCCGTTCGTAGCTGTATTGCTCGGCCGGTTAAAGGTGCTACAGATGGGTTGCCCGTGGTCCTCAGGTGGGATGAGACCAGCCGCCCACCGTTTTGGGTTGTCCAGTGTGGGGATATTCCGAACCACACAAAATGCTGCTTCTTGTAGCTGCTACGGTTGAATCGCCTGAATATATTTGGACTTTACAACCTCCTCCACGGGCCGTCCTACTTTACGTTCCAGCCTATTAAGCTCTGACGTGACACACGCCTTCCTCACCCCGGGTCACGCGTCTAACATGTCTTGTGTCTCTCTAAAACTCTACCCTTTACAGTGATCAGAGTAAATGTGTCGGCCTTCATACCAAAAACGTGAATTCCCAGAATGGATCGGAGTAAGTTAACCCTTTCACCTTCACCGGGGTCATCTATTCGAGGACCTAAAAATTCCCACTTAAAGGGACAGTAATACTTAAACATGAAATGCCCATCTCTAATGCCACGCTCAGAGAAAACACGGAATACGTTTGTGATCCCTGCAGAAATCGTTAGTTTTGGCTTTTACTGTCCAGGAAAGTGCGCATTTTCCTCAGACCGGAGATAGCCATTACATTGGTGTCTCCTGCCCATTTCCTGATCACTGCATGAGATGAGTTCGAGCTGTGCTCCGATTGGCTGTTGATTCTCTCCAAAGCCAATCAGAATGCTGCTTCCATATCATGTGATCCTCTACCTCTCCCTGTTTTTTTTATTGCTGCCTTCCAGGTGGGCATTGTAACTGTGTAGGACTTTGCGTGCGCCCAGTGCTCGATGCGCCATTCATGGAGAAGCAATTTATGTTTAGGCATTGCTGACACTTGAAGGAGAAGACGTAAAGAGTTTTATATAAAGAGAGACGGATTTGCCGTGGCGTGAGCGGACGGCCTGTGTCACGACCACTGTAACCCATTCGGCTTCTTCTCTGCTGTGGGCGGGGCCTTGTCGTTATGTTTTCTTTTTTAGCGTTTCTTCAATATTTATTGATGATAATAATGTACATTTCACCAGACATTCGCAGGAACGAGGGTTTCAGGCAGACAGGGAGATGCGGGAAAGACATGAGTGGGGGGTCTTTGTGTGTGTTTTACGTGCGGGGAGCGCTCCCCGCCTTATATCGGCATTCTGTTGTATCTCAGTGTAATTGATATTTGTGGCATAGCTGTACGTGAAAAACAAACATGGCGGCTTCTCTGTCTGCAGCAGATGGTCCATTCTGTCAGTTCGCCTCATATATATATTTTTTTGGTGCCCAGAAAAATCAAGAGAAATAAAACGTTTGAAAAGAACTTGGTCTCCTGTGAGTTTATTCAAGAAACCTCCCCCCTTAGAAAAAATGATAAAACTGGGAAAAATCGACCCAAAGAATTATCCAGCTATTAAATGCGGATCGGATCGCACCATGATTCGAGGAGAAAGCCATTTCAGATGCAAAACCTCAATCCTAGGGGGTCCTGACCTAATGTGGAAGGGGATGTCCAGGCACACACAGCATTATGGGAAGAAGACACAAAGTGTGGCCATGTTTTCAGCAGATTGTGCAAAGAGGTCAGTGCCAAGGGACGTCCGCGTCACTCATTAAAACCTAATATAATTTCCTGAGGTTGGAGAAAACAAAAATTTCCATGTCTCGCAGGTCATGTGTTTGAAAGGAAATGGCAGCAGGGAACCGAATGTTATTTCCAAACTAGACAGATGGGGGGGCAGGCAGGAGGAATGAAAATATTGATAGGCTCAGAGTAAGAGCAAGTAAAGAGACGTAAAAAAGAGAGATCAGGAGAGGGAAGTGGTAAACGTGGAGAGCGAACACATCAACAGGAAGGTAAAGTACTGGCTGAATGGAGTAGAGGTAACCGTGCTGCTCTATAACCGTGGAGACACAGGTTCGATCCCGGCCAGAGCACCTCTCTAGTAAGTGTCCTTGGGCATGACACCTAACGGTACATACTCGCCACCTAGGACATACTTGAAAATGAGCAAAATCTCAAGGTATCCTTCCTGGTAAAATCCTTTCTAAAAAAAAAGGGGGTAGAATAAAAGCGAGATGAGAGGGAAGTGGGAAAAGGGGGAGAGAATAAAAGCGAGACGAGAGTGAAGTGGGAAAAGGGGGAGAGAATAAAAGCGAGACAAATGGGAAAAGGGGGAGAGGATAATAGCGAGATGAGAGGAGAAAGGGGGAGAGGATAAAAGTGAGACGAGAGGGAAGTGGGAAAAGGGGAGAGAATAAAAGCGAGATGAGAGGGAAAAGGAAAGGATAAATGTGAGACGAGAGGGAAGTGGGGAAAAGGGGGAGAGAATACAAGTGAGACGAGAGGAAAAGGGGGAGAGAATAAAAGCGAGACAAGAGGGAAAAGGAGAGAATAAAAGCGAGACGAGAGGGATGTGGGAAAAGGGGGAGAGAATAAAAGCGAGAGGGAAGTGGGAAAAGGGGGAGAGAATAAAAGCGAGACGAGTGGGAAAAGGGGGAGAGAATAATAGCGAGATGAGTGATGTTAAATTCTAACCATAAACAAAAACAATTTTCCTATTATAATTACCATATATGGAATCCCAAAAAGTCTGTCATTTATTTCTCGTATACCAAAATGAAGTAAGACGCTGCGCTACACTGATCAGAGGAGACAGTAAAATCAACCACACCAGGATATGGCCGCTTCACGTCTGAATAACTCGTTGATAGTCAGACCAGTTTATTATTTCAACATCCAATAGAAACGTTTGTTGTAGAAAAGAGGTTCCTATCCACCCCACATAGGAATGTGATATAACAGCCAATCAGAGCAGATACATTTCTACGCTTCATATAACAAAGACTTTACAGGAAATGCAGCTAAATTCCGCAGGGTAACATGTAAGAAAAGACTGTCTACATACAGAATTGACACTTAAAATGGACTGTGACCCCCCCCTTTCTATCAGAACAGGCTTTTCACACTAATGCATATTGAAATACGGTACATATTTTAATCACAGGAAATTTATATTCATACAGAAAATTTAAATCTAACAATTCTTTCCTTTGATCACATATCACCTGTGATCATCTAAAAGGATAAACCAAACGTAGGCAATTAAACTAATTATACCTAATTATGTCCTCGCCTAAGACCTT
This sequence comes from Leptobrachium leishanense, assembly GCA_009667805.1. Classification (NCBI taxonomy): domain Eukaryota; kingdom Metazoa; phylum Chordata; class Amphibia; order Anura; family Megophryidae; genus Leptobrachium; species Leptobrachium leishanense. Next base: position 59,080,348 of record CM019066.1, on the reverse strand, counting down.
TAGATCATTCTAGACACTCAGAGGGAAAAAAATCTGGTAATTACTCCTAAAATACCTCTACCTTTACGATGTACGAAAGGGATTCCCCAATGAGGCCATTTATGAACATAAAATACACTTATCTATCTAGATTCACTCTTCCAGCGAACCACACTTGGAGCCTAGGCCAAAATACCTAATCTAGACATTAAGTAACTATTTATTTCCATATCCCAAAATGTACTTCACCGAACAAGAAAAATATAATAACTTGAATGTAAAAGTTCATTTATCTAAAAATCAACATGTGTCAGATCTATATCTGTGTGTTTTCTTATGTTCAGCTTCACTCCACTGTTATGGAAAGTTTGGTCTTTGCGCACAAAGTCCTGGTGCTCTAAAAAGGTACACTTCAGTATTAAAGTGCGCCCAGTACAAACAAATCCGTCACTATAAAAATACACGCTATATTTAGTTCTTTCTGTATAAGGCACGAAGTACTTCTCTATCCCAGGAGGAATCCGACAAACACGCTGCTTCAAGCTGGAGATCCTCTGGCCAAGTGCCCGTGTGGCTCTTGGTCAGCTTAATTTAATACATAATAGCACAACGCCCAGTGGCCCCCTGGCTGTACAACAGAAAACCAGTTTGCCCAGTAATTACATTTACATATCAAAAGGAGAGGGGAGTGGACTAGAATGACCAACCGGCCTCCTGGAGATGACTCATCCCTGAGTCATCTCCATGGTCCCCGTCAGCCATGTTTGTCCGACCATCCCCCATCACTGTCAGTATGGACCCCACTCAGATACTGCTCAGAGTGATCAGTATGTGAGTGCAGATCAGTCTACTCATTCTTATGGATTATTGACAATTTATCTGCGGAGACAATACAGTTATTATCAAAACACGGTACCAGTGTAGAGACGAGGCTTAAATGTCTTAAAAGCAGGTATGTCTCTAAACCCAAAAGAAGGTTTTCATACTGACGGTTTTGCCGCTGGTTTGGATTTAAAACCACATTCAAATCAAACACAGGGAGACAGATGACAACTTATAAAACACGCACATCCTAGAATATAATGTCCACATAATAAAATTTCCACGACAGTCCCTCCTCTTTGTCATTTGCTCCCCAGTGTCCCTCGATGAATCTCGATCTTCCTTGGAAAGGAAACAGTTCCTCTTGTATATGGAAAGTCCTGAATGCCAAAAGCCAGAAAACAATAGAAAGTCCATCTTGACACGTAGAATCTTAACGCAAGTCTTAAAACCAAATCTTGATACGCCGATTTTTTTTGGCAAATCTTAAAACAAATCTTGACACGTGGAACTTGACACGTAGAATCTGCTTTAGGGGAGGTGACTCAGAGGGAGGACATGAGGTGGTGGGTTGCGTCGATCGTTGGTCGGTCTGAAATCCTCTGTGTCCGGTCCATGGGTTGGTCTTCAGGGCGTCTCATCTCGGCAACGAAAACATAGTCATCTACTCTGGCTTTGGTAACTCGGTCGATTAGACAACAGGAACATTTCACTCCGGCATATAGAAGGAATAGAAACAGAAACACCATAAGTATATATACTCCCATTTCCTTTAGCCAGGATCCAATGGAAAACAAGGAATCCCCGAAGCTTCCCAAACCTTCAAAAGGATTCCAACCCTCACTAGCTATAGCTCTGCCTTGCAGGGCGCTAACCTTATCCATATGTGCTTTGACCTTGTCATTGGTGTCCATTATCCAGGTGCAACAGTCTTCACCTATGAATTCACAGAAACCCCCCCTTGGATGCTAAAAGATAATCGAGCCATATTTTCCTGCAATACCAGAGTCTTTATCTGTCGTTGTTCCTGGGTGATCTCCCTGACAGCTTCTACGGTTTCGTTGAACATCTCGTCTACAATAGAGGAGAAATTGTTCAATCGCTTCATAAGCTCTATTCCCCATCCAGTCCACGCGGGGAACCATGCCCAAGCCTGATCGTGGCTAGCGAATAGTTCCCTACGAGCTCTCCTGGACATCTTGGCCTTCCTACGCACCATCAGATCCTCTCGATCGGCTGCAACGTAAGATGCCGGAACAAGCTTCACTAAAGCACATGAACCTCTTGTATTAGGGGGAATTACCTTATAAGCGGCGGAACCGCACAGGAAATAATATGGGCCTGTCAGAACAGCACATGAGGAGTTTCTCTGCCGGTCTCGGGCACTCAGTAATAACTGAATAGACTGGGGGATCGCCCCCGCCATCTGAACATCGCATCCTTCTTTCCAGCAGATACAGGTATAATCTGGTCTATGGGTGTTACTAAAGATATCGGGGGTTTCATTAGTAAGGTTGTTTGTTATACCTTTCTTACAACTGGAGGATCCCACAAATCTGTCACCGAAGCTGATGTTGAAGCATACCTGCGGGCCACCTAATTGCCCAGACACCCATACAGGATAGGCAAGCGAGGCGCAAGAGCCACAGCTAATATTAAAACTATAACTGATGTTACCCTCTAGGAATGTATCGTTAAATTCTATCGACAAATGTCTCTGGGTGGTCTTGGCTAATTTCTCGTACTTCATCATGCCAATGTGAACATTGTATATAGCATGAACGGCTGCCATTACTGGAGTATAATGGCTAGGGGGGGGGGTTTCGAACACATCCAGCAATTGGTTCTGTTTGCTGCCTTAGCTAGCTAAAGGTGCATTTTAAATAAAAGATTGGGATGTTTTTCATCGTTTCCCTCGCTAAATAAATTAAGCTAAACAAGTAAACCATAATGAGACTTCTCATTCTTTGATGTAGTTGAGCAGCTTCTTGCAGTGACTGGCGTGGACCCAGTTGTCTCGTCCTTCGAGCTTCAGAGAGGTTGGCGTCGTCAGCTGCACCTGGAATGGACCAAGATATCTCGTCTCTAGTCCCGTCCTCGGATGTTTCTTTAGCACGAACACTGGTTATTGAGTTTGGGTCCGGGAGAGACTCCTGGACCCGGTGGACTTTTTGGAGCTCATCAAGGAAAAGCAATCATGATGGTCCTCAAAGTGTTTCCCTACTAGGTTGGAAAATTGATTAGAAGTTCGTTTTTCACACCATTTTCTCCCCCCTTCTCTTCCTCCTTCATAACAGGAAGAAGAGACGCTGGGTTCAAAATGGTGCATCGTCTTAGAGTCAGTTTAGTGGGTGTTAGAGCCACTTAATATCTTTGCTCTCTGGGTGGTTAAAGGCCGGGTACCCTGAGAGATGCAATGTCCTAAAAATATAACCTTTTCCTTGCAAAACTGTACTTTCTCTTTGTTAGCCTTATTACCTGTGGGCGCCAGATGGTTAAGCAATGATACAGTATGCCGATAACAAACCTCCCGTGTGGGACAACAAAGTAGCAAGTCATCCACACACTGCAGCAGTACCACCCCTGGATTGGGTCCCACTAATCTGACACAATCTTCAGCTTGCAACTGTATTCCGAGGGACCAGTCACCGACCCCTGAGGGAGACGTGTCCATTTTAGTTGTTGACCCTGGAATGTAAAAGCAAAAAGGTACTGGCACTGGGGGGTCCAGTGGTGCCGGGGAAAAACATTGGTTAAATCAATGACAGTAAAAAACTTTGCATTTGGTGGTACAGAGGCCAGCAAGGTGTGGGGGTTAGGGACCAGAGGAGCATCACTAATAATGATATTGTTTACAGCTCTCAGATCATGCACTAGCCGGTATGTTGTTTCCTGGCCTTTGGACGACCTTTTGGCCACTGGGAATAGTGGGGTGTTGCAGGGTGATTTGGTTGGCGAGAGGACCCCTATCTGTAGATATCGGTCCACTTGGATCTTAAGACTGTCCTTTTGAGCCACACTCAAGGGATATTGTGGTAATCGGGGTAAAACGCTCCCTGGCTTGATGTTAACTGTAGTTGGCGGCACGGGAAGAAGGCCCACATCGTACTTATCTGCTGCCCAAATTTTGGAATTTACCTCTGCCAGTACATCCAACTCCAGGAAACAGGTTGGTTCCGTTAGATATGGTAATGCTACCATAGCACATAATCGTTCTTCTGATAGTGCGCTACTTACCACAATGCCAGCTGGAGTGTACTCAATAATCGCCTGTATTTCTGATAAAATATCCGCTCCCAACAAATTAATGGGAACATCATCCGATACCAGTACAGACCTGATGGCTTCCGTGTGCTGCCCTAGTCTACAATGGAGTGGTTTGGTGGTCTGTAGAGACACTGTCTGACCTGTGAGACCCACAGTGGGTATAGTCTCCCCAGAGAGGGGAACCTTGCCTCTGAGATCTCTGGATCTCATAACAGTTCGGGCTGCACCGGTGTCAATGAGGCAAGGGAGGGGATATTTTAATTCCTCGATAAACAGGTTTATATGGCCTGCCACCGGTTTGCCAATGTGCTATGAAGAATCATAGCCATGGCTGGCCATCCCCACGACCGAAGTCTTTGGATCGTCTGGAATGAACTGCCACTTACCCTTGGGTCTGTTAGGACAGTCACGCTTTAAATGTCCCCCTTTTTGCAGATGTGACAAGTCCTGGTTTTCCAGCGTTGTGTCTTTTTCCCACGATCTTGGTACGTTTGTTCTGCATCGGGGGCTTGTGACACAAGGACTTTGGATGTTTTATCCTGTTTCTTCCTATCCACCTCTCTCTCTATAGCGGAGAGAGTGGATAGAATGGCAGGTATTGTCATTTCACTAAATTCGGGTCTGGCTAACAATAACCGGTCTCGAATTTTCGTATGGATGCCTTCTAAGAATTTGGCTCTTAGTAGGAGGTGAATAGCGGTTAACTTACCTCCGTCGGTTGGCACATCAGGACCAACTTCCATATCTGCATCTAATGTCGCTTGGTTCAGGCGACGCCAGAAACAAACGCCTTCCTCCCCAGGATTTTGACAGAGTTTCATCACATCCGTGGTAGAGGAGGCACCATACATCTCTGGAAGTTTGGCTAGCAGGGCAACACAGAATTCCTTACCTCCGGAAGTGGCCTGTCCGTGAGTGACAATGTTGCAACGGGAAATTATAACCCCTGCTGGTTCCTCTCCTACTTTTGCCCTCAGAACTTGGGCACAGTCCGTTCCGCTCATGCCGTAACTAAATTGATTTTGACAAAACATTCTCGCGAACCCTCGTGGATTCGTTCTATAGTCAGGCAGTTCGGCTAGGATGGTTCTGATTTCCGAGGAAGCAAAAGGGACATGCCATACCACCCTCTCCACTGGTGTATTTTGGCCTAGGCCAACAAGGCCTAGGCCTAGGGTGGCACTCTCCAGGGGGCGGCGGCCCGCCGGGTGGCCCCACCCCTAAAAAAAAATATATTTTTTTTACTTTTGCAAACTATTTTACCAGGAAGGATACATTGAGATGTCACTAATTTTCAAGTATGTCCTGGGTAGGCAACGCCTAGGCTTTCACTTTCCAGGGGGCAACAAAAAACCTCACCACTAATTGGGTTACTCACAGAGCACCGAAATGACGCCAATATTTTGGTGTTCTGTAGTTCCCTGCACTTTGGGGAATAAAATTTCCCCACCCTGCAGTGAATTCACCATTCACCGCAGGGTCCCCAAAGTGCATGGAGTCGGCCGCTGTATGCTGCCACCGCAAACCCATGGCCTGCTGTTTTCAAAAGAACTACTGAACGAAAATGTCTGGAATTTACATATAAGATCCTATGATTTGATAATTAAAAGTTCTGTTACAGAAAAAGAAGAACCGATATTAAAAAAAAAGGGGGGGGATTTTGCCAAAAAAATTCTGAAAAATTACTAAATGGTACTAAAAAAAAAATCAATAAATAAAGACTTTTTACTGCAGATTAAAATAAGTGGTTTATTAGATATTGCATAAAAACGGGAATATTTTTAACATTGAAACCTATGGGGTTCGCCTGAATACCTGAACCTGCTGATTGAAACCACCGAACATCAGGGTATTTCACTGTCATTTCTCTGCTGTTTGGTGTTCTCTGAATAGATTAACCATTACTTCTCTATGGGGATTTGCACTGCCTTCAAACAGCACCGTACTTGCTGGCAGTTCGCCAAACTTGTGTGTGAGCATATCACCAGAGCAGTGGTGTACTTAGAGGAGTGGCGGAGGGTGGGCCGCCCCAGGTACCAGTGATTATTGGGGTGTCATTAGGGGGTACTAGGAGGTGCCACTGTCACTGTGTGTCAGCTTTGAGCTGTGTTCTCAAACAACGAGCAGCGGAGCATGGCGTTTGCATACGGAATAAAATCGAATAGAATAAAAATCCCCCTCTCCTCCCTCCATAGCTCCTCCCCTGCCCCGCAGCAGTTCTAGGAGGGGGATGTGATTTGTGTCCAGAGAGAGAAGATGACAGTAAACGGCAGGTAAAGGGGGGGGTATCAGCAGAATATGAAGCCCTGTCTGCTTACTGCTGTTTAAAGTGGACCTTTCCTTAACCAGCACTGCAGTGAAAGAAATTTGTCATTGAGCTGCCTGGCTCCTGGTGAGGCTGCGTGCGTGCAGGTCACACTCGGTCCGGCCAGTCAGGTGGTACTGAGTCTCAGTACCACCTGACTGGCTGAACCACGTAACACGCACGCAGCTGCCTACCCTTTCGTTAACATGGACGGTCACTCTATTCTGGACTGAACACCCACCAGGAAGGGAATCAAAGCCACGGTGCACCCTCTGGCAGTGGCACCCCACTGCTGACAAGATGGCTCCACGCACAGGCACAGCCGCGATCCTAACCTGGCCTGGAGGGACCTCCTGCTGAGTCTGTACACAGTCCCTGCTGACTCTGCACACAGCCCTACCGCGGACGGAGGCCGGTAAATGTAGAATAAATAATTGCTGTGTGCTCATATACACTCGGTTTGCTGGGAGATTTATTGCAGTGGATTCTGATGCACTCATACACTCCACACATTGCATTGCTGGGAGTTTTATTGCAGTGGATTCTGATGCACTCATACACCCCACACATTGCATTGCTGGGAGTTTTATTGCTGTGGATTCTGATACGCTGACCCGCACATTGCATTACTGGGAGTTTTATTGCTGTGGATTCTGTGATAGACACTGCATAGTACTGTGAGTTTTATTGCCTTGGAGCTCTGGGATACACTCATACACACTGCACATTACTGTGAGTTTTATTGCTGTGCAGTTCTGTGATACACTCATATGCAGTGCACGTTTCTGTGGATTTTATTGTTCAACCAATTAGAGCGGCTGTGATCCAGTATACTTAACATGCGTGGCTGTTCTCTGTAAAAATGCTTGCATTTAAACATTTCATAATTTTTATTTATCTCAATAGATACATTTGAAATGGTATACAAAATATACAAGTAGGCACTTGGTATCCACTTTTAATATAAAGAGAGGAAAAGGCGTAGCTCTAAGAGGAAAAGGTGGAGCTTAAAGAGGAAGGGTGGGGATTAACCAGGAAGAGGTGTGGCCTTGACAGGAAGGGGTGTCTCAAATTTAAATTAGGGGTGCACGAGTTTAGTCAGGCCTAGGGCAGCACAAAACCTAAATACACCACTGACCCTCTCCCCTAACGTCCTTTCACCGTCGGCATTGGGAACACCCTCGTATTGTTGCACCCGGACTGGATAAGTACCAGGTTCAGAGACACAAGTGGGACCAGGTGTATACCTTGGAGGCTGTAGCTTCATTGAACTACTGTGTACTACCTTGCCCATGACCATCCCCGCCTGGAAGCCATCCAATGAAGGGTAGATGGTAGGCACGACTGAATCAAAAGCTCTTAGCGCAGCTATGCAATCCCCACGGTTCTTTAGTCTGGTCCCAATTCCCTTAGACTCACATAGCATCTGCAGATCCCCAGTTGGAAATGATTCGTAATTAACTGTAATTGGAGGAGGAAACGCCCCAGATGTGGCTGAGGGAGACGGATAGAGAGGGTTAGGTGGAGTTGTGGGAGCGAGAGGTATGGTAGCTGGAGAGAGCAGAGTAGAGGTTGTTACATTGGTGATGGCAGAAGCATCAGATGAAACTACAACAGATCCAGTGTTGGTGGATCCAGCCTGCCTTAGCAGAGTTAGTCCAGAAAGAGCCTCTTCCGCTTCCAGCATTGGATCACCAATCACGGCTATCCCCTCTGGCCAGGTGTACATAATGCAGTTCTTCCGGACTGAAACCGCCTTCTGTATACCCTGCCGGTTTACCATAATAGACTTCTGAAGCCACAGCTGAGCTACATCTAAGGTCTTTGCCGTCCAGAGTCTGGGTTTAAACTCAGTTATGAATTTCTCCCATCTCCAGGCGTCAAACGTCCCCTCCAGAGGGATACTCCAAGCGGTACCCTTGGACCATCTATGCCATTCTTTAAGGTGTTTCATGGCCTTCGCCCCAAAACTAGATTTCATGTGCTGCGCAGCCGTCTGACTGTAGGAAGCCTCGCTTTCCTTCCCTTGCATGGACGGCACATTGCCCATGGTGATTCGAATTGGCTTATCGTCTTACCCCTGCGTCCAGGGAAACCCTTGCACCAATTTAGGAGAGCACCGTTCGGTGTCGTCTTTTACGGTGGATTGTCAGACTATAACCACTATACCACTATAGTCCTCTAACTAGAGACCCTAACCGAGGCGACGTGTAACTCTATGGCTTGTTGTCCCAACAGGTTTGGTACAGAACTATGCCCCAAAGGATTAGTCAACAACCACAGATTACCCCCTCCCCGAATTATGTCTCTACCCCTCACAGTGTATGCATACACAAGCGTATACGCTGTACGCCCGTACACTGTGTCGCCAGACTTAACCGCACAGCACAATGAACATCCTCTTTCTCTACAGAACAATGTGGCTTCTCTCAATACAGAAGTTAAATGGGGATAGCCTTCTTCTGTCTATTTGCTAATTTGTACGATTCCCTCATTACAACTCCTGAATCACTGTCACCAAATGAAGCGAACAAACCGTCTGAACTTCAAAACTGAAATAAACTACTCGCTGCGCAAAGCAACTATGAACCCGTAAAAGCGTGTTATTCTCGCTTGCACAATCTGCCTATGGAAAGTAAATATAAAAAGAAAGTTTTTTCTTTTTTTTTAAAAAACCAAATCTTTCTTTTCTACTGTAATACCAATAAAAAATAAAATCACCACTAAAGGTACAAAAACTCTTAGTTAAACTTGGTCTTACTATCTAACGAAACTCAGTACAAAGTAAAGATTTCACTTAAACTCAAAATTCAGTACAAAAACCGCAACTGCTTTACTGAAATCTGCTTTCTGTATAAAAATACAAAAATAGTTAAACCTGAGAACAAACAAAAATTTAACTACAAACAAAATGGTGGTTGAGCTTCAACAAAATGGTGGTTGAGCTTCAACAAAATGGTGGTTGAGCTTCAACAAAATGGTGGTTGAGCTTCAACAAAATGGTGGTTGAGCCTCAACAAAATGGTGGTTGAGCTTCAACAAAATGGTGGTTGAGCTTCAACAAAATGGTAGTTGAGCTTCAACAAAATGGTGGTTGAGCCTCAACAAAATGGTGGTTGAGCTTCAACAAAATGGTGGTTGAGCCTCAACAAAATGGTGGTTGAGCTTCAACAAAATGGTGGCTGAGCACATGGTGTCACACAAAGGATGAATAAATGGTGTCTCCAAAATCCAGCAATAAAAACCCAAATTAAACAAAACAGTTTCTTCCTATTCCCTGTGCCCTACTCCTGAAAATTGGAGCAAGCAGCATAAAAATCCTTCACTTGCGGTCTCTCCTGTGCAAATTCTAACGAAGGAAATGCTGCCTTTACAAACCGAAACCACCTCTTACAAACATAAAAGTTGCAACAAAAACGATACCCTGTAATGATCACCCCACACGTCACAATCAACTTCAGATCCACCAACATTTACACACTAAAAGTTATTTCACACGGTGACCAGCACTATGAAAATAACCCAGTCGCACTTTTAAAACATCCAGCAAACTCCATACATAAACCCCGTACAAAGACCCTTTTGGCTGTATTGACCAGGGATTTGCAAAATATAGACTCTATCCCCAGCCAATACCCCTATCCCTCTATGTACAGATATTAATCCCCTGTCCTTATACACAAAGAGTGAAAAAGCAAAAAGAGAGATTCTTTTGCTGGGCGCGGATTACCGCAACAGCTTGCAGAGAGACCAGATGCTGGTTCTAGGACAACAGAAATTTCAAAAACTGAAAATAAAGTCTTACCAACTTCGCCGGCTTTTTCTGGTTGTCCAAAACCAAGAATCCAATCTCCCTCCTTTGGCAAGCTGCTCTGGAATCCACGTCGGCTCCTAATACAAGGCTCGCCAATTGTTCTGGAAAGTTTGGTCTTTGCGCACAAAGTCCTGGTGCACTAAAAAGGTACACTTCAGTATTAAAGTGCGCCCAGTACAAACAAATCCGTCACTATAAAAATACACGCTATATTTAGTTCTTTCTGTATAAGGCACAAAGTACTTCTCTATCCCAGGAGGAATCAGACAAACACGCTGCTTCAAGCTGAAAATCCTCTGGCCAAGTGCCCGTGTGGCTCTTGGTCAGCTTAATTTAATACATAATAGCACAACGCCCAGTGGCCTCCTGGCTGTACAACAGAAAACCAGTTAGCCCAGTAATTACATTTACATATCAAAAGGACAGGGGAGTGGACTAGAATGACTGACCGGCCTCCTGGAGATGACTCATCCCTGAGTCATCTCAATGGTCCCCGTCAGCCATGTTTGTCCGACCATCCCCCATCACTGTCAGTATGGACCCCACTCAGATACTGCTCAGAGTGATCAGCATGTGAGTGCAGATCAGTCTACTCATTCTTATGGATTATTGACAATTTATTTGCGGAGACCATACAGTTATTATCAAAACACGGTACCAGTGTAGAGACAAGGCTTAAATGTCTTAAAAGCAGGTATGTCTCTAAACCCAAAAGAAGGTTTTCATACTGACGGTTTTGCCGCTGGTTTGGATTTAAAACCACATTCAAATCCAACACAGGGAGACAGATGACAACTTATAAAATACGCACATCCTAGAATATAATGTCCACATAATAAAATTTCCACGACACCACAAAACGCATACACACCTGCATTCACACACACTCTCAAGAAATACATTCCCATTTTCCCAAATCCAATCCTTTCTCACACTTCTCTAGGGAATTAAAGTAAAAAAATATCTCCTAATCTAATTCCGTAGTCCAAAGTGCGAGATCAAGGTTTGGTCTTTTTCAACATCCCAGCTTGAGACGCATAATCATTGAATGTCATCAGAGCTCCCGCCATAGGGACTCCTGAACAAGCTGTCTCTTTACGCTGGTTGCTTATTACTTGTGACCTTTGACCTTGACACAAAATGTCCATGATTCGTTCCATATACAGTCATTTTGCCTATCTGATTTCTTGATGATGAAGATGTGATACGGTTGTAACAAAAAAAAGGAAATAATAAAAATAAAATATGGTATACCCACTAATCATATACACATTCATTCATTGTCACTCTCAAGTGCACGAAAACAATAAAAATATGTTAATTACACAAGAAGAGACACAGATAATAAATTTAAAATTTCCCCGCAAAGCCTATGGGCCTCAGGCAGCAGAAAAAAGAAAATCATACTACTTCTAACTCATTGCATTATAGAAAAATATACAGTCCGGTCCAGAAATATTGGGATATCAACACAATTCTAACATCTTTGGCTCTATACACCACCACAATGGAGTTGGAATGAAACAAACACAATGTGCTTTAACTGCAGACTGTCAGCTTTAATTTGAGGGTATGTACCTCCAACTCAGGTGAACGGTGCAGGACTTACAGCAGTTTGCAGATGTGCCTCCCACTTATTAAGGGACCAAAGGGAATGGGACAATTGGCTTCTCAGCTGTTCCATGGCCAGGTGTGTGATATTTCCTCATTACCCCAATTACAATGTGCAGATAAAAGGCCCAGAGTTCATTTCAAGTGTGCTATTTGCATTTGGAATCTGTTGCTGTCAACTCTCAAGATGAGATCCAAAAAGCTGTCACTATCAGTGAAGCAAGCCATCATTAGGCTGAAGAAACTAAACAAACCCATCAGAGAGATTGCAAGAACATTAGGTGTGGCCAAAACAACTGTTTGGAACATTCTCAAAAAGAAGGAACGCACCGGTGAGCTCAGCAACAGTGGTGGGAGACCACGGAAAACAACTGTGGTGGATGACCGAATAATTCTTTCCCTGGTGAAGAAAACACCCATCACAACAGTTGGCCAGATCAAGTACACTCTCCAGGAGGTAGGTGTATGTGTGTCAAAGTCAACAATCAAGAGAAGACTTCACCAGAGTGAATACAGAGAGTTCACCACAAGATGTAAATCATTGGTGAGCCTCAAAAACAGGAAGGCCAAATTAGAGTTTGCCAAACAACACCTAACAAAGCCTTCACAGTTCTGGAACAAGATCCTATGGACAGATGAGACCAAGATCAACTTGTACCAAGATCAGAGTGATGGGAAGAGAAGAGTATGGAGAAGGAAAGGAACTGCTCATGATCCTAAGCATACCACCTCATCAGTGAAGCATGGTGGTGGTAGTGTCATGGCGTGGGCATGTATGGCTGCCAATGAAACTGGTTCTCTTGTATTTATTGATGATGTGACTGCTGACAAAAGCCGTAGGATGAATTCTGAAGTGTTTCGGGCAATATTATCTGCTCCCATTCTGCCAAATGCTGCAGAAGTCATTGGACTGCGCTTCACAGTGCAGACGGACAATGACCCAAAGCATACTACAAAGGCAAGCAAAGAGTTTTTGAAGGGACAGAAGTGGAATGTTATGCAATGGCCAAGTCAATCACCTGACCTGAATCCCATTGAGCATTCATTTCACTTGCTGAAGACAAAACCGAAGGGAAAATGCCCCAAGAAGAAGCAGGAACTGAAGACAGTTGCAGTAGAGGCCTGGCAGAGCATCACCAGGGATGAAACCCAGCGTCTGGTGATGTCTATGCGTTCCAGACTTCAGGCTGTGATTGACTGCAAAGGATTTGCAACCAAGTACTAAGAAGGGAAAGTTTGATTTATGATTATTATTCTGTCCCATTCCCTTTGGTCCCTTAACAAGTGGGAGGCACATCTGCAAACTGCTGTAAGTCCTACACCGTTCACTTGAGTTGGATGTACATACCCTCAAATTTAAGCTGACAGTCTGCAGTTAAAGCACATTGTGTTTGTTTCATTCCAACTCCATTGTGGTGGTGTATAGAGCCAAAAATGTTAGAATTGTGTCCATGTCCCAATATTTCTGGACCTGACTGTTGTAGAGGTCGGCAGGGCTGGGTCCTGGATGGACAATATGTTTCACCCCTATTTGGGTTGTGGACCCTTTAAGGGCAACCACAGGGTTAATGTTCCTGTCCAGGAAGAGTTTTAAAGCCAGCAACTCCCAGATAGGATTGTGGGAGTTTTTAGGAAAAAGGAAAGTAATCAGTGGAAGCTGTGTGTGTTGGTGTTCCAAAAGCAGGAGACGTGCTGTGACTTGCTGGAGAGGCTTCTACATACTGGGGAAAGGATTCCCCAGGTTTGGGACGGTTTAAAGCGTTGGTGAGCCATCATTATTTTTTCTGTTTATTTGTGCTGAAGATCAGGACTTTGCTTTAATTTCACTGAACCCAAGCGTGTACTTATTATGTTGCCTTTTTGACTGCCCTGAAAGGGTGAATAAAGCTCTTTTGTTTGTGAAAGACATTGTGCACGTGCTCTGTGGGCCCCCAAACGTCACACTGTGTATATATATATATACGCAACTTTGGCTCAAAAGAGAAATAGCCGAAGTGCATACTCCACCCATTTTAATTTATATCAAAAAACAAAAATAATTTTTTGATATCTTGTCTATTCTTGTTTGGTTTTATGAAACAAAACTGGTGTTTATAAAACACACCAATCCTTAATAAAATCAAAAAAATAAAAACAACTTATTTTACCGAATTAAAACTTTCCTACAATCCTTTAGACCTAAATTAAACTACAGTATATTCCATTTACCACTATATGTGTCATGAGACGTATTTATGCAAATGCATTAAATTATATGTTCCTAAATACATTAATTAACTCTAATTTTAATTGGATGCGATCTCCAATAATCCTAAATGTGTCAGGGAATTTGAACAAAATTGATTTTAACCAAACAACAAAAATAATAAAATATAAAATAATAAAAGCTACAGAATAATTATCACTTAGACAACACAATAATTACCCATCAACATATAAAAAATACATTATTTTTCTTCTTTCTTTGTCTTCTGCCTTATTGGTTCAAAATATAAGTTTAATTTCCAAATCAATGATCTTCTTTAAATCGCGTAAATAATTGATGAGTTGTTGATAAAATATCTTCTTCCTTCATTAATTTAAAATGAAATACAACTTATTTTGTAAGAATGTTTTATTGTCCAGTGTCTGATAATTCCTTTCTTGTTATCCGGTGGATGTAACATTGCAATGTGAAATGATAATGTGTGTTTGAGTAACTTTCCTTCAATTTCAATAGCTTTATCGATATTGGTATCAAATAATCTTCCATCTAGCTTGATCTTATCAGTTGCAATATGCGTTGGCATGAATTACTCGGGTAATTTTCACCTAAATTAAAAAAACTTGGAAAAAAATATTATTAATAACCTGTCAAAAAGTTTAAAACTTACATGGTTAAAACTTGAAACGTTCAACAATAAATACTTTAAAGAAACCAGGAATCCATTTTAAAAAAAGGCAGCAAATTTTGGACACAAAGAAAAGAGGAGGGGTCATGAGAGAGACCAGATGGAGGGGGCTAGGAGAAGAATGTGAAAACTTCCTTTTACTTTTGCAACAGTCACCATTCTTTCTTAAATGCTCTTGTATATTCAAATAAAAAACGCATAACACAGATATCATAAACTGGGGGAAAAAAAACATATAGAAGGGCATGTTAAAAATAATTATCAAATATTTATGTGCACAAATCCCCAATCAGCAATATGACCTAATTAACCAAATGTTTTCTGAAAAGAAAACAAACAATACTCAGGATACTAAACTACAACCTTCCATCTCCCTTTGTCAACAAAAAAAATAAAAAAAAAACGTCTATCCACACTCATCACCTGAATACCAAATTAATCAGCCTAATTTCCTTTTTTTCTTATTATTTCTTCTCAGTCCTAACATACATACTTTAACATTCCTTTTGTACAGTGCCACAGAATCTGTAAACTTTGTCCACACCATTCACGTAAACTATAATCCTTCAATATCATTCTATCCTTTTAGATTGTAAGCTCTTAAACACGACCTCTTTGCCTACTGTATTATGATAACCTATATATATATTCCATTGTACAGGTTACAGAACCTGTAAATGACCTCAGTCAGCCATTTTGGCATTATTCAATAGGGGACTCAAATATTATTATTATTATATCTTTAATCAAGCTTATCATTCGTTCAGTATCAAAGAAGACTACACAGGCATGCACGTCCCTTATTCAAAACATATAACTTATATTAAGGTGTGGTCAATCCTTTGTGCTGGACTCAAATAAAGAACAGAGGGGGAAAAAAATAACAGACCACGCCTCTTTTGGGAAAACTTATAACTTCTGTTAAAGCCGTGGCAGATAGACAATGCCCAGCACCTTGATACACAAAATATATTCTTTTATGTCATACATCAACTGGTATCAGCCCTTCACACTAAGTCCAGCTCCCACAATTCCTTTGTCTGTTCCGCATCTGCACGCACACCATGCCTGCTCAAACCACGCCCAATTACACAACAGTTAGTGCTTTATAAAAACTAACAGTTCCAGAATTTAATTACTATTATATATTTAATTCATATTATTATGTTATTTGTTATATACTGTCCAATTATCCCTAAGAGATACTAAATAAGACACATTCCAGAACTCTCAGCTAAATACAGCTTTCAATTTACATCATTAACTACAACATATTGCAAATAGAAAGAATTATTAATAAAAAAGAAAAAACTTTTCCTACAAGAATTTTTGAGAAAACCAATTAGTTAGCAGGGCGATTGCAAGTTACTGTAAAAGCAAATCTCTATTGTCTCCATTTCCTGTTCTGTTTTTTTATTTTTTACTCGAGGCTAAGCAATAAAAAAAATAGGAGACAAGGAACATGTGATGAGAGGCAGTCCCTATACATATAGATCACACATGGAAAAACACAATATCAGAACTAGGAAATGCAAAAAATCTAATATAAACACATACATTAATAATTAGTAAAGACAAACATTGAAATAAACAGATGTAATCAATGGCAAGAAACAATAGAAAAAAATAAAATACAAAAACAAACGTGAAATCTGGAAGAAAAAACAGTTTGCAAATCTTTTATTTATTTATTTATTTTTATTTATAAAGGATTTTACCAGGAAGGATACATTGAGATTTCTCTCGTTTTCAAGTAAGTTTTTAGAATTAGATTACAAAATAAGACAGCGCGCGAACATACAGCAACGCAAAAAATTGGCATGAACGAAAAAAAATTGTAATAGCGCAAAACAAAATTGCTCTGAATGGGAGCAAAGCTATTTTGTTTTCTATTTTGTTATATGAGACGAAACCAGACAGATCCAATACTTAAAGATCTAATCAATTAAAATAAAATGCTCAAAACTGTAAAAATAAAACAACCAATTGCCTCAACACTGCGGGGAGGTACAATAGAAACACATCTCCGGGTGAGTTGCCACCTACAGGGAACTCAAACGCTTGAGAAAACCACAAAAACACCAACAGGCTGTCACAGCCAAAACCAGAAAGGCATTAAGATTCATGATCTGAACAAGCAAATGTAAGACAATTGAATGGCAGATCCCACTTCATTTGACACCAACTGTTAAATTATAACCATAAACAAACAAAAAAAATCCTATTATAATTACCATATATGGAATCCCAAAAAGTCTGTCACTTCATTTTGGTATATGAGAAAGAAATAAGACGCTGCGCTACACTGATCAGAGGAGACCGTAAAATCAACCACACCAGGATATGGCGCTTCACGTCTGACTATCTCGTCGATAGTCAGACCAGTTTATTACTTCAACATCCCATAGAAATGTTCGTTGTAGAAAAGAGGTTCCTATCCACCCCACATAGGAATGTGATATAACAGCCAATCCGAGCAGATACATTTCTACACTTCATATAACAAAGACTTTACAGGAAATGCAGCTAAATTCCGCAGGCTAACATCCTATGTAAGAAAAGACTGTCTACATACAGTATTGACCCTTAAAATGGGCTGGGACCCCCCTTTCTATCAGAACAGGCTTTTCACACTAATGCATATTGAAATATGGTATGTATTTCAATCACAGGAAATTTATATTCATAAAGAAAATTAAAATCTAACAAGTGGGAAAAGGGGGAGAGGATAAAAGCGAGAAGAGTGAGAAAAGGGGGAGAGAATAAAAGCGAGACGAGCGTGATGTGGGAAAAGGGGGAGAGAATAGCGAGATGAGAGGGAAGTGGGAAAAGGGGGAGAGAATACTAGTGAGACGAATGGGAAAAGGGGGAGAGAATAATAGCGAGACGAATGGGAAAAGGGGGAGAGAATAAAAGTGAGACGAGAGGGAAAAGGGGGAGAGGATAAAAGCGAGACGAGAGGGAAGTGGGAAAAGGGGGAGAGGATAAAAGTGAGACGAGAGGGAAGTGGGGAAAGGGGAGAGAATAAAAGCAAGATGAGAAGAAAAAGGGTGAGGAGATCAAAGCGAGACGAGAGGGAAGTGGGAAAATGGGAGAGAATAAAAGTGAGATGAGAGGGAAGTGGGAAAAGGAGAGAATAATAGCTAGACGAGTGGGAAAAGGAGAGGATAAAAGCGAGACGGGAGGGAAGTGGGAAAACGGGAGAGAATAATAGTAGGGATGTGCACCGATTTTTTTTTCGATTCGATTCGATTCGATTTTTCGATTTTTCAAACTTTTCGATTCGGCTCGTTTCGACTGCGTTCTGTTTCGATTCGGTTCAGTTCGATTCGGTTTTCGGGTACATTTATTTTTCGGAATTTCGACCATTTTTCGTATTTTCGGGTAACTTCACTAGGTTTCTGTATCGACTTTTCGTTATTTCGGAAAATTTTCGTTTTTCGAATTGTACATGGCTTTCGGCATATCGCCAATTTTTCGTTTTTCGGAACTTTTCGTATTTCTGAACTTTTCGTTTTTCGGAATTGTACATGTTTCGGCATATCGCCAATTTTTCGTTTTTCGGAACGTCTGTTCTCGTTTCAAAGCTGTCTAACTCTATTCGTTTTGATGAAAACTACTATGGTTTACTTTTTTAATACTACTTTATATATTTTTTATAATACATTTTTGGTTTGTTTTTCGGATCCAATAATTCATTATGTCGATACGATAATTCTGGCGATTCTATCGTGTTTTTTTAATTAACCCTTTCGCTGCTGAGGCTTTTCCCGCCCCTGTGCTGAGGTCATTTTTAGCGGTTTTGCTCATCATGTTTAAATGCGTTTTGAAGGCTTATTTTAGTATATGACCCAGACATATTATATATCGTTCTTTCCGGCAGACTCAGTAGATTCATAATATGTCATTATTATATGTATACGTCATGACCTGTCTGTATATTATAACAAAAAATGCAATAAAAT